>CM050420.1:0-372500 GCA_027564155.1 Gymnocypris eckloni scoliostomus
AAGCCCATATAGAATCACTCCAATTCATTGGCTGATGGTGCAAGATACCACCCCTACGTCATACGTGTTTGACATAGACCTGTGCTCACGCCATCTTACCCCTCAGATTTTCCTGTCGAAGAAGCATGTCGACAGCAAGAGGAGCTTGGCATCGGGCGCAGCATCTTGTTGCCTACTCAGAGAACAAGGGTTACGTAAGTAGCCTGAGACGTTCTCTTTCATAGGTAACTCAACGCTGCGTTGCTTGCCACACTGGGAACGATATACCACACACACCATGCTATCGCGCTGCCAGATCTGGCCCATTACAGACCAGAACACCAAAAACACAGCTGGTTCAAGCAGAAAGAACCTGTGAACCAGGAGCTGTGTTCACATCAAGGTTATAGAACCTCACAAAAGTATGGGGAGGGGACCATCTTGCCGCCATACAAATATCCTCTAGAGGCACCCCTCTAAACAATGCTGTGGAGGAAGCCACCCCTCTGGTGGAATGAGCTCTGATGTCTAGAGGTGAAGGCAGACTGCGCACCTCATAGGCCAACGAAATAACATCCCTAACCCAGTGGGATATTGTGTGTTTAGACACGGCTAGCCCTTTGCGGCCTGCACCAAAACACACTAACAGCTGTAAGGACTGATGCCATTGACTGAAGCGGTCCACATACATCTTCAGGGCTCTAACAGGGCATCTCCATCACTCGAAGGGGAGGGAGAGAAAGCCTGCAGCACTACCACCTGTGAACAAAAAGATGTAGAGAGAACTTTAGGGACATAACCCAGCTTAGGCCTTAAAAAAAATCCTTGACCAGACCCAGAGCAAACTCGGTGCAGGACTCGCTGACAGACAGAGCCTGAAAATCTCCCTGCACGCTTAAACGAGGCCAATGCTAACAAAGTGTAATCATTAGTGTCAGAATCCTAGCACGGGAGCTGACTCAAGAGGTTCAAAAGGCTCCAGTAACCTCTTCAGGACCACATACATTTCCCAAGAAGGGAAACTGGGAGGACAAATCAGCCTCAATCACTTAGCCACACACATAAAGGAGGACACCAGATGATTACTACCCAGGGGACATCTTTTGAGTCCCTTCGAGCAGCAATAGCCACAACGTAGACTCTCAGGGTGGTAGCTGCTCCAGCCACTTATGCTGTGGGAACTCCAGCACTGAATCAATCAACCAGTTAACTGGGTCCACAGCATTAACCGAACACCAGGATTCGAAAACCCTCTATTTGGAGGAGTAGAGCTTCCTAGTAGAAAGGGCCCTGGCACTATCAATGGCCTCATGGACTCCATCCGAGAGATCAAGAGCTAAGGGCGGCCTATGATCTGCCATACCCACAACTTCCAGATCTCTGGACGTGGGTGCCAGATCCTGCCCTGAAGCTGACAGAGCAGTTTTTTCCTGACGGGAATCTCCCACGGGTCGTCCTCCAGGAGGGAAACCAACTCCGAGAACCACGTCTGGGAAGGCCAGAACGGGGCTATTAGGAGAAGGCGGAGTCTGCATGTCTTCACTCTGTGCAGCACCGTTGGGATGAGCTTGACCAGAGCTAAAGCATATAGCTTCATGTCCGGCCAGGGGTGCGCTAGCGCATCTATCCCCAGAGAGGCAGGGTGAGAGAGGGAGAACCAAAGGGAGCATTGGGTCCACCTCTGCCGCACGGAATCTTTACCAAATCCGATCCACAGTACGGCGGTTCAGCATCCATTCCCCTGACCTGAGTTTCTGTCTCAAGAATTCCGCCACTATGTTCAGGACCCCTGAGACATGGACCACTCTCAGGGACAAAAACTTGTCCTGTGCCCAAAGAAGAAGCTGGCGCACATGCCTGTTCAGAGTGCACGAACGGGAGCACCCCTGGCGATTGATATGAGACACCACCGCCACGTTCGTCCTGATGATGACATGCGGGTGCGTCAGGAACAGAAGAAAATGAACGAGAGCTAGATGATTGTTTATGTGCAGTTAAGGTACTTGCCTGACCAGACACCGTAAGCTGGTCGTCCCTCTAAAACCGCTCCCCACCCCGAGAGGGAAGTATCCGTCGTTATCATTTGGCGATGGCAGATTAACCCCACACTTAGGATAAAACTGGGGTCCCGCCACACTAAACGGGCATGGAAACAGGCGCCTGACACTTTTAGTAGGGGAAGGGATGGCCAAGAGGTACGAATACCCAGGGACTTCATCCACCAGAGGAATGGCCTCATATGGAGCAGCCCCAAGGGATTAACCGGGAAGCTGCCACCATGAGGCCTTGGAGCCTGCCCACTGACATGTGCCGACCTAGCTTGAAGCGGGCCCTGCACGACTGAATGCCACACGGGCCTGCATCGAGGTTGAGTCCAGACAGACTCCCAAAAATTCTGCTGGGCTGAAATGACCATTCAGCCAGAGGCCAAGCTCGCGAAGGTGGAGAAGGAGAGACCCTCTGACGAATCACTTGCTCCCTGGAGCTTGCTAAAATAAGCAAGTTGTCCAGGTAGTTGAGGATACGGATGTCCTGGAGCCTCAGCGGGGCCAGAGCTGCATCCATACACTTGGTGAACATCCATGGGGCCAGAGTTAGCCCAAAGGGAAGAACCTTGTACTGGTAAGCCTTTCCCCCGAAGGCGAACCTGAGGAACTTCCTGTGCCTCTAAACTACCTGGATGTGGAAGTAAGCATCCTTCAGGTCGACCGTAACGAACCAGTCCCACTCTTGGTCCTGGGAAAGAATGCTCTTGAACGTCAACATCCTGAATTTCCCTCTGTAGAGGGAGTAATTCAGCCTGCGCAGATCTAGTATAGGACGCAAACCACCATCCTTCTTCTGAACTAGAATTTACCGGCTGAAGAAGCCACTGTGTAGATCCAAAAAGGGAGACCTCTTCTATTACTCGTTTGAGAAGAGAAGTGACTTCTTGTTGCAGGACAGAAGCCTCGCTGGCGCTGTTCACAGCAGTAAGAAGAACACGTTGCAGGGGTTGCGAGCAAATTGGAGTGTGTAACCGAACTGGATCATACAAAGAATCCAGGCGACACTTCCAGCAGGTCCTTCCAGGTATTGAGGAAGGCCGACAGAGGTAGCGGAGTGAAATGTATCAAGGGGTATACCAGCAGGGTCCTTGCTCTGAGCGTCCCCGAAGAGAGGGACAGGAAATACTGATGCGGGGAAGCGCTGGACATCCCTTCTCGTGTACAAAGCCTGCAACCTGCAGCAACCTGCAGGAGAGAACCTGAAGTGTCTCTTACCTTCAACAGCCGCTGAAGAGGAAGTAGCCTGCGCTCCTCGAGGCGTTCCCTGCAAACGAGGATGGCGCAGTTGGCAGAGGAGAGCAGCTCATAGATGGACAGATACGCTTTAGCGGTCCGTTGCGATCCAACGAGGTGGGGAAGCTTTCCTTTTCCTGATACGCGTACCAGGAGCGACACAAAACAGAGCCGCCGGGAGCTTGTTCAGGCGCTTTTAAATCCACCCGCTTATGGGGGCGTTGACGAGAAGCGAACAACCGCTGGCTCCCCAAAACGTGTAAGGCGGGGATGCCTCGCTCGCCACTCTACCAACTGGCTCCTTACTGGGGTCCGGGCGCCCCTGGAGGACAAGGCAAAGGCTGGCTCGCGCATCCCGTGGTAACTAAGAATTACACAAGCTTCAGTCTGGATTCAACCCTTAAATACCTATCTTAAATAAGCACCTACAGACAACATCTACAGCCCCTACAGCCCTGAACGTCAGCGGAGTTTAAGACACATAGATGAGCCCCAGAGACAGATCCCCAGTGAGGACCCTGTCACCTAGACAGCCATCGAAAAGACCCCTGGAACCAGTGGACCACTTACAATCTGACTTTGCTGCAGTTGGAACAAACTACTGGTTTGTCTGGCCAGAGGGCAACTGGCCCCCCGACTGAGCCTGGTTTCTGCCAAGGTTTTTTCTCCATTCTGTCACCGATGGAGTTTTGGTTCCTTTCAGCTGTCGCCTCTGGCATGCTTAGTTGGGGACACTTCATTTCCAGCAATATCATCGACTTCATTACACAGATACTATTTAAACTGAACTAAGCTGGACGATGCTATCACCAAATTCAACAATGAAATGCCTTCACCTGAAAATTGAGTGTTAAATCTTGTCATTTTACATTATTGACACACTATTTTCCTATTTTGATATTGTGCAGTTGCTTTGTTACAATTTGTATTGTTAAAAGCACTATATAAATAAAGGTGACTTGACTTGACACACCCTGCTCAGCTTCTCAGTGGCGCGCGCTAAAACTTCGACGACCTTAGTATAGGCCGGAAAAGGCCGCGCCTCCTGGCCACTAGGCGGGAGAACATCGAATGATGCGGCCCCGAAGTTCTCAGAGTCGGTATATGAAATATCCTCCAACCCGAAGGAACCGGCGTCCTGTGCCTCTGGGCTGGGTGCAAGACAACCGAGAGAAATCTGGACTGGAGAATTTGCGCAGTGATGCCAGGCGATGGAGGGAGAGAAAGTGAAAACTGCTCACTCTCCATGGCATCGAGCTCCGCCTCCAAACTCCAGGCCGCGGCTTCACGGAGGAAGGAGGCCTCCGGAGCAGCGTGGCGGGGAAGAACGGCAGATTCTCTGTCAAAAACCGCGAGTCTAGCGTGCAGGGTTTTAAGCGTTAAATTCTTGCTGTACTTGCAATTTGAAATGCCAAAAACAGCATCCCCTGATTAGGGACGTAGAAGTCCCCTGATTAGGGACGTAGAATGTCATGCAGAATGCGTTTTATATAATCACTAATAAATAGCCAATAGTAATGCTAATAATATGCATACTAATTTAATAGTGAGAATTGGTCCCTATACTAAAGTCGATAATTCATATGTGAGTGTGTGGTCTCGAGTTCTCCACGTGTTTTGTGGTGTTGCACGCAGTTCGTGTTTTATCGGCTGCGTGCATTCATGTTAAATCTTGTGCTGCGTGGCACGCAGCTTGTGTATTTCATTAGCTGCGTGCTTTCATGTTGTCATGTCTTGTCAGCTGCGTGTTCGTTTTCCACATGGCTGGTGATTTGTTTGCTGGCCATGTGCTTGTGTTTTGTTTTGTGTGAGCACATAGCTTTTGTCTTAGTTTTCTGTGTGCCATGTGCTCTCATGTCAACTTAATTTCCATTTCATAACATATTTGGGAAAAAACAAGTCAACAATGTTATGGTTAGGTTTTATTACTTATCAAGATATTAAAGCATAGGCCTATATACTGAACAGATGGCTTGAATTGTTAGTAGGAATTACCAATCCTTGTTTAACTGTCCCAGTTACAGTGTATTTAATGATTATTTTCATATAAAGCAAACCTCTTAAGAACACAATGCCTGAGTTCTTCTCTTCATGCCTCATTCTCAAAATCATTTCATTGGCTTTTGTGCTCACATCATCTGTTGCTTTTCAGGTTGTTCTGTAGTCTTTGAATCCAACACTTTCTCACTCCCAACTCGTGAAATACTTCTCAATAAGTTCTACTTTTACAAATTAATTTAAATAATTAAATACGTCTGGACATGAAGCAAAGAGCAAACAACTGAGAGCAGGGGGGTTCCCTACACATTAAGAAATGACGCAAAAGGGGCACCCAGTGGGTAAAAACTGACGCCAAGTTGTCCTGAAAGAGTCCATAAGAGACGGGATGTGAGAACGTGTCAGAGCCTATATAGACAAACAAACTATAGGCTAGAACACACATACTGACAAAAAATGTATAGCCTGAATGCACTGTAAGACGCTTTGGATAAAAGTGTACGCTAAATGGATAAATGTATAATGGACTAACCCTAACACCTAAAATTGAATAACAATAAAGGGAAGTTTTATTGTGAAATAATTTATATCATATAAATTAGTCAATGCACGTCTTACTTTACTTTTAGTTTGATGTTTGTGTTCTGGGTCATGCCTAAATTCAATAGATCTCACCAACAGATATTTATTTATTTTAATATATGATCCATGTGATCACAATAAATTGCACTATAGTTCCAGCATACACTGTAAAATGCTTATCCTAAAGCCATTTTTTCATGGAAATCTGATTAAAAGTTGCATTGGTCAAAACGGACTTATTACATTATGTTGGCTCATGTCGAAATAGACTCTTATGGCCATTTTGGCACTTTTGAATGCATTTATTTATGTCTATTTTAACGAAAAAAACTAAGATATTAGTATGCATCATGTTAATGCATTATGTTCGCATATATGCATTAATTTATCCTATAAGTTCATTGTCAAATTTACTCTCTTTAGCTTTAGACCACATTGACACACACGTTATGCAAAATATTTATTTTGCAGAAATATACATTATCTATAACACGATTGGATTTATAGAGGACATAAATAAAAACATAAATAAATAAATAAATAGATGCAACAGTACAAAGCAGCAGTCATGGATTCTTCAAATGCAAGCTATTTACATGTCTAAATCTTTAATAAATACTGACCAACACATACAGCATCAACTGAACACAAATCTACGGTAAACTTTCAGTCATCACATCTTTTTAAGAAGATGTGCCTGCCAAAGTGTATCAAGTATTTCAAAGTCCCAACCTGCAAGAAGTGACATGACATGAAGCAATAAGACATGACTTGTTTTATTTCTAATACGCGTTTGAACAAGTTTCCATGTTTATATCTGGCCAAGATGACCTAACATCCTAACATACCTCCGCTTAACACCCGAGTCCGCTAAAAGACCCGATTCTTTCGAGTCTGACCCCAAAGCAGCTCCTCAGCCCGCCTTTCTTGAACCGACTCCAGGAGCGCTTGGAAGTGGACAGTAAGTCGCCCAGAAGACGTTCGATGGCTCTATCTTTTCCAGCCAGCGCTGAGTTGCGCGCATCCGAATCCCACATTTGCTCATCCAGCGCGCTCTTATCTGATCTCGCATCGTTCTGCTCCATCACCGACTCCTCCGACTCCACAAACGGCGTGTTCATTTCTTCATCTAACAGCTGCTTTAGACTCTGCTATAAAATATATATGATCAGTCAGAGTCCACTAAACGTTTAAGAGTGCGCTAAGATTGAAAGACTCACCTGTAAACTAGTGACTGGTTTGGCACCGACCAAGTTTAAAAGTAGAAGTGAAGACACGCAGAAAATAGAGATGTTGTTGGCGATCATTGTTGCTGAAGTTATCTGGAGGTGGTGGCAGGTGCTGCGTTGACTCTTCTCTCGTACCCAAGCACCGTGTCCAGGTGCGCGCTTTTATTTCGCCGGGAAAATCCAGCAAACCCTACGGGGAGGGCTCTTCATTTTCATCAGGATCCAACCTCGTTGCCTGAACATTACAATTATGACGTACAGGAGGCTCCTTCCAATTGTCAAAGCATTAGATGTCAAGTGCGCAGAACATCGTCTTGTGTTTTATCATGGAGGTACAGTCAATAGCCTCAATGCGCACTTACACTCGTCTCATCCCAGTGTTACTTACAGGAAGCTCTATCCAAATCAATGTACAGCATTTTATCCAACACTTTTTGCATTTAATTCAAGGCACACATTGCCAAAGCAAGTTACCCTAAGATTAAGAATTAGAATGTTTTATCTGAAGTGTTTGGATATTTCCATTCACAATATGTATGTTCTTAAAATGCTGCTAAATTGTTAGCTTACCATTGAAAAAGTCAACATGTGATCGAAACGTTTGCTTTGTGGCCTTTTTTGCCTTTTTTTCTAGTATTTTTATTTTTGGGAATTTCTTTTTTTTTTTTTTTTGGTATACGCACCTCGGTTAGATTGTTTTGAAGGCACTGTGAGTTTCTGACTGTTTTCCTACATGAAGCAAAACATCCCACTGGCTAGCTAGAACCTCATTTTGATGTAAGAAGATATTGTTTCCCCAGATAGCACATGTACGTCTGCAAGATGTCTGTTAAAGGTCTCTTGATCTGTAAAGCATTTGTTGTCTACAAACATCTGACAGATGTCTTTCAGATGTAAGTTTGACATACATTTTAAATCATAAACATCTTAAAGACATCTATAGACGTCTATTTGATATCTATTTGACGTTTGTCCTATAGACTTATTGCAGAAGAGCAAACAAAAATAATGATGTAAATGCAGATGTCAAATAGACGTCTCTGAGATGTACATGTGCTATCAGGGTTAAACACTCTGAAAAACACTGCTATAGCAGACAGTATATGAAGGTTTTGTGTGTAGCACGTATCCCTCATTTACATATGATATCCCACAGTCCTGCAATTTAATTTTTTCACCCCAGGTTGTTTCATTTTACAGAGAAATTATCATAGATTAATTAGTTCTAGATCATTAGAGGTGGCATCATGATGCCTTGGAAGCCTGCCTGAGTTTCCTTAGGAGGTAAAGCGATTGTCTGTCAGGATTTCGTGTGGTTAACTCAGTCTGGGAAAGTCTCGCTTGTTCTCAAGGCGATGTGAAAGCATCTTTACACACAAAGATGACCCAACAAAACAGAAGCAATGTCTCTTCAGAAAGTTTCAAACAATAGAAAGAACCACAGAATACAAGTTTTACGCTGATTTTCCCATATGTATGACAGACTTTGTGGCCACCTGTATTTAGTCAATATTTGAAACACATTGAAACTCCAACCACAAAAATGCAACACAAATCTCACTACAATGGAAATCAATGTCTACACTATCTCATTTTTGATAAATGCTTTCTAATTTAATCAAAATTGTAAACACCATGACTTTGTGGCTCTATCAAAACATTGTCTTGGGACTGGCATAGCAACATCGTCTCAGCCAATAATGGGAGCAATGCGACCGATGGCGAACAGAAAGAAGTGTTTGGGAAACCTGTTTGAAAACAAGCATTGTTTTCACATTTGCTGGTGACGCCAGTGGCTCAGAAATGACACACTCCAGCTTTAACCCATCGTTGTCCCTCATTACTTTCACATTGTCTGCTGGCTGCGTTTATTATATTCGCTCATATTTCATTTGGGCAGCTCTTAACTTCGAGCACAGTTCACTGAGCACGGCTCTTTCCCTGATGAGAAGCCAATGGGGCTAATTAAGATTTTAATGACAGGCTGCACTGCAGTCTGTTCCAAATGTCATTTATTTGCTAAAGAGATCATATTCATAACGTATTACAAAATGTCTTACAAAGAAAATGATCAGCGCACTGCAAATCGAAATAATTCAGTGTTTAGAATTACTTTATTGGATTTCCTTTTAAATCTGTCTAATTCCAACATAAGCCATTTTAACATCACAATTAGTCTTTAAAATTGTTATAGCCACATGTCATTAGGCTTGCAGAGGGAACGCTATCTTCCAGATGGCCTCCGACATGTTTCCCTAATAGCTGCGCTAGATGCCGATGGCCGATAAAATGCTAATCAGTCCCTGTTTGCCTTCATACTGTGCTCCAGTGGAAAGCTAGCAAGAGATCATCAGTCAAGCCCTGGCCACCTGTCCTCCTCGTGCTGGGTGGAAACCAGCCTCGGGCATTTATTGGTTTGAGCCAGGCCTCTCGTGATGACCCAAACCTGAGTATAGCCAGTGGCCGTGTTAGAAGGATGAGCTACATTTATCTTAAACGTTCTACCTCTCCCTCCCTTGATCTTGCCATGAGATGTTTACAGGCTTTATCTGCTTACAGGCTGCGTGTTTGAGATCACTCTTCACAAAAGCAGTTTAGCTAAAGGATCAATACAAGTTGAAGATGAGTTCATTTTTATTTTGAGACAAAGACTGTGGTTGTTTCTCCTGTGAATTATTATTAGTGGTATCTGCTGCGAGCATTACTTATTTTTCATAGAGTTATTGATTTCAGCAAACTTCTAACATTAAATCTAGCTATTATTAACTTGTAACAAGCTAAGAACATGAATGGTGTGACTGACTTTATGTGTTAAGGACAACTAGTACTTGTCATAGTGATCTAACCTTTGAACCATGGGGGGTAATAAACAGAAAAATCCATTGAAAATCCCATTCAAATCAAATTTGTGATTTATTAATTAGAAATATTTCATTGATTGTATTGTCTTTATAATAAATACCATATTAATTATTTATTTATTTGTTGACTTATTTATTTATTATGAATTGGCTATTTACAACTTAATGTAACATAAATTAGCTAAAATATAAAGGTATAATTTTCACTTATGATAAAACAACATTTTATTAGTCAAATTATTACAATTACAAATTAATTAAGTTTAATTTAATTGCTACAAATGAAAGACCTTAATGTGTGTGTGCACACACACACACACACACACACACACACACACACACACACACACACACACACACACACACACACACACACACACACACACACACACACACACACACACTCTCTCTCTATCACACACACACACACGCACACACAAAAACAAAATAATAAATACAATTTAAAATAAATAAATAAATCCACAATATTTTCTGTGGGCAGTAAATGTATCAAACAAAAATTATTTTAAACCTTTTTTTTTCACCTTTGGGAATTTCTTCAGTAATTAATATTAAATATTCTTAGTTAGGTTTAAACAATCTCTTATCCAAGCAATATGACCATGTGAAGGATAATAGAGTTAAGAACTCTGACACTCTTTGTAGTCACACATATTCGTGTCCACTGAAGGAATCTCACAGATGATAAAACACAGGACGGTCTGTTGGACGTTCAGTCTGTCAGCAGCATCCTCAATCTCACTGGAACAGCACTCTTGAGTTTATCATGGGACCTAGTGGCAACAAAGCAAGTATATTACCGTAAATGAACACTCAGCAATCATGCCATTTTGATAAATAGTGGATAACAGCAGTGTCCTGCTTGTAAGAAAATAAGGTCATATGGGAAAGGGGTCAGTTTGATTTATAGTGTATATGCAAATACAATCAGTTCTCGTCAGTTCACACAGGTGTCCTACACAGAGCAACCACCGGTGTAGTTCATCACATTAACTAACAACATTTCTGTAATATCAATTCCACTTGCTTTGGTGTAAAGCTGTCTAATGTGATGGCCACATATGCTTCTGGTCACTAATGGTCAATACACATTGAAATGTTTGGGACATAACGCTCCGTGAGTCTACTCTGAGTCATATTTATGTATGGAAGGAACTTGGATTTCCAGATAATTTAATGTTTCATTCACTTCCAAGTTCATTGACATCTAACAATCTTTCGTTTTACATGGATTGTTGCCTGCTTCCCAACATCCGCCCATGTCCCTTAAATGACATCACAGCTGACCCGTGGTCCTGCGTTTGTCCAGCCCAGCTCATTCCAGACGACTGACAGCACTCCACACTACACCATCAGCTACAGAACTATTTTAGTAAAGATAAGACCAAGCTTGGACCTAGTTTGATAAATTTAGCCTTGCCCTCTGCTATATTTAACTTACCATGCAAATAAGACCAAAGTTTTGCTTGACAACGTTATCAAGTCAAAACAATAAGGAAATATCTTGTCACCCTTCACATTATCTGTTCCGACGGGTATTCAGGGTTTGAGTGTTGCTTTGCAGTATGGTTGTAGAGACATATAGGGTATTCTTGGGTTGCTAGGTTTTTGTTTACTATGCCAAATCAAAGAGTTCACCACATGTTTCTATGACATCTTCTGGTCCCACACTCTTAAAACATAAAGGCATTTTCTTGGCATCTGTGGTTCCATGAAGAATATTTAACATCCAAGGATTCTTTCCATTCCACAAAAGGGTCTTTGTAGTGGAAAAAGTTTCTTAGATGTTTAAAATGTTCTTCACACTAAAGGTTCTTTTAAGAACTGTATAAAGAACTTCAAAATGTTCCAAAACTTCCAACATTAAATTTTTGGAACTCAAAATGATTCTTCTGTGGAAATATTCTTTTGGAAGCTTTATTTATCACTCAGGTATTTAATTTAATATAAGTGATAACACACCACTCTTCACGCTGCATGCTTTGAAGCAGAATCCACAAACGGAGCAGAGACAGGTTGAGTGCTGAAGTTCAATTGCTTAGGTTTAAGTTGAGCAGTAATAATAGTGAAGTGTGCTTCAGCAAACACAACAAAGCGAGCAGGTAAGGCATACATCCTATATCTCTCTGTTACCTTGCTTTAGCTTATAATGAATTCAATGGGAATCAACTGTTTCCATTTTCACACAGACTACCACAGTAATGTGGGAAATATTCTGCCCTGAAGCTGAAACAAGCGTTACTTATTGGCCTTTAATGGGTAATAGTGTTGTTGCTCTTAAAGGACCCGTCTTTGGTGTCTGGGTGTTTTGAAAAATATCACCATAGAGATAGTAAAATAACACAATTATTTCACATAACAATAAACAATTTATTAGAGTAACATATAATTCAGTTTACCCTATAAACATTTATAAGAATAAAACAAAATTAGTCAATTATCCAATATGTCATTTCATTTTTTTAATTGATAGGCAGATCATGCTAATGCTAATGAACATATTTAATTTAATTAAAACATAATTATTATAACTATTTTATTTTATTTCATCTCTTTTTTAATTTGTGTATAGTAAACAGTTGTGGTGAATGTTGGCTCAACACTTAATGTCCAAAGTCCTTATACAAAACAAGAGCAACAGCTGTAATGACCTTTATTTAAATATGGGATAAATTATAAGACAAAATTAGGTCTTCAGTAAAAGAGGGGAAAACAATTATAGAAATGAGTAATTTCTCCCACTGTCTTGCACATGTCATTCAAATGAATGAAGTAAAGATGTAATAATACAGCTTCAGTTCCTTTTTTTGTATTAACATGTGTCACATTAGCCCTTCCAGACACAGATTCTGTCCCAACATGCATCCATTAAACTGTCTTTGCTAACTTACTGACAGATATCAATGACTGTCCGTAGGGCTTGGGTTCCCTGCGGAGGCTACTGTTGGACAAACAACAAGAGAAAAAGGACAAATGAAGCAGTTCTGGCCGGGGTAAAAGAAGCTTGTTTTTTGTATGATTATATGTCAGGGACAGTAGGGGAATTTCAGCTGGTCTGAGGCGTTCTTTATTTTCACTCGTTACTCTTTTGCCATGTCGATAACCAGCAGCTACATTATAGGCGTGTATGATTAGTCTTATAATTAATTCTTTTTTAATGAACAGATTTGAAGGATTTTATAAAGCACATGCTGGTGAAACCCTAATCAATCTCAGCTCCATTGTTATTCAGTGAATGTATAAAGTATGACTACCTTTGAAATCCCGAATAGCCAAAAGCACTGGCTGTGCCATTCAGACCCGGAAAGCCCCGAACCGCATTAACACGAGCCAGAGTTGTAAGGGTGATCTGCATATTTGGTTGTTGTGTTGTCAACTCACGCTGGAGCTGCTGGCTCTATCTGCCCACGGCACTGCCTTTTTGGGGTGGAATGTGTCAGGCCCCTCGGCAGCCATGACCCCAGATACCTGTGAAAGCCATGGATATAAAGCACAAAATCATGTATTATGGGCCATTATGGGTCTGGTCTCTCTCTTCAGAATATTTTCTCTGATCTGAGGTTATTGTACTGACAGATCTACGTGTTTCTGTCTGGTTCTGGATATCAGATCTGATAGAATCATAATATTGGAAATTATCCCTCTTTTGATCCTTTACAGTTTTATCAGATCTAAATTAAATGTATTATATTGTATTATATTGGTCATCTTTGACCCATTAGGACAAAATTAGATTTAATTGGCTTTATCCTATTTTAATTGGCTTGACATTGGACTACATTAGTTTAGAGCATTGAATATAATTAAGGGTTCAGGGCAGGTTTGAATAGCATTTATATAACATTTATTATTTTATTTCAAATTATTTTATTTTCTTTACTTTTACAGTATATTCACACACTTCAAATAGTAACATTGTACGTGAATTATGGCAACATATTGTTTTTACTTGAACTCATCAAAAGAAATTGAGCAATTTTATAAGGTATTTGACATTTAACTTCAGGTAGGTTTATATTATAGCATTTATAGTATGTTTATTATTTTATTTTATTAGCATTTATTTCAAATGATTGTAGGTAAAAATACTTATTTTATTTTATTACACAGTATATTCTTACACTGCAAATAATGCTATGGTAAGTAAATTATGGCAACTTATTGTTTTTACTTTAACTCATCAAAGCAATAATTTTTAGACAGCATTATTTTATTTCAAAGGATGGTTGGTCAAAAATAATTGAATTGAATTGAATTGAATTGAATTGAATTGAATTGAATTGAATTGAATTGAATTTAATTTAATTTAATTTAATTTAATTTAATTTAATTTAATTAATTTAATTTAATATTGCTACACTATACATAATATGATAAGTAAGTTTGACAAGTTTTGATGTAATGCAAGTTTAAATGATTTATAAAGCCATCTAAACGTAAGTTTCTAGGTTGAAATTAGTGGATTGTTATTTTTATTCTTTTTACATTATATGCTCTATAACTGCTTTGCTCATATGTTCTTAAAAAGTAGAGCGGTGCTAATCATTTTTCTGTTAGCAAAATAATTCAGCGGTTATGAGTTTATGGCTTATTGACCAACCAAAGATAAATGCCTGAAGTATAATTTGAAATCATTTCCCCAGTGGATCGAAGGCACACTCGAACAGATGAACTGATATTTACTAAACGTTCTTTTGCTTCCAAAGTATTATTTGGACAGAGGTACTAAACAGCACCGTCTCTGAGCGGTTTCCATGGTGACACTGCTTCATATTCCTAGAAAAGGTAGCCTGGTTTATTGCACTGGTCTGTGCAAGGCTCAACTTGTTATTCTCAGGTTGGTAACCAAACAGCACTGCAATGCCTGACTGTAACACATACACATGGTTTGTTCAGAGGAGACAAATTCAATTAAAACTAGATTTGATAAATATAAGCAATAGTTCCAGTGTTGCTTGCATTAGTAAACACCAATGTGAATGAAGGTCAACAAATGGGATTTACATTCCACACTATACATGCAAACCGAAGCTAAAGATTCTTCAATTTTTCACGCTCGCACTTCTTCATAAGTTTAGCTCATAACAGGCGATGCAGCTGCTCGGTGTGGGCTGTGGATCATACGTTGAGAGCTGAGAGCTGGCAGGTCTGCCCCGTGACCGGCACATTATCTGCTGGAATGTGAGCACAGTCATTTTAATGATTCCACACCTCCAGACAAGTGAGTGTGGGTGACATGAGGCTGCCGAGGAGGGAGCTTGAGATGCTTGTCAGCCCCTCGTTCACTGTAATGTGATGCAGAGGTTAATTGTGGAGCTGTGTAATAAGTGTTAAGGTTGTTGCCTCTGACGTCAGTAAATAAGAGCGGATGAATCCCTTTCTGGACTGCTGAAATAACCATTTATTTTATCTTTAGACAACACATATGTTTTACTTAAATATCTCTGTTGCAAATAGTTCATAACCTTGGTGTAAAGTGTACTCAATTCTACTGAATGTGCACTTGTAGAGTACTTCAAATTTAAAGAACTGCACTTGCAGATAATATTGTAATAATGCAATAATAGGAGTTTACGCTCATGACTTCTTTTATGGCCCTTACATGTTTCTTAACACTTAAGTAGGCTTTTAAAAAGTGCACTTTGTAATACTGTCAAAATAAAAGTGTTACTTTTAATGTACATTTCACTGTACAACATTATGTTTTAATAACCTTTAATCGTGCTTTAAATATGTACACTTATTTTGATGTGTTTACTAACACACTAAAGCACTTGTAAAGTACTTAATTATGAATTTAACTGTGGGGTGTCATTTTATATTACATTTAAAGTTAATACATTTTTCAATGTGGTAAATTGCAACTTCGTCATTACTAATGGAAACAAGTTTCAATAAAAATTATGTTACAGTATAGATTACCATAAATGCTAATCCGTACATTCATACATGTATCATATTTTAAAGATAGATGTAAATTAAATACAAAGATTTACTGAAGTTCTACTTAAGTGGGTCAAAAAACGTGTTTAATATATATACACTTATAAACTAGAATACACTATTATACCTAAAGCCTATGCATTATAATTATTATTCATAATGTGTGTTTTAATAGATTACATCTTGTCATAAACAATTATAACTGAATTTAAAATACACAGTGTAACAATGAATTGGTTAAGAGTTATAATATATTAACTGTGGTTACAATTATTCATGAGATCATCTAATGCCTTATAAGGTGCATTACAGCATAAAATTACTTTTATAATGCATTATACATAAAGGCTTTAAGTAAAGTGTTACCATACATTTTAAGTATTTGCAATTAACATGCAGTTAGGTGACTAAAACAGTACATTCAGTTCAAACCTCACTATACTCTTTTAAATATTACCTATGTAATAAGTGCTCTTTTTCCACAAGGGAAGTTAACACGTTTTACACAAAGCTGACTTAAAAATGTGAAATAGCCATTATTTTCATCTAAGATGATAAATGTAAGGCACTCATGAGTGATAGGGTTATATGAAAACAACAGATTTATTATTGTATTATTGAAAAGTTTATCATAAAGTAATGTCTATTTTTAAGACAGCAGTATGTACTGTAATATGTTTTACCAATAATCATTATATAGTATCCATTCTGACATGACATAACACAACAGAAAGCAACATATGCAGTAAAATAAATGTTATATTTTCTTCCCTTGATATCCTACTTTTAATATATTTGTGTTCTTGTGCAATATAAAGTTACAGACATAATTATTTCTCTAAAATGCATTTCACTCTCAATTTCAAGGTCTTGCCCTCAATATTGATTCAGTCTAAACTCATTATCGGTATAGTGCTTGAAATACTTGACAAACAGCACTGCAACGAGCTTCCACTTTTGTGTGAGGAGTCAAGTGCAATAAAGAAGCAGGTTCAACTGGCTGCTTCATCTGCTGAAGTTTCCATGTGGGGCAATTCAATTAATCACCAAGTTTTGTATTATTACAATTTTGAATTACATGTCAGCTAATCTAGCAACATGTTTGCCCATTCAAAAGCATACCAAAGATTTACTGCTGTCAAGATGCAGCAGATCCAGATTGACATTACATAACACTGTGCCACTAGAGTACAGAAAATGATTGCTTGAGGAACGCACCTGTTGGCACATTTGCATTATTTTCCGAGGTCTGGTGTTGACCGGATTGATCTGGTTGAGGATGAGAACATCAGTTACAGACTGAACTTAGCTCTTAGCATCTGAGGCCATTTTCTTCTTTGTTTTCCACTTGTTTATTTTATTGATTTTCATGACAATTGCAACTTTTTTAAGTTATACAAAATTCAACTAGACAAAGTATAAATTTGACTTGTAACTAAACTTGACAATGACAAACTACAGTTGAATTATCAGCTTGTTTTTCAAGTGTAGATTAAAGAAAAAGTTTCAATTAAAGTTAAAGCTTTTAAAATCGCTGTTTTAGAAACAGTCACTCAGGCTAGAGCCCCCTGTACTGGGCTGGCCTATGTTCTGAGGTGGGGTCTGTTTGTTGACTGGTGTTCCTTTCGGTGAGAGAACCCCCAAAGATGCACGGTCAGTGTTGTGCTTTCCTTTCTGCAAGAAAAGTTGGAGCGGAGGCTTTCCCCATCCACTTTGAAAGTGTGCCAGACAGACAGACAGACAGACAGACAGACAGACAGACAGACAGACAGACAGACGGACTGAAAGACGGACAGACAGACAGACAGAACAGACAGACAGACAGACTGAAAAGACGACAGACAGACAGACAGACAGACTGAAAGACGGACAGACAGACAGACAGACAGACAGACAGACAGACAGACAGACAGACAGACAGACAGACAGACAGACAGACAGACAGACGGACTGAAAAGGCGGACGCAGACAGACAGACAGACAGACAGACAGACTGAAAAAAGACAGACAGACAGACGAACAGACAGACAGACAGACAGACAGACAGACAGACAGACAGACTGAAAGACAGACTGACTGAAAAAAGACAGACAGACAGACAGACAGACAGACTGAAAGACAGACTGACTGAAAAAAGAAAGACAGACTGACTGAAAAAATACAGACAGACAGACAGACAGACTGCAAAAATACAGACAGACAGACAGACAGACAGACAGACAGACAGACAGACAGACAGATAGAGACAGACTGAGAGACAGACAGACAGGCGGACGGACTGAAAAAAAGAAAGACAGACTGACTGAAAAAATACAGACAGACAGACAGACAGACTGCAAAAATACAGACAGACAGACGAACAGACAGACAGACAGACAGACAGACAGACAGATAGAGACAGACTGAGAGACAGACAGACAGACGAACGACAGACAGATAGAGACAGACTGAGAGACAGACAGACAGGCAGACGGGCGGACGGGCGGGCGGGCAGACGGGCAGACGAATAGATGGATGGATGGATAGATAGATAGATGGATGGATGGATGGATGGATGGATAGATAGATAGATAGATGGATGGACAGATGACAGACGGACAGAGAACGACAGATGATAGCGGATGGATAGCGGATGGACGGATGGACGGATGGACGGATGGACGGATGGACGGATGGACGGATGGATGGATGGATGGATGGATAGATAGATAGATAGATAGATAGATAGATAGATAGATAGATAGATAGATAGATAGATAGATAGATAGATAGATAGATAGATAGATAGATAGATAGAAAGATAAATTGGACAGACCATTTACTGCAAAACGTTTTTTTTATTTTTATTTTCTTCTCTCTCTAAAATATGTTATGAATTACAGCTTATTTTACTTCTGGTTTATTTTCCATACTGGATGTGGATGGTCAAAACTGCATTGCATTGTGGGATATAGTATTTTTGCGGTATATTCTGCGCATTTTGAAAAGTGTGAATGATACTAATGTACCATTCTGTACTGTACTATTCACAGTGTGTGTGTGTGTGTGTGTGTGTGTGTGTGTGTGTGTGTGTGTGGGCATGTTTATGTGGTTTATGAGGACACAAATTTGTATAATGACATGGGTGTGACATAGGTATTACAAGGAGACGGTGATTTATGAGGACATTTTCAGTGTCCCCATAATTTAAAACGCTTATAAATCATACAGAGTGAGTTTTTTGAGGAAAATAGAAATGCACAGTCTCCTGTGAGGGTTAAGTTTAGGTGTAGGGCAATAGCACATACAGCTTGTACAGTATAAAAACCATTACGCCTATGGAAAGTCCCCGTAAACCATAAAAACCAACATGTGTGTGTGTGTGTGTATGTGTGTGTATGTGTGTTTGTGTGAAATATGGTATAATGTCTCCTCCCAGTGGTGAGACTCTTAAATGTTAAACCGAGTGTAATGTTATTTGCATTTGACTGATTAAAACTGTAAAATCAAAGTCTAAAAGTGAGATAAATAGTTGTCTTTGTTTTTTATATTTAGCTGATAGACATACAGTAATTCATTGTACAGTTGAGATACAGTTTTATAAATTGACCTCATAGTAAATTTAAGTAGTTTGTGAGTAATAAATAAATAAATTAATAATAACATAAATTAACTATGATGAATGTAGATTTTTTTTGTGCTGTTTTTGCCATTGCTTTTGCTGTGGGCCTTGTGTATGTGTTATATATTGTACCTTGAGCGGCTTGTCCCTCAGCCAAAGTAATTACCCCCAACCTTCATTTAACTGGAACACAATAGCTCTGGGTGCAAGCCTTTGTCATTTAAAGTCTCTAAAAAAGGGCTTTTCCATCCCTAATCATTCATCTTGTGCACTGGATTTCTCTCTCATTATCTGCCACTTCTGCTAATGGAGATGATTAGCTCTGTGTTCTTTGAGGATCTGGCTGAGGACCGTCAGATACTATAGGCTGAAATGAAGGGGAAATCACCTCAGAGCTTTGGGTTTTGAATTTCACCAACAGTGATTTCCAGGTGCAGTAAAAACTGATACTGAGGCTCTGATTAGGACATTTTGCTCTATTGTGAAACCCTGCAGAATTGAGTCATAGACCTATTTGGGGTTTCAGGTGCCGCTATCTACTGTCGATGGTGTATAGTGATGGCCACTATAATGCTGATCAAAACAAATTCAATTTAATGATCCTTTAATTCAAATGTAAATTGTAATTGCTGAAATTAACTTATTTCACCCAGTATTTATTCTAAATTCATAAAATAATATTTGTAAAATATCTACATTTTTAAATTGAGAATGTTTATTATTAGATTGTTTATTAAAATATGTATCACAACATCAACACCTTATTTACATATATTTCCCTAATATATAAAATGTAGAATTTGGTGAAATGCATTTGGTGAAATGCCTGTTTATTTGTAGTATTTAAAACTAATTTTAAATTGATTGTCGAAAATAAAGAAAGAAAGAAAAATACACGTTCAACAAATGACAAATAAATGTGATCAAGAACACCATACAGTATCCATGAAGACAAAACAAAACATTTTTATTCTATGAAATGAAAACAAAAACAAGAAAGAAAACAAGAAAGGTCAGAAAAAACTGAACAGTGGCAAAATTAAATCAATAACATCAATAACTGAAATATAACTGAAATATTGAAAGAAAAGCTAATAGCTACCTTTCACCTAAACATTTAATCCTGTTTTTTATTATGTGAGGATTAAGCAGCATTATTTTGACAGTAGGAGAAGATTAAATATTATGACAAATTGTAATAGTAAAACCACACAGATTTGTTTTCCTCCAAATTTAAATGTTCAAGTTTCAAAACATTTTAAAACATCTTCTTCAGGAGCAAGAAAATCTGAGTTTTGTGGTTTGAAAACAAATAACTACAATTATGGCTACTAGTAAATGCCTTAAATATCTTAACAATACATTTAGATAAACATATATTAAATATATATGACCAATATAATTTCTTATTGATTTAGATGTATTAAAACACTGAAAAAAAGGTTTTAAAGGGGAAATATAAAACAAAGTATATTTGAGATATACAATAAAGGGCCACATAGCACACTGAACACTTGTGTATGATATACTTCATATAAAATCACACAAAATATGTTGTGTGCATTATTTTGTTCACTTGGACAGTGCAGATCAGCTGTTTGACACTGCGCCAGGAAGCAGAGAAGTTTTATCGTTGTGTTGGCCATGTGGACGTTCCTCCGGCTCCTGTTCCCCCTGCAGCGCCTCCACCATCGATCCCAGTGTCCCGAAGCTGCTTGCGCAGTTCTCCACCTGTGCAGAAACGCACAGTGTGACCTCTGATCCCTCCAGTTTGGGCAGGACTTCAGGTTGAGAGGCTGGTGTGATACTATCACCTATACTCTGGACAGTGATGCTGGACTGAAGAATGTGGTGCAGATGTTGTATTAATATAAAGTCTAATCACAATGCAGTAACATCTTCTGCAATAGAGATTAATGTTAATATGTATTATGGAAGAAAGAGAAGTTACATTGTGCAACCAGGCATGATGTAACAAATTTGTGACAAGCTACGCGCTTAAAAGTAAAGGTTCTTTATTGACATCTGATTCAATGAAGATCGTCTTGGTTATGTTATGTAACCCTCGTTTCCTAAAGGAGGGAACGAAGTTGTTACGTCAACACTGACATTAGGGGGTCTCACTTGGGAGCCCCAAACTCCTCTGAACATAACAAGAAAATGGCCAATGAATATTGGCCAGTGAAATTTGCATGGTAAGCCACTCCCCGTACATACGGGTATATAAGATGGCGGCATGCATCCACTCATTCAGGTTTGTGCTGAGAAGCTAAGAAAGCATCCCGGCATTCAGCGCAGTTCAGGTTTGTGGCATGAGAGATGTAACCTTCATAGAACGAGGTTTACGTAATATAACCAATACGTTCCCTTTCAGTCAGTCACATTCAACATTATGTTGACACTGAAAGAGTCACAATCAGAACTGTTACGAGAATTGATGGCTCAAGTGCTGGCAAGCTGGTTGCGGAAAATAACAGGTGAGACAGCAGAGCTGTCCAGGAAAAGACACGTATTTACCAAAAACCGTACCATGGAAAGAACAAATCCAACCCTTTTGATGGAAGTCTTAAATGACAGGAACTTGAGCTCACCTGAATCAAGCGGCACAAAGAGGGCTCTTCGTAGTCTTGCAAGAACCACAGAGAGATCCCAAGGGGAGGCACGATCTGCAGGCATTTAATCTCCTCGCACCTCAGGAACCTAATGATCAGGTCGTGCTTCCCTAAGGATCTTGCGTCCACTACATTATAGGGGTTGCACAGACTAATCGAGTAATCGACTTCAGTGCTCTGCCATGGACGCTTTAAGCTTGAAGTCAACTAGTCGCTGGTACTATAGAGGCGCAATAGGATAATAAATCCACATTTATGCTCCGTTTCCAAACATTTAAAATTACAAACTAATTCATACTCTGAATGCGCTCCACAAGGCGTGTGATTATATTACTGGATGCTGGAAATTGAGCGGCAGAATGCAGGTTTTAAACAGCTTATTGTACAGGTAAGTTAATCACGTTCTAATCTAATTCGCTGCATCGCTGTAACGCACACACATAGCTACAGACAGTAGAGCGTACAATACATCACGCATAGATCACGCGCACAGAATCATTCAGTGCAGAAATGTATTGTCAACACTGTTCTGTGATTTCTCAGTAAAATAGCTTAGAAACTGAAAAGTTCAAGCATTTATTTCTTAATAACTAAATCCCACAGCTTCACTACTAGTAGAGAGACGCTGCAGGTAGAATTAATTCACATGCAACCACTCTCACTAATGCGACTTCATATGAATATAATCTTTACTGTACTACTTATCTGTATCTGATTTAGAATAAGTAGGAATCTGTGAGAAATATAACGACCCAAAGACTAAAAAACTGATCAAAATAAGCTGTTATAGGTGCAAAAGTCATGTGGGCAGCGCTGTGTCATATTTCATAGCTGCGCACAAGGTGTTTGTCACAGCTCCAGACTTATTTGTTCATTAATGTCGTCATCATCAGTGACTAGTCGACTTCAACTTGACTTTCATCACATAAAAATCGACTTTAAAAAATCAGAAGTCGTTCAACCCCTACTACATTGTGATGTGCCGCAATCGCGGCCACATACACTTTCAAAGTGGATATGGAAAGCCTCCGCTCCAACTTTCTTGCAGGAAGGAAAGCACAACACTGATCATGCATCTTTGGGGGTTCTCTCACCGAAAGGAACACCAGTCAACAAACAGACCCTACCTCAGAACATAGGGCTGCCCAGTAGAGGGGGCTCTAGTCTGAGTGACTGTTTCTATCACAGCCTGTGAAAGGCCAGTGAGGTCTGCGCGTCCTGTCCAGAAGACAGACCTGCAGGTTCCACAGATCGGGACGTGGGTGTCAGATAGTGCCCTGTCCATGAGAAAGAAAGTCCTTCCTCATGGGGATTCTCCAGTGAGGGGCTATTGCGAGGAGCATGAGATCGAAAAATTAGGTCTAGGTGGGCCATTATGGATGAATGAATGAATAAATGAAAGAATGAGACATTTATACAGCGCTTTCATTGAGTATTGCTGTACACCCAAAGAGCTTTACAATCATATGCACACCACCAGTGTGCAGCATGCACTTGGATAATGCGACTGCAGCCACAGTACAACAGAGCCAGTGGGCTCACCACACCAGCTACAGGTGGAGGAGAGAAAGTGATTGAGCCAATCAAGTGGGACGGGATTATTAGGAGGCCATGATTGACAAGGGCCAGTGGAGATAATTTGGCCAGGGCACCAGGGTTACACCCTTCTCTTTCGAGAAGTGCCATGGGATTTTAATGACCACAGAAAGTCAAGACCTCCTGGGGATGGTGTCTCCATTCTCCCAGAAGGGTAAGCTGTATGATTGAGCTCCACCGGAACATTAATGGCATGTAGCAATTTGAGCCACATCTGACTCCAAAGGAGGAGTGCATTGTGACAAGCAACAAGTGTATCTCCCCCCCTTGATGGTCGATGTACGCAACCGACGAAAGTGCTGTCCTTTCTGCAGCGAATGGAACCGGCAAAGACCAAGCAGTACTACCAGCAACTCGAGTCAATTGATATGCCACTGCAGTTGAGGTCCCATCCCATCCAGACCGAAGCTGTGTGCCCGTTGCATACAGAGTCCCAGCCCATCCTGGAGGCATCTGTTGTGACAACAACTAGCCTCGACACTTGCTCCAGGGGCACACTTGCCATATGCCCATATGCCCCATGAGCCACTGAAATTGTTTTAGAGGAACTACTGTTTTCCCTGAATGAATTCAGGCCGTTGTTCATTCGTGAGGCATGCTGACATGTTGACTGAGCCAAGCTCCATATCTAAAAAGAGATGCTCTGCACATGGGAGAGCTCGTTCTTTTCCCAGTTGACCCAAAACCCCAACTAGCTGAGATGCTGAAGCACCAAGTCCCTGTGTTCACACAACAGATCTAAGTGATCTAATATAAGCCAGTCGTTGAGTTAGGTGAGGACTTTGATGCCCTTCTCCCATAGTAAAGAAAGGGCATATTCCTTGACCTTTGTGAAGATGCGGGAGGCAGCCATAGCCCAAAGAGGAGAATGTTGTACTGTCTTTGTACTGTCTTTTTGGGTATGATGAAAAATGGGCTGTAAAACCTTGATTTCATCTTGGCTGGAGGGACAGGGGACACTCTATCGCATCCTTGACTAAGAGGACGATCTCTGCTCATGGGACAGGGGCATCTCTGTCTGTTATCAATGTAAAGAGGATGCCCCTGAACCTGGGAGGGTGTCTGGTGAATTGAATCGCATAGCTGAACAGAATCGTCCAAATGAGCCAGCGAGACAGGTTGGAGAGCGCTGGCCAGGCCCCCAAATTCCATGAAAGAGACACCAAGGATTATCTGAATCCTGCAACCTCTTCCATGGCGAAATAACATGTTGAGACTGACAGTGCGGAAGCAGAGCGTCGTTCACTGTCTGAACCCGACACGTCTGGCCCAGAGAAGAAGGAAACTTCTCTTTTATTTAGAATATGGGTAGCGAGCCGCCAACGGCAGAATAATCATTCTTGGTGACCGCAGGAGTGTCATGCCAAGGCAAGATGTGCTTAATGGCCTCTGTCTGCTGGGCAAAGTTCTTTTCAGTGTTGCCAAAGAAGCCCGGACTGGAAGACAAGTGCAAGTGAACTTTGACGGTGTCACGCATCTCAGCCAAGTTCAGCCAGAGATGGAGATCCAAGACTACCATGGTAGCATCACCTGCCCGAGGGACCACGCCATGAACTTTGTCGCATGTAGGTCATTGATTTTGGCAGACGTGATCTGCTTTGCTGCTGCTAAACAAAACAGAAGGATTTGACTTAGTAAAAAAAGAAAAAAAACACAATAAGGAAACATGCGTCTGTAAGAAAAAATTGTGAAGAGCAATGGCAGATCTCTACAGGTGGAGCTGGGGAGGAGGAGGGTAAATGAGAGTTTTCACAATTGTTCTGCAGGACAATTGCCGGTTAGGGAAGGATAATAAATGGTTACATGAATTATGAAATATGTCCGATTGGCTACTGCCATGGGGACAGAAGAACCAATTGGCACTTGGATAGAGATTCATGACTGAACTTGTATTTAATACAGTTGAATGTGGATGGAGATTTTGAAAATGTGAGTGTTATATAGTGTCAAAGAACAGAAATTAATACCAAATGATCAACAAAATATTTTTGCAGAAGTGGCTGGTTAGGACAAAAAAATCTAGAATTATATTGTGACACACTGGTTAGGACATGGTGTTCAGAAAACATTTACTAAGAATTATGCAGCCTATTGTGTTTATTTCTGTTGTCATCTTCAGGCCATTTCTGAGTGCAAGATCGCAGCAGACTACTGTGATCTAACACACTTTAGGTTCTACTACAGTATCATGCCACCACTACAGTCCAGAAAATTATGAGGTCCTGCCCATTTGTTGATCATAATTTGACAAAAATCTTGTTAAAACATTTAGGTATAGCACTATTTTTGTATGTTTTATTTGCTTGCTATGCAAATGTCTGTGTTCGGTTAAGTTTTTTAAATGTATAATTTTTTTTTGCTCAAGAAGGCTCTATTTATTTAAAATCAGAAATGTAGTGAAATTGTATTGCAGTTTAAACTAACTGTTTTGTATTTGAATATATTATAAAATGTAATTTATTCCTGTGATCAAAGCTGAATTTCCAAGATCATTAATGCAGTATCCAGTGCCACATGATCCTTCAGAAATCATGAATATGCTGGTTTGCTGCTCAAGAAAAAAATCAGATTATTATCACAACTGAACATTGTTGTAATATTCTGTGGAAGCCATCATTTATTTCAGGATTCTTTGATGTATAGAATGTTCAAAATAAAATAATTGAATAGTAACAATAGAAGTCTTTACCACAAGTTGATGCTTCCTTGCTGAATAAAACTATTAAATTCTGTTTATAAAATATCACTGACCCCTTTGAAAAGTAGTATATATATTTCAAAAACAAGTAGTAAAAGTTGAACACTTACATTCTCTATAGACACGTTGCTCCCTACTGGGGTCTTTTTCTTTCTTGAGATATTGGGGTTCCAGTGACACACCAAGCTGTCATTCTGAACACTGTAGTTTTGTGACCAATCAACCAGTAAGTGTTCATTTTTCCTTTTCCCTGAGAACCACAGTAATGTCACATTAAGTTGTTGCATTTTGATTAAACATAATGAAGACAAACATTATATCAATCTTCTGTGATATCACAACTTAAACTCATAATATAAGAACATGCAGATACTCCAACAGGAACATGGTTGTGGTCTCAGCTTAGCATATAGTACTTTTATAGATATGATTCTCACCTTTACTTCAATCTCACCGTAACTGCAGTTCATACGCATTGTCCTTCATGAGTGCCAGGTATGTAGCAGAGCTTGCATGAATCTTCTGTGCTAAAGACCAGATCAAAGAAACATTAATGTTCCCTGTTATGCAAAATGCCCAACGAGCAGAAGCTACACTGGTGTGAAACTCAGACAGTGTTGTTAGCTTGCTAATGTCACGCCTGAAATGGAGGCTCTCATGAGCTCAGTTTACAACATAGGAATATGATGAGGTTTCTATTGTGATGTTGTGAGTGAAAATATTCATGACCTCTGCATTGGACAAGATTAAAATTCTGCACATATTAACTAGACAGATGAACGTACGCAGGCTAGTGGACTCCATCCGAGAGGCCGTATTGACTGTGTCTCCAAACAAACAGTACCGCGGCATCTTGTACCCAACAATACCAGCTACACAAGGACCTTAAGTGGTATGAGAGACATGAAAGACAACACTGTGAATTACTATAAACATATTTATATGTCATACATCAAATCTATTGTTATTTCTTATTATTGTCGTATATACTCTTTATTACAGTAATGCTAACTGTCATTAATAAAATATTGGCAATATTTTGGAAAAGCTGCATTATTACTGTAGCTGATGAACTGACAAATAAGATCAGGGACTTTAATTAAGGAAAGCAAATATAGTCGTGCTGAATTTAAGTTACAAATCTAAGATGTAGCGTAAATAAATGATTCATGCATTTACGTTTTAGTCATTTGGCACCTTTATTATTAATACATCTTTTTTTGTGTAAACACAGGATACAGACACACAGACCTGTGTGTATGCCGGCTCGAAGCTGAAGGCGTTTGTTTGGCATGTGAGGTACTGACACCTGTCTGACCGCAGCCACCAGATCCAGAGACATTTTAGCAATCTCATCTGCATGTCTGTCTGCGTTTCTCTCTGGCAGTCCACTGACCACCATGTATGCATCTCCTATAGTCTCCACCTGTTCCATTCAGTAAAGACACACTGTATGTGTTTAAATCTAGCTGCAGAGTTCGTCATTACAGTGCATCAGCATTAAGAATACACCTTTAAACGTCCCCGGAAAAAACTATAGAACTATCACAAAACATTCTAATGGTTCCCACTACAAATACCATTGCAAACCATCAACTTTAATTAATTAAAACCATAAAAATATTTTATTAGGATGTTTTGTTTTAACAAGCCACTTCTATAAAATGTGACCACTTACCAGTAGAGAGACTCACAGGGTTCAGTACAATTTCCATAAAACCAATACAATTCCCGTTATAACCAGTAAAACCATTACACATTTTCTGATGGTGTCTATTGTCTTTTTTCAGCAGGGTTGAAATAAATATATAATTGGATATATATTTTGTAAATACTACTGTTCAAAAGTTTGCTATTGGTACATTATTTTAATGTTTTTGAAACAAATATCTTATTCTAACAAATGCTCCATTTATTTAATCAAAATACAGCAAAAATATGAATACAGTGAGATATTATTACAGTTTAATATATTTGGTATTTTAATATTTTAAAGTGTAATTTTCGCTGTGATCAAAGCTGAATTTTCAGCATCATTACTCCAGTCTTCAGCGTCGCATGATCCTTCAGAAATCATTATAATATACTGATTTGCTGCTAAATACTTATTTTGTATACTGAAAACACTTGCACTGCACAATATTTTGTATAAATAGTGTATTCATCAAACAATCCTGAAAAATGCATCAAAATTCAAAAGAACAGCATTTAATTGAGTATGAGTGCAAAAGTATTTCCTGTCACTTCTGATTAAATCAAATTCTTGCTGAATAAGTGTTCATTTATTTTAGAATTTTTGTAATACAACATTGCACCAATCAGTATACAATTTATAATTATTTATTTAAGGGTAATATGAATTTGGAGTTACAATGAAATAATACTAATAATAAAAATGTTCCTAAAAATGAATGTAATAAATACTGTAAGCATAACCTTAGCATAAGCCAGATATGCTGTGATGATTTGCTGATAATTGATAGAGTTTATGTGTGATTGACTATGAGTTTCAGAGAATGTTGATACCTTGTAGACATCATAGGAGTCGATGCGAGTGTCGAAGCACATGTAGAGGTTATTTAGCATCTCAACAACTTGTAGTGGAGTGCACGAGGCTGATATCAATGTAAAACCCACAATGTCTGAGAAAAAAATGGTCACCTGGAAAATAATATGTGTGTTAGTTACTTCCTAGACAAAATTCCTGGCATAGCTAATCAAGAAAACCACAACATGCTTCACAGATTCCTACATTTTCTTGACATGCTGCTACGTAGTTTAATTGGCATTGCTAGGGGATGAAAAGAGAGCGACCGCTCCCTATATGATATTCATCCACAGGTGAAAACTTCATAACAAACTGCAGGATTTACAGCAGCATTTATTCTTGGAGCATGAACTGCGCAGGATGCGTTAGGTGCAAATTTAATGCTGAGCACTAGGGATTTGTTCAAATCACTAACCCCTAAGTGCAAGAAATAATAATAATAGCAAGTAATAAATGTAATAAACAAGTAATAATCTGATTACTACGTTTACGTTACGTTTATACCTTACACATTAGCACACATGGTAACCTGCAATTATTTACTTAAAGAGATATTTCTACCTGACTTAATGCATACAAATGAGTTTGTTGTTATAAATTAATTTATTCAATGATTTGACTCAAATACAACCAGTTATTTTAGATGTTACCATTTTAGATGACCATTTTTCCAGCGTAGATATTGTTTTGCTATTATGAAATGTATACTCGTGCTATATATGTCTATTTCTCCAAAATATAGCTTCAAGTGCTCTAAATCTAAGGGACAGGCTTCAGGTGCACACATTGCTCTTACAGACGTGTCATTTACCCCACTCCCTCGTGAGCTGTTTTATCTCCTGATGAATATGGAATACCATAATTACAGGCAATTACTACAACAAAAAGAACAAACAGAATGGCAGCATGTGCGCTTTCCTGACACTGCCATCTTGCCAACATCCCTAATGAATATGCTTGTCTTTTTAGACGAGTTTAATTTGTTAAATGGGAATGTTGGAAGACAACAATATTTCTTCTGTTTAGGATATCATATGGGAAACTGCATGCATAAATAGAAAGCTTATAACCATGTACCTTCTCATAACTCTCAGCCTCCACGTGTTTTTGTTGGCGTAGCTGCTTAGCCACAGATTTGGGCAGCATCTGATGAAGGAGATCTTCTGCAAGACGTTCTCTCTTCAGGTCTTCTGACTTCTCCCTGAGGCTCTGAGCGTAGTCCTGGATCCATTCTGTCATTTGTTTGAAGGAGAGCAGCACTATGGGGTAAATGAGACAGGCGATGGAAATCAGGCAGATCTTCAGACTGATGCTGGACGAGATGTCTCTGGATTTCAGTTTCAGAGCCCATCCAGCTCTGGCATGAAAGCATCTCAGGCGTTCTCCAAGGCCTGCATCAACTCATTGGATCCACTGGTAGTTGTGGCAGTAGAGAAGATCAAATCTTTATATTACTCCGGTTTAACTCTAAATTTTCCATCCAACAGTTATGGAGGTTTTCAGACATGTCTTTCATGACTGTCATGAGTGTTGTTGCATGCCATATTTCATCTACTTTCTTTTCCCCTGATATCCACCGATAGTTCAACTCCTGGACAGTTAAAAGCAGTTTCAGAGCAAGGACATCTATCCAGTCTGTGTTGTGTTTGAGGAAACCAATGTCAATATCTCCGGCCCCATACATTTAATATCTTCTCAATTGCTAGAGTAAAGACTGTGGTTTCATTAGCATCCATCGACTCACCTCTCCATGTAGCATTGATCAACTCTGAAAGGTTGAATTGAAGATGCTCACAAAACTCAAGTAACTCAGCACCACAGGGCTGACCCAAACTGTCCATATCAGTACTAGAACAACACTGGTTACGTGTGAGCATTACCAAGGACCAGGAGCTGAGAAAGCTTTCTTGCTTGACATTATAAACTGTATTCTCTCTTGTTGAACTGAGGTTTCTTAATGCTTGGAGCTCCATAACGAGTCTGAGCGTAACGTTTGTCCTACAGGACGTAAGCTCTTTAAGTGAAGCTTCAGTGGCTTGCCATTGAGCCAAAGATGAGTTGAAGTCCATGGTCACAGCAGAGAGAAGAGCCAGGAAAGAGATTACACAAGCGACCAGGATTCTGCGAACAGTACGGCTGCGACTGCTACAACTGAGTAAAGACAGCCTGTGGAAATAGAACTCAGTCATGTATGGTGAGTATTTAAACATTTGAATTCATGGTTATGAAACCTGAGTGGAACTTGTTCATATATTGATGAACTACACCAGTAAAAAGCTGGGTAGTGACTGAATTTGCTTCTGAATTTGGTGAAGCACCCCTCATATAATTAGACCCTGTATGAAACCATTTTAATCAACTCACAAACCCGGTGCAGTTTGGGAAACCTGGTAATGTTTAATGCATTTTATGAAGTTGATATAAAAAGGGGAATCTCTCTGCGTTTTTACAAAAAAAGTATTCTAAATGTAATACAAAATTGTCATTGCTTAAAATGAGCAACCTAGAGTAGGCCTATGCTAACTAGTTTTCATTCAACCCAATCTCATGAAAGTACGTATACATAGTAAGCCAAATAAAGCAAAATCTCATGGAAATGATACGCAGAAATGGGCTTTGGCGTATGATTACTGTTGTGGGTTAAATGCGTATCATTTGCACGCGAAAACTGTGTATTACATGCACGCCAAAGAAGTCTTGCTTATCAATACCACGAGTTTTCGTTTTTATTTGGCGTACTATTTATAATTATGTTCATAAAACCGGTCTCTTTTCATCATGTAACCTGTAATCAGCCAAATGGACTAAATTTGTAAGTAATCTATCAGGCTCTGGTTCAAACGCATGACAATGTGTTCCTCTATTAATAATTCCCTTTGTTGCTTTAAATTCAGAGAGTATTCGTTTTATATAGGCTAATAAAAACAGCAGATTGCCACACAATATTAGCAGATATTAAAGTAATTGATAAGAAATATGAACAATGAACACATTCTAATCATTTAGCTAAATTATTTTTTGTTTTGTTTTTGTAAATAAATCCTGTAAGTGTTACCCGCAAACGTCACATTCTGCTTCCAGCTCCTCTTTGTTTTGGGGGGAGATCTTCTTTCGAGCTGTATGTCTCCGGCTGTTGATTTTAGTTAAAGTGCCCTTCAGAGAGGCCGATGAGAGGGTCCCAGACGCGAAACAGTCCTTGTTCATGTACTCCGGGGATGACATGAGAGTGCCCTTGAGGGAATATCCCAATCAAACGCTATAATATCATATTTGACTGTCTTCTTTTCCCGAATATCAGCTCATCGTGTGAGTGTGTGTGTGAGTGTGCGTGTGTGTCTGTGTGTGTGTGTATGTGTGTGTGTGTGTGTGTGCGTGTGTGTCTGTGTGTGTGTGTGTGTGTGTGTGTATGTGTGTCTCTGCTCGTCTTTGATGTGCAGTTTGATGTAATATGTGACGTAGTTTTAATTGCTGGGTTAAAGTGAAATGGTTGCTACAGACCGAGAATATTTGATTAATAATTTTTTTTCTTACTGACGTGTAGACTACATTTTGTTTCTGTAATGAACATTTCAATAATGTTATTCGTCTATTTTATTCATCTTTGTTCACACTTTATTTCCTCGCGCTCGTTACGAGATTATTCACCACTATTCGTTTAAACAGCTGCAAACATGTACACGGGAATATCATTCATAAACATAACTAAGAGCCGAATGAATAAACAAACACATAAATAAATGAACGAATAAATAAATAATCAATCAATCAAACAAACAAAAAAACAAACATCTATCTATCTATCTATCTATCTATCTATCTATCTATCTATCTATCTATCTATCTATCTATCTATCTATCTATCTATCTATCTATCTATCATGTTCTGGGTGTCGTTCAGCTTTCTGGACTAAAATAAAGGACTAAATATATTAGGTAATTATGTGTTAATGACAGGCCACTTAAACACTGCAAACGCGTAGTCAAATATATTTAATTGGCTTGTATAGGCTATATTTAATCAAGTTTAAAGTCATTTGTAATTTACTTGATCTGCTAAGCATACTGCAATATGATTGTTAATGTTAGTAAAATATGAACATGTATAGTTAGCAAAATATATGGTTACAGTAAATTCATTTGATTTTAGTAGGCTAAAAGTCGCTAAACGAGGGCGTCTTTAGTTTGCACCTGCAATAGCCTATATTAGCCGATAAATGAACCGAGTCTGGAAAATACTGATTCCCATTTTCACTTGAATGGCCTATAAATGTAAATACGAAAGAGAAAGGGTTTTTATTGAAACACGAAATTGTAATATATTTATTCAAATCGACCAAGATAATCTTTCAAGGCTAAGCACAGACATTCAAATAAATATAAATGAATAATTTAAGAACTGTGTTGAAATGCAATGTTATGCTTATTTCACCACACACACGCTTTTATTAGTACATCTAAATGTCTTGTTAATGGTTTTTATTTATATATATATATATAATATCCAAGAAGAATGGCAATATCATAAACATCCTATAAAATAATGCAATGCTTTTCAGCAATATTTTTCAGAGTATATTCAGTGAAATGTTTTCTCAGTTTCTTGTGCACTGAAAACAAGAGTAAGTGTGAAGGAGGTGAGCGCAAATCAAACCCAGCAAGCCCAACGAGAAACTGTGTAAGAGTGAAATATTCAGTGGCTGACAGAACAGAGTACAGACTCCAGCACTACCATGCATGCTTTTTAATGATGTGCTTGGATTTCTTACATTTGAAGCAGATTGAAAGGTAATGACGATGTTTTCCTCTAATTTCATCTCTCTAATCTCAAATCTATTAAAGCTTGTATTTCATAGGATAAGGGCTGTCAGTCGATTAACATTTTTGAATGTAATTAATTACACAGACGCACGCACACACGCACGCACACATCAAATAACACATTAAAGTAAAATAAATACGTGTATTTTTTTTTACGGAATAGTTGACCACAAAGTGAAAATTATGCCATAATTTACTAATTTACATCACTTACTCATATTCAGGTTCTTCTGTTGTATTCAGAAGAAAAGAGCTCATAGGCTACAGGTTTGAAACATCTTAGGTTAACAAATGATGACAATTTGGGTGAATTATCCCTTTAAATAATGGTACAATATTATTAAAACAATAATTGACTGCACTTTAAACTAAATCTTTTAATCTGATATTATTACAAATCCCTTTGGCTTGTGTTGAAGGTAGAATTTTATTTCTTTAAGATTATTTTATGTAGGCCTCACGGGTTTTTCAATCACAACATGTAATGAAACTGTGTTTTAACGTTACATGAGACTACAGGTAATAGTTACAGTTACTAACCGGTAGCACAGTTACACATTTGCAACATTTGGCCCTATAGCGATTGATGAATAAAAGTCAATTGCGGAGGAGCATTGTTTGAGTTGTGCTTGAGATCAAGCTCACAGGTGATTGTCAGTACATTTATAAATGTGTCTAACGACATCATAAATCCCTCAATAACAGATATAAGAGAACAAAAAAAGAGTCCCATGAGCAAATCAGTAGTTTATATTTGGCTGTTGTTTTGTCTTGTTGAAAATAACAAAGCCTACAAAAGTTTGGCAGTGCTGAGAATCAGGTGTGTCTGGTTTGGGCCAGAGCTAAACTCTGCAGAAAGTGGACTTCAAGGACCAGAGCTCAGCTGAGGGTGAGGTAAACGCTAACTATTACAATTTGGCAAGGCTAGGAAAATAAACCAAAGTGGTAACTATTTAGAGACTTACAGTTATACATTATTTTGTGTTATTGTCAACTAAAAATGATACATTTGTAGAGGTTTCGAGGTCTAGAGGTCTAAAAATGACATAAGAAATGAATGAAGTGACTGTGGCTGGATGAAGTATTGGGTCATCCCGGGTAGTTCAGTTTTTTAAAAATATCATTTAGGCCTAATTTATTTATTTATTTGTGACTTTAAATATGGCTTATTCTTTTAAATTTGATATTAAACAGATAGCTTTAATCTATAAATTCTTACATTTCTTGTCCTTGTTTCAGTATAATTAGTAGGGTGGAGTGGGGAAAATGCCCCCTTAAGGGTTATGTCTTTTTCAGGGAAACAAATGTTAAATGTGTCTGAAAAGTTGTCATAGTTTTAGTGACAGTGGCATAAATTATAAACCAAGTATGAAAAATGTCCAGAGTTTTCAAGTTATTAGATTTTGAACAAAAATACAATTTGTACCAAATGGGGCGTTTTACCCGTTTGGCTGGGGCTGGGGTAAAATGCCCCCCAGTCTGACAAAACAATTTGCTTTAAACATTTACAGCAAAATCAGAGTAGGCTACAGGCAACTTTAGCTTAAAATTGAAAAGAATGTAATAAATTATTATGAATTACAAAATGATCAGAATGAGTTTATTGCCAGGTATGGTTACACATACGAGGAATTTGTTTTCGTGACAGAAGCTACCGCAAGTGCAACAGAATGACAGTGACAGAACAAGTAAATACAAATACTATATAAATAAAGGCTTATTAAATTAATATTACATTTAGTTTTAACATTTTATAATTACAATTATAATAGCCTATTTGAAACATTTTGTTAGCTGATGCTAACCGGCGAGCTAATTAGCTACCCAATGCTAACTTGAGGTGATTTTTCAACATAAAATCCAAATATTTTGATTCAACCAACTAGTTAGAATACATTTGATGGAAAAACAAAGATTTTATGTTCAAAACAGAATAACTACAGTAATATTCCATTACCCTCTCACTGACTATGTTTGAGACAAAAATGATGTCAATCTGAGAATATAATTGTTTTTATTAAATAACACGCACTCCCTCTCTACAGTCCCAACTGTTCTCATAATATATAGGCTACAACAGTGATGTTCTACAAAACAACACGCTTTATCACACGTTCTTACAGCTGAAAATAAGATTGACTGTGAAATCTGTTTTCTCTCGGGTACATCACGTGTCAGCTTCACGGTGAAAACTACATCACTCGTCAACGCAGTCCAGTTACAATAAAGATGTATCTTGACTTTATCTAGTGGTTATTTTGGGGAAAACATTAGGGGTGTTTTCCCCACTCTACCCTACTGGCATTTTTTGTAGTCCTTCGCTTGATCTTTCGTTAGGGCTTGTAGTTTGATGATAATTTGTTGTCCCATGTTGCACTCAGTATAGTGAAGGAAGTCTTTTCTTCATATGATGTCTCAGTCTGGGTCTCAGTGTTTTACACTTTTATAATGACATTTTATTTTCTTAAATACAGTTAACCTTCTGTCATAGAAATGTAATTTCATTTTAGACAACAAAAATAATGTATCAAAGTCTAAAAGACAATGTTCTGGCCAAAACTGGCGACACCTAGTGGATGATATTTGGGAGAGGTAAATGAATAACAAATGTGAACTCTTCAAACAAAGCTCTTGAGTTTGAATTGGTTTCTGTTATTTGATTGATGTCATTATCCAGTTATTCTTCATAATTTTCAAATTATATTAAAATTCATAATAACTTAATAAATAACAAATATTAAATAACACATCAAATTTACAAAGAATATTTGATTTAGTATTTTACATTAACAACACCCGTTAAAAGATCATTACAATTATGCCAGACATATTTAGCATATTCTGCAAAAATCAGATGATATCTGGCTTACCTCTAGGAGCTTCTTGCCCCATTTCGTTTATTTTGTTAATGAACAGATATAGCACATAAATAATGATTTTGCTTGATATTATTAATGAACTTAGATGTAAATGCTGTAATTCAGCAGTAAATAAAAGCTCACTATTCTTGAGGGGAGCGGTTTTATTTGATTTTATGTAGATAATATTTCTGTAAACCTTTACTGTTTTTGGTGACTGATTTAATGCATGTAAACGCATAGCAGCATTGCATCTTTTTCTGAAATATGAAGTGCAAAGTTTCCATTGTTTGTATCAGCTCTGCAAATGTTGAATAACTAGCATCCTCATTAACACACACACATCTACAATACATTATTCCAATGAATAAATAACGGCATCCATATACAAAGCACACAGGTTTTTATTGCATATCAATTTCATGTATAAATTCTTCATAGCATTGGAAAGATTACATTTGGTATACATATCTATTCTACAGAATTAACATCAGAATCATGTTTTTTCCATGAAATTGCTCTAAAGTACATCTTCAGTAATCACAAGCATCAAAAAAACTTCAGAATTTTCAGTATTATTCTACAATCCGTAAATGTTGTCATTATTTCTCTGCCACAAGCATATTGTTCAGTTCAATAACCATCTGCCCATAGTATTTAAGGCAGTAAACAGGACTTAAAGTCAAACCTACTAACCTAACCACATGTACAATAAGTGCATCTACAAGTTCATTATTTCTTTTTTTTTCTTTTAATTTAAGATACACATTTCACAAATGGACACCATTATGACCTCTAAAACACAAGTCATGCACAACATTTTAATAAACATAACAGAAGCAATATACAACTCGTATCCAAATGAAACAAGCACCATCTATTTTCAAACCCATGTTTAAAATCAATTTTCAGACATATCAATGTCTTTTTAAACTTTTGAAATACTATACACTTTTTTTAGAGAAACCACATTATCTATGGTTTTGAAATGGTATGTTTGTTTGCAATGTAACAGTGGGCCAAGGATATCTTCATTGTTCATTTTCTGACCATTTTCCATGATGATTTGAACAGTGTGGGTCAATTTCTTCACCTACAGCGCTTGCTAAGTACAGTAGTATGTGACATGACTTTTCCATACTCATAATCCCATTACATCCCAGCAATCTATGCATCAAACAGGCTTTTACTCCAGGTCTGAGTAAATGATAAAGTGAGGAGATACAGTATGAAATAGGTAAGATTACACAGTGCGCCACCTGGTAGTATAATGAAATACGACACTTCTGCAAGTTTTTACACAGCGTTATCAAGCAGATGGATTCCCTGTGGAAGGCCAGTCTAGCCTGGTTTGTGTTCGCAGTGAAAACACAATATATTTAATGTTCAAAACCAACGAGTTCTTTTAACAACAACATTTGAATGCATCTTGCTGTTTTATTTGAAAGCATCTGATAAAAATGCCTGTTTGGCCCAAGAGTTAAAGTGCTTGTTAAAACCAGCCTTGCTTAGAAATGTCATTAAAATCAGTACTAAGATGTGTTTGGAGAGTGTGAACTAGGCAGACAGGGCTATGTGTTCGATTTAAGTGCTGATTTCAGACAGTCTTTAAACATCCAAAATGAAGTGAGGAGAGCATGAGTTCCTGACCAAAAAGTCATTCAATCGAGAGAAGGTAAGTTTGACTCATAACCTATTAAATCTACTCTACACATTCATGAAATGCATTTAGCTGTTTACGATTCATTCGCTGGCTTCACAGTTCAGGGGTTGGTCGAGGACTCATGGATTTGGGCATTTCTCGACGCTCTTGTGAATGTTAAGTGTAGCTGCTCACCATTTGATCGTGATCCATTTATAGGCCTCTTATGGTGTGTCTTTTGGGATGCATAATATTAAATATTTGAATTATGTAGAAAATTATATTTAGGACTGGTTCTTCCCAAACAAATGAAACATTGAAAACATGCGATTTGAACCCAGAGATACACTGTCACCCCTTTTCCTTTATGAAGATGCTTCAAATGTGTCAAAATGTCAAGAAATAATGCCCCTCTATTGAGTTACCTGATATTTTAGTCAAAAAGTTTTTTTTTATGTATTGTTTTTTATTTTTCTTAAATCACGCAGTGCCTACTTTTCTAAATGGTTGAACAGATGCATCATAAACCAGACTTCATCATTATGTGCTCATAATATAAACGCATTCTTTTGCAATTCAGATTTTGGCAACTTGCTTACATACGAAGAGCTTGAACAATTCTGGATTTTCAGTATATTTCATGATATTTCAGTAATTTCATTCCTTCAAATGAGTGGGTAAGTAATTTTTTCTTCATTTTTCATTAATCCCAAAAAAAATCACAATAAATACTAGACAAACACTCATCAATGTAAGAAGCAACAATAGGAAAAAAACTGACTAAACAACCTACCAACAGTGGAGGCGACCACTCGGGAAAATGATTGTCAAAGAAAAAAGGGGATTATTTGGCACACAACACTCTCTGCTACCAATGGTTAACTTAGTTTGTACATCATACAACAAATATTGTACAAATTTGGTCCTTCACTAAAGAATTATATTAACATTTAAGCACAGATGTGCTTAAAAAAACAATACTGTTTACCAAAGAACAAATCACATAGAAAAAACCCAAACAATATTACCGAATGCAAGAAAAGAGAAACGTTTTCCGATTGCCCCACTGTAGAATAATTTAACTCTCAAAACAAACTTTCAGTTGGGACTAAACAGCTAAGATACTAACCATAACAACAATAATTACAATGACCGTGATGCTATACACATGAACATCCGTGCTGCGTGATTTATCGTATGAAGGTCCGCCGGGGGCGAGACAAGATCGCGCAGCCGAACACAAATCTCAAGGGTTTCCCAGTGACTTCCAGCATTTACTTTTGAGACAGTGGCTTACAAACTGCATTCAGCCTTCAGGGAAAGTTAGCATGCTAGTTGTGGGCTTGACTTAAGTGCTTCTATTGCCATTGGAAATCAATGTTGATGTCTACAGCAATGATCTACTGTAAAACATCGGCTGATAATATAAAGGAAACCTTGGTGCAGTGCTGTAGACAATCAACTTGAGAATGGAATACTGTGTAGAAACACTCAACTACCCTGTCCACACAAGCCTTCCTGGGCTTCTCCGAGAACATGTTAAAACCCCTTGAGAGCTCTCTATGAAATGCACATCATTGAAAATGAGGTGGAGAGGTGATTTGAGAGTCATTCGAATGCATGGCTCCCTCTTGAATCAGCTGATGAGGAGGGAACTTCACTATAGTGGCTAGTTGCAGACGATGCTGTATGGCTGGGATTTGGGGATTTTGTTCGTGCTTATATGCCGTGTATTAAAACCTGCCTGTGATTGGTTTCTGTGTCTGTTTCACTCAACAGCACGTTCTCCTCCTTGCACGCATAGTGGTGGTTCGTCTACTGTGGCATTGCACAAGCTCTTCATGTTGGTCTCTCGCCTCCTCTTTCTCCCTCCATCTCTCGTTTGTCTTATTGGTGTTCTCAGATGTTGTTGAGGGGTGAAAGGAGCTCGTCTCAGACGGCCCTCCTCCCATGTTGAGCCAGGCATCCAAGGAGTTCTGGGAGGATGAATGCAGATTGGTGTTCTCAGACAGAGAGAGCATCATTGCATAAGCCTGGATGGAGGAAACGAGGACAGTTCAATCGCAAAGCCAAAATAAATCATCATCTGTTATCAAGGGTTTGTGCATTTCAAACGCTAGCATGAACTGTACTCATAGAGAGACAATTTATCAGTCATTATTGTACTCTTTCCAAATCCACATGCATGCTATTTGGAGCTGCTCATTGAATGCTCAACAGAAAACTAAATAACAGCATTTGGATTTGGAAACAATGCACAATAAACGAGAAATGATTGCAATTTTTTCAGACTTTTCCTGTCGATACATAATATTATAGGAGAACCGATAACTTAAGATACACACATATAAGACATGTAACGAGTCCACATGAAATGTTGAGACCAGAGGACAGGATAAAGTTATAAATACGAGAACATGAAACAGAAAGATAATAGTGTTAGTTATGTTAATGCCATTCAGTTAATATTTGTATCAATGTTGAACATTGGAAATATTATTCCTAAAACCAATGACAATGATTAGGCAGTGCAAAATCTGCATGTAGTTTTATTATAATTTTTTCTTTCCCTGCATCAATTATTGCAGGAATTCTCAACAGTTTCAGTCCAAAATGACATTTAAAATCTACAACCTCAATTTTAAAGAAACCTTAACTTTTCCAGAAAATATTCTTAATTTGTGTGTGTGTCTGTTTATATTAATTATAATATATACTAAATATTAGTAGTCAAGTTGAGTCTATTATTAGCATGTGTATAACGAATAACATTTACTTGAAGTACCCCTCATATTTTAAAATGAATATTTTATAATATATTTTTAAGTAAGTATCATATTTGCATGTTCGCAGTACTCTGACGTTGGTTAGTGGTCATATGACATGCATGTAAACAAATCAATTTAATTTAATTTAATTAAGCTTCTTATTAAACTCACAAACCCCAGTTTAAAAAACCTTGACATAATGCAAAGTTTAACTCACTTTGTGTTGTTAATAACAATGAATGGGATATATTTTCTTTTTCTTTGTATCAATGGGATAATCAAGTAATCTAAAATAAATCAAAACGTAGTCTGATAGTCTTATGTTACCTAAAATGTGTAATGATTACGTTACTAACTAACATTTTTGTCATGTTATTTGAAATCAGTTACAGATTACAATTTGTTATATACTCAGTAATATACTCATCTCTGTGTGTGTGTGTATATATATATATATATATATATATATATATAAACTAAATTCTATTGTTATCCATTTTAGTAAACATAATGAATACTATATTAAATGCTTATTACATACTCAACTTGACCACTCAAAATATGCTATTTCATTTACTGTTTTATTTTACATTTCTGTCACAATCTACCACAACACCCCTGGTTGGGAAGCTCTGGAAGTTTGCAAAGACAAAAGTAAAAATAACTCCATAAGATGCTCTTTGACTGTCTTTCCTTCTCTTGACGCTTGCGTGACCGGGGCAGATATGGGCTCATGGCGTGGAAGCAGCTCTCTGTAGCAGGTACGGTCACATACCTGTGTTTTAGCCTGTCTGAAAAGTGTTTCTTTCAGCGCCTCCGACTCTACCGAGTTGTTAAAAATGTCTTTAATGTCATAGGGCTCCTCGCCAGCCTTATGGAACTCCAGGCCTTTGGGGAAACCAGCCAGAGGTTCCAGATCTAATAGGCCTGCATCCTCCTCAATACACCTGTACCGGGATAGGGAGGGGTGTGGAGAGGGGAGGGACCCTCAGTTAGCCCAACAACCGCAATCTAAATATTGGAACTGGATGCATTTGAGGAGCATGCAGTGGATGAGATGGTGGCAGAACATGAAAACTATAAGTGGTCATCACACTAGTGGACGAAAGCACAAAACAAATGGACATTCACGTTCAAGAACTCTATCCGTCTCTCTGTCCATGCAGAACTGAATGAGATGCTGGGAAAAACTGAATAAGCCTCACTTGCTCTTGAATAAAATATCCACGAAATACAGATCATTGAAACATTTAGCATTCCAGTGGCATTCCAGCAGAAATACTATTTAGGATGAGGAACAGTGAAGGAGAGAACAGAAATGCAATAGAACTGGACACTTTAAATTTAAAATTCTATTGAATTGCAAGGGTGCAAAATTGCTGTTCAAAAGATTATTTTCTTTGTTTTGGCAAGCCAAAGTTTCAATGATTAAACAGACAGATGCTGATTAGATGAGTTAGTTTACGATGACTGACAGACAATGAGGGATCAGCAGCAAACATGATGGGAAACAATACATGTTGATTCAACAACATCTAACGGCTACAATGGGTCATATCGAGCAGTGCTCTGTTCCACAGTCTGGTGAGCTGCCTTGCTGTCTGCTTAGGGAACTTCTGAATTGATTACAGTAGGCAGAAACTCAGCATTCTGGGATTGCCTGCTTTATCAAAGATACATATAGTCATGCCTTCAGGAACAGGCTTTTGTTCAATGTAAGTGCAGCTGTGCAGCTCACTGGATTTTGGAACAGATCTGTAGAGTTGAATGCCCATTATAATTCTGTTGCTTGGTAATGATGTTATATACCATACATGTTCGTTCTCCACAACTTCTGATCTTAAATAAACACTCAACCAAAACCGAATCCTTTTCGCTTAATAAAATGCAGCTTTACAAGATTTTAAGTAAGTCTTTTCTTCTAGAAAGTATCTCATGCTCACAAATGCTGCATTAATTTAATCAGAAATTTTAATTAGTGCTGCCAAACGATTAATCGCGATTAATCACATCCAAAACAAAAGGTTTTGTTTACATAATATATGAGTGTGTACTGTGTGTATTTATTATGTATATATAAATACAAACACATGCATGTATATATATAAAAAAGGAAAATATGCTATGTTTATACATTAAATATATTTATATATAATATAAAATATAATAATATAAATATATATACATGTTAATATTTTCAAAATATATACCATATGTGTGTGTATTTATATATAAATAATAAATAAACATTACACATAGTATGTACACAAACACTTTTATTTTGGATGCGATTAATCATTCACAACAACACAAAAAGCTGTGCTGCATATTTTTGTGGTATTTTGATGAATTGAAGTTTCACATAATTTATTTAAGATAGAAACATGTTGTAACAATGTAAATGACTTTACTATCACTTTTATCAATTGAATGCCCCTTGTTGAATCAAATTTATCACAAGAAATAAATTATTATTGAACACTTAATTTTATATAAATTATAAATAATATGAATACATTAATTTGAAAATACATGATGGTAGAAAAGGTATTTTAAATTGTAATAATTCATAATATTACTGTTTTACTGTATTTTTTATTTAAATAAATGCAGCCTTGAGAACATAAAAGACTCCTTTCAGAAACATTATTTATTTATTTATTATTATTTCAAATTTGTATTTTTAAATAAATATTATTTTATTACATATTATTAAAAAGCCAGCTTGCAAATGTAATTAATGATAAATAATATAGCGTACACTACTTTCTTAAAGTAAACATGAGATCAGAATTGACCCTCTTAATGTTTCTGTTTATTGATTTATTGCTTGATTTGATTGGTTCTTCTTTTTGTTTTTTATTTTATTTTACATGTTGCAGTTAAAAGAATTGAAAAACGACTTTCACAAATAATAGAAAGGTAGGATTATAATTGTGCATCTTTACAAGTTTGAGTGTTGATTTAGGTGAGAGTTGCCCTGTTTAAGCTCTTGTCCAGTAAACAGACAGATGTGTTCAGCTGACCTCGCGTGTGCTCGTAAGACATGGGGAGAGGGGCGGCTCCTCGTCCTCGTCATAGGTGCCCTGCACCATAGTGGCAGGAGGAGCCGTCTGTCCTGTGACTTTTCTGTCAGCGAGCCTTCCTCTTCATCATCTCCCTCCATCTCCTCATCTTCCTCCTCCAGTTTTGAGGTGGTCTGAGGCTGTTCCTCCTCCGTCAACTCTGACCTGTAATGCAAACAGTCCTCATTTAGTTTTACATATGAACATTTTCATCATCATTTTTTATGCAGGCTGATTTTACTGCTGTACTTTTAACATCTCTATATGTAAACAACAACTGTAATTACTCGAGAAGCACTTTGCAAACAAAATGATTTGTTTGAATTTGAATACTTGTATTTTGAATACTACATATTTGTTGATATGTAAACAGGAAAGGTCACAGCAACAAAATATTTTTCTCAATCAGCATTGTTGTCATGACAAATAAAAAAGTAATGTAATCAGAAATCAGATTTTATCATGTATATTTATCTAATTTGATGATAGTTAGAAGTTGCACTAAAAACAGAATCAAAGTGCTTTTGAAAATGAATGAATGGAAATCAGTTTGAAGTTTAAAGCAGTTTAAATTCCATAAATTGTGCAGGTGGGTTGTTCATATGACTACACAGTACACCATACTGTTTTAATTCAAAAAACCTTTTTTCCAATGATGTGTCCCCTTTAAAATGTTCAGTTCTTGTAATGGCTTTTTTTTTTGCTGCTGAGGGAAACAATATCCATGTCTTTTGTCTGCATTTCAGTGATTATTTTTCATGTTCAAAGCTATCATCTTGCTTTTTCCCATCTGAGTTTAAACCAACTTGAGAATTAAACTTAAAAAAAGAAAAACCATTCAACTTAAACAAGAACTAGCAAAACACAAAACACTTCCTCTCTTGAAACTTTGAACGGACAAAAGGTGGTTGCACATTTTATAAATCCCTTCACCAAATTTCTAACGGTGGCTGGCGAGGAGTTATGTTCTTGGGCAATGGAGACAACTATGACATCTAACTAAATACCGGATAAAATAATAAGCTATTTTCACCCAGAGAGTCCATTGTGGTAATTCTCTTATCATAATCTGACTGCCAAATATCAGTTCTGCGCTGCTCTCTGGGTCGCCATCCATCATTTGTACTGGGCAGTAATTCCCCTGCCTGGAAAGCACAGATCCACCAATGACAAACACAACGATTTTGCAATTAATGACAGACGTTTCTTGCAAGCGTGGCGATGATAAATTGGCTAATTTCAGAGGCGAGACAGAGCGAGCAAGACAGGTCAGGAGCAATCATCATGGTTTGTCTCATTGCCACCGAGTTCCAGAGAAAACTGTTGTTCTGCAAAGCAGCTATCAGCACCACGCGTTCCACTACCTCTCCTTTTCCAAAAGTTTCAGCTTATGACGTCATTGCACCCCTCCAAAGTCACTTTTACTTCAGCGCTCTGAAGCAAACTTCTATTGAGTCAGACCAATGTTGAGGAGGAGGGGGACGTAAGGTGGGTGGTTGAGCTATGTGAGGTGTAGACTTACCAAAAACGGAAAAAGGGAACAAGAAGAACTGCTTGTTTCCCATTTTCCATCATGCTTAAATATCCCATAATCAAATTTGCCCTGGCCTGAGAGAAAGTCCATGCCACGTGGGAGACAGCAGCGCTCCTGCCACAGACCTGTGCTTTGTCTCTCAGTCTAAACATGTCAGAGCGCTGTTTGCGTTAGCTGCGAGGATGGGGGCTCCGTCTCAGGGTCCCCTGATAGGGCTAAACCTGCAGCCCCCTACAGACTGACAGTCAAACTCAGTCAGAGAGACCAGACGCATGCACTCTGAAACACTATTAACCCAGCTGCAGGAAACTATGTAGAGAAGTCCAGGAGAACAGATCATGTCTTTTCCACTGCCATTCACGGAGGAAAGAAAGGAAGAGTACCTGGATTTCTCTTTCATAGCTCACTAGATTTGATGAAGCTCTTCATTTAAGTATCGACTTTGTTTCTCCTAACATTCCTTGGGAGTAAAACAGGTTGAGGTGCAGTGAAAGTATAAGGGGCCATTCTTTTCAAAAGTGATTCTAGAATATGTATTTTCTCAGTTGCATCTCATTTGAGCATCAACTATGTCTTAAAATGTTTCTCTTGTACAGGAGAAATGCAAATACAGTTAAATTAGACAATTGTTGTCGTCAGTGTCAGTTACGTATTCAGGTTGATTTTTAAGTAACAAGTAAAGTAATGCATTACTTTTAAGTTTAGAAAATATATGAGTTAATTTGTTTTCCCATTTATTCACTAACACTTGTCCCATGTTGAGACAAATCGGGATGTGCAGAGGTTCTTCCTTCAGCCTGAGGCTTATTAATTTCACCTTTGGTGTGAAAGGGTTTACGGTTTGTCAAGAAGGTGTTTTATTTTTTATTTTATTTTTATAAATAAGCAAGCCCAGCTCAGGTCACAAAAAGTAATGCACAAGTAACCTAATACAAAAAGTGACTTTTATGGTGTAACGCAATTAGTTACTTTTTATGGAGTAACACAATATTGAATTCACGAGTTCACACTTACATATAATGAACTGAATAAACGGTATGCGTATTTGGCGTGCTGTCCGAGGAGAGGGCTCCGAGCTCGGTAATCGTTCCCGAGCCCGGGGTACTCCCCTCGCCCAGGGAGAGGGGTCCGAGCTCGGCATTTAGCCCGGACCCAGAAGCTCCCCCTTCCCCATGCTGGGGTGGAAACGGACTGGAGGTGAGGAGTTGGGGTGGTGGTGGAGGGATTCTGGAAGACGAGAGATAATGGAGGTAAGGCTGCTTGATTATTTATAGGGGTTCTCTCTAGAGTTTATTGGATAAGTGATGTGATTACTGATGATGGATTGGCCGTGTTAATTATCTGCGCGTGCTCCTCCCGAAACTTGTTAATAAAACATCACTTAGTTTTAAAAGTAACTTCCTCCAATGCTGGTTGCTATTCAGCTTATATAAAGCGATGAAACGCGCGCATACTAGTATAGTTCAGATAATTGACTTCTCAGTTATGTCTCATTCATGTTTAAGACCGTATTGGGATAGCTTCTAAAAACTCGAGAAGAAGCACATGTGAGATTCAAATCTTTTCACTTGAGAAAACCTGAAAGGAATGAGACTTAAAAAATTCTCAATTTTTATGTTTTAATCTCATTGCTTTATAGGATAAATAAATTAGATATTACATTTTGTATTATTTCTCACGGAGTGAAAAGACAGAAGAAGAAATTAGTAGAAAAAATGTTCCACCATGAATGCAGACTGGCTGCACAAGAGTGACAGAAAGCGAGAGAAATGGGCAAACGTCATGAAATAAGACGGCAGCTGCCTGTCCATTTGAAGCGGGTGTTTCTGTGAGGCTGATTTGCAAGAGACAAAACAGAGCACTTATTGAATTACAGATATTAAAATGCCAGGCCTGCTTGTACGAGTCAGGACATGACTATTGATCCCAGATGGCAGTGTGAGGTTTCGCCCACACCAGAGCTTCCAAGTGATGAGGCAGAGGCATCGGTTCTCTGCTGGACTGTGGAGGAACCGGCAAAATTGAGGAGGACCATTACGTGTCTAAACAAAATGCATCTGTTCGTATGCATTTGTCTGTGTGAATCACCTAAACCAAACTCTGAAGCAACGTGAACCTGGCCACACACCGACAGTCGTGCTGACGGTTCATGAATTTGGCAGTAATGAGCTTTTGTTTGGTGTTTTCATAAGCCGGTAGAATGTGCTCCTGATGTGAATCTGGCTGTGCTTAATGCAGAACAGAACTCAACAAGGTGAATGGGTGCCGCCACACACACACACACACACACACACACACACACACACGTGCGGTTGGCCCAGCAGTAACACAGTCCTCCACTAGAGGACAGACTGTAACTTCAGGACTGAGCGTGACTGACCCTGACAGGTTATGTGGTTTGTTGCCATAACTTCACAATACATTCTGTGCATGTGTGTGTTGTACGTGTGTGTGTGTGTGTGTGTGTGTGTGCGAGCTCGTACCTTTTCTCTGAGGAGCTACAGGCCTGGTTCAGCTCACTATTGGAGATGAAGTTCCTAATCTCTGAGAAATACGAGTCCTCCTTCTCATCCAAATGTGCATGATTGTCAGACTCAGAGATCGGTGAGGAAATATTTGTTCCTAAATTCGAGAGGATCCCAGACTGCTGACTCACTACAACAAAGGAGTAGAAAAATATATAGATGAATACATTATTTACTAAACTTATAAAACAAACAAAAAGGGTGAGGGAGATGTTAACTATGACAATTGCCTCAATAAACTTATAATTTGCTGCTTATTAATAGTTATAAGGTAGTTGTTAAATTTGGGTATTTGGTAGGATTAGTCGAATATGATCATGCAGAATATGTGCTTTATAAGCACTAATAAACAGACAATATGTTAATAATAGGCATGCTAATAAGCAACTAAATAGTGAGAATCAGTCCCTACTAAAGTGTTACCTTTATTATTTATTAACATCTGCACATATATATTTTTTTGTTAATTTAGGTATTTTTAGTATTAAACACTTTCAAGTAAATAAACTAAAGAAGAAAATCATGAAAATAAAACAGTAATATAAATGTAGGTCAAATGTAAATAAATAAATAAAAGCATCTTAGATTTGAGTTCCAAATGAAAATATGTTTCAATTATTAGAAATGATTTTGAGTAAAGTGAAGCTGATTTTACCTGGAATATTCTCATGTTCGTGTTTCTTTAAATGGCGGTCCAGATTGGTCTGTTGACCGAAGCAGCGATTGCAAAGGTGGCACTTGAAAGGCTTTTCCTTGTTGTGAATGTTACGAACATGACGCTGGAGGTTGGAGGAAATGCTGAATGAACGGTCACAGTATTTACATCTATGCGGGAGAAAAGCACAAATCAAATCAATTTTACATGAGCTTTCTGTTGGGCTGAAACAATAATCAAAAGCTGTAGAATACATCTGCATGCATGACACCATTTTGGGGCTTGTAATGATTAAATATTCTGAAAAATTGGGCATGATCCACATTTTAGTATAAATCTTTGAATCCTGTATTGTGTTGTCACAATGCTTGGTGACATTGACCCCACCAAGAGCTGACAAAGGTAATGCAAACAGCTTTGAAGGTATGTTGACCAGTGTAACTATTTTCTTCTCACAGAAAGCACTTATTTCATTTTTACATGAAAACAAGCACCCCCATTGTGCCTTTTATGGTTCATTGTTTTGCCATCATGATTTTCCTTTATGTAAGCCAAATAAATGTTCTTTGTGGTCTTGTAAACAAGATATACGATGAAATAAAGTACATTTTCCCTATTTAGATTTTTCTCATTTTAATATATATTTTTTTCAAAATTAGATAAGAGATGTCCTTTGTGTGATTTGCGTGTCTCAACAGTCACGGTTCGGCTCTCTGTAGCTCACTTGTTCACAATGTCAGATCAGCCAGAATAGGCAGGAGAACATCAATTTAATGTGCTGATAAACAAACATCGTAGCGAGGCAGTGTCAGGAGTTCGCCGGACAGTGCCTCCTTTGTTGGGTGGCCGGCGTAGCTTAGACTCCCTCGGTCGCTGCAAAGTTGACTTTCAGGGCTAATTGCTTTGGGAAAATCGCTCGTCATCAAGTGCTCAGAATCAAGATGCAGGCCCTTTTATGTTCCAGTTTATTTTGCCAGCAAATGTGTGTGCGCTTCTGCACGGCCCCCTATTTTCCAGACTTGGCACATCACGGTTCATAGAGAATGGTAAAACGCCAAGACAACGTCCTTTTTTATTTTATAAAGTCAGTCTTTTCTACCCCCCATTTTGTTTATTTTCATTACTTGCTCCAGAGGGACTTTAAATTACTTCATCATCTCAGTTCTTTTCCCTCTGTTATTCTGTACATGAAGCGTTACAATCCGAATGGGGTCTTTCAATGGTCAGACCTAGTGGGCCAATTTCACTGCATAAAGTAGCTGATAGCATCTACAGCGGGCAAATAACCTACTACAATGAAGCCGGCCTGCTCTGATATTGGCCTGACTTGGCCCTTTTTTGCTGAAAGTAAGATGGGGAGATGCTGATGATGTCTGCTATTTGTTAGGGTAAATTGTTTCTAAATGAGCTAATCAGTGGATTGTTGTGAAGGAGCCAAGCATGTAGCGCTCGTGTCCCATGGGAGGCTCTCTATCTCGTTGAGTGTGTTCACAGGGCTCTATGGTAGATTTGTAGAGCTCAAAGAGGGGTTTGATTCAACCTGACCCTTTTTGTACGCTAAGAAAAACTTCTGTGAAACTGATATATGTGTTACAGAACTACCAAATGTATTTTTTTCGGTAGAATGCAATACTATAAACTACGTTTGTAAACTTTCCAAAGAAAAAGTGAAGCTAGATTGTTCACATTGCTATGTTTTAGGGTGTTTTATGTGTTTTACGCTGTAGTTGCTACAGTATGGCACTGCAGGTTCTGGGTTATTGCTATGTGGTTGCTTGCTGCTTTCATCTTTTCATCTGCTAAGCAAAAATCGTATAGGTGTAATAACACACCTCAACACGCGACAGAATATGAGGTAGAATTAATGTCTGTTGCATGTCAAATATCATTGCCTATGGTCAAGGGTTTGCTGAAATCCCTAAATCTGAAGCACCACTATTAAGAGATTTTCCCTCATAAAAGACTGTTTGTCTTATGTTTGTTCAGAAAATGGACTGTTAAGAAGCCTTTGGCAGTAAAGGTCTGACTTGTCCTAGATCTTAGTCATGCCTGGGTCAAAATATCACTTAAAACTTTGAAAAAAAACAATTTCCAAAGTGCCCTCATCACCCACATAGAGGACTTTCCACAGCTGGTTAGAAGCCAAATCAATGATAATTAAGTCGTTCTATAAACAGAGCATGGATGTCTCCAGGGTGCTATTACCAGCCAACATTGTCCAGAGCTTGCTCTACCTCCAAAACATCTGCACAGATAGAATCAATCTTCTTTCTTTTTTTGATTGTGCTGCCTCTAATGTCTCATGTCTTTCATTGTTTCTATGTTATATTTCTCAGAATCAGCAACACTTGTATTGCAAAACAATGCATAAGAATGCATCTCATGTGCTGATCACATAACTTAAAAACTGTCCGTGTGTGTTTTTGCATCTACTTGTATATCAGCCTGGAAACGTCAAGCATGAGTAAAATCTATTTCTAATGCTTTCAAAAAGAAGCAGGTACGACTTAAGCAGGAATAAACCTTTGGATTACAGAGTGATGTGGTATGGTTGGATGTTTGGCTATATTGTTTGTGTTGGATGACTATGTGGCCTCGCACCAAAAGCCATGCAAAGTTACTTGAATGTATGCATATGTGGTGGAAAAAGTCAAGTTATGTTCTAAAACCATCATAGATGTTTCCAATACAAGTGCAGTTCTAATTCTAATAATAATTAGCAAATTATTTGCGGTCTATTTTTATGCACACAGTTAAGTATTGTGTCATTAGCTTAGCAATATGCTAATGTCAAACTACTGGAAAAAGTTGTGAGGTAAGTCTCAAGGTACAAAGCTTGAGAATTTCAATACTGCATTTGTGTGTGTGTGTGTGTGTGTGTGTGTGTGAGAGAGAGAGAGAGAGAGAGAGAGAGAGAGAGAGAGAGAGAGAAAGTGTAGGTCTAAGAGTGGCTTACCTGTAGGGTTGTTCTCCTGTGTGTGTTCGTAAGTGCCTTGTAAGATTAGCTGACCTGGGAAAGATTTTCCCACAGTACCTGCAAAGGATGAAAACTAGACTTTGATACAGTTGTCCAGCATTGTTACACCTCCCATATTTAGAGGGTTGTAACTCATTGTCTGGGCATATTCAATGTCAATTTCAGATGAATAAAAAAACAAAAGCAGAGTATTGATAACTTTATTTCTATGTATTGTATTTATCTGTCAGTTGTGTATTAGTGTGTTGATGTATACCTCTAAATATGAAGATATGTTAGAAATGATTTAAATAAAGCTGCAGAGTTAAATGAATCCTGTAAGGATGCGTTTACTTTTGTTTCATGAGTGGTACTCACCTGCAGGTGTATCGCTCCTTGCCTTTGCGTAAGATAGCATCAGAGAGAGAGGGAGGCGGGGAGCGGAAGTTAAAAAGGTGGTGTGAGGAGTGCTGGAGGGAATTGGGAGCATCCAGTTTCAGAGCGCTAAAGCTTTCCAACTTCTCAGTCATGTTTTCCATTGCAGACACCTGAGGAGAGAACATGAGGCGAGTTCAGAGAGGAATACTCTGTGTTTGATGCACAGCTCAGGGGCTCATTTGATCAGAAACTTCTCTTGTATTGATTTTGTGTGAGATTAGGAGACATTTGGGAGTAAGAAACCTTTTTTTGTACTTGTATTTGTTTAGGGCAGAGGCATGAATAACAAAATAACAGCAGTGGTGAGGAACTCTGACAGAGAGCCTGGGAGTTTGCATCATAACCAGACAGGATGGAAAGCTGGAGGAAGTTATATATCAGAAGGTCGAGTCTTGATTGTGCTGTTCAAGAGTGACCTCCCTAACCTATGGCACATTGGCAGCCACTCGAGCAGCCCCTCGGGAGCCCCGGCTCTTACTTTGTTCCCAACAAATCTCTGAGAGAAGCGTCTGAATGAGCCATTCACCTCCATGAGCGGTAACCATACAATGCAGTTTAAGATACCCCTCGCTGATAGTACTTCCCCTGCTGCAGAACAAAGGGTTTGCTATGCGGCTCTATGGCCAAAAACAGCTTACATCCTTCCTACTTTTGGATAAACACAGAGACAGACAGTGTGTTTTAATATATTTACACATGTCTCGATCAATATCACCTTGATTTTCTTAGTGTTTTGTTTAGAATATTAACAGGCAATGGTTCTATTGATAATGTGTATAACTTTAAATAACCATGATCGAATATTTGATCTTCATTTGCTTTAAGACAAATATATGCTTTAAGACAAATATATAGTCAACATAATATACATAAAAATTACTATGGAATAAAAAGTGCTATGCAATATGATAGCATTTAAGATGGATCAATGAATGGACGGACGGACGGACAGACAGACAGACAGACGGACAGACGGACAGACAGGCGGATAGAGCGGACAGACGGACAGACAGACAGATAGATAGATAGATAGATAGATAGATGAGATAGATAGATGTTTGTTTGTTTACTCTTTGTACCATTCATGGAAGTCAAAATGGAGACATTTGATTAAATAGGGGGTTGCTTAAAAGAGAAAAGGAAAGAGCGAGAGATTTGGGGGGGAGGTAGGTCAGCATTGATGGAGGCAAGATTTACAGGTCAGATAAGACAGTTCCCAACAAGAGAGGCCATTCTATTACACACAAACACAGGAAGTCTCTGATCGACATGCAGACATTATCTAGGCAGCCAGAGCAAGAAAGAAATGCTAGGAAGTTATTAGCGGTGGGACTCAATGGAGAACTTCCCAGAGACAATGGTCTCCTCTGAAAGTATGTGGCATAATTTGTTTCAATTCAAAAGGCCATTATTAATAATATTTTCATTATTGTTATCACCGTTCAAAGGTGGGAAAGGTTTAAAATACTAATGCAAACAATGGGGGTTGTTTTTGTAAGCAAAAGATAAATAATTTTGAATGCACAGCATGACAGAAAACAGGCAATACCTCTTTCGAGATTATATTTATGATGAAAATAATCTAATGAAAATAAATACCATCAGAAGTCAGAACTTTTTAAAACATCAAGGCTCCCTTAAACCAAAACAGACCTGAGGTGGAGGACACTGGGAATGTGCTTTCAGTGTGTCTTGCCATGCTCTACTGTGCTTGAATGGAATGCCAAGCACAATATTTACCAATGTATAAGAGTAAGTAAAGCACATGCATGTAAAGAATACCTGAGGATGGAAGAGTAGTGGTGCTGGCCTCAGGTACTTCTCCTTTAGAGCTCCTACTGGGTCCATTAGCTTCTCTTCTCCACCCTGCTGGACAACAGCACCAAGGGTTACGATCGAAGGTTAATTGTAAACCTATTGAGTACCAATACTTTTCTAATAATTTGTTTAATTTCAACATATCAGCAGCTACTGCTTTGATTTGTCCTTGTGTTGTGTATTTCAATAGTACCTACTCATTGAAATACCTGTAGATGGGGTCCATGAAGAATGGCGAGGGCTTGGCGTAGTGGAGCAACGGCTGCTGCTGGGAAGGAGGTGGCTGGGGAAGGGATGTGTGCGGCTGAGGCATCTGGGGCTGGTGCAAGTTCTGGGACTGACTTAGTACTGGCTGTTCATCTTTAGCTGCTTTGCAGTTTGCGCCATAGGCGTGATTCTTGCGCTGTTTGTGTGTGCCACCATTCTGGTTAGCTCGGCTTCGACTGCCTATGCTGAGGTCCAGAGGTTGTTCCTCGCCAGGGGCCAAGGGGATATTGGATGGCAAGGCTGGCTTGCTGGGGGGCGGAGGAAGAGGTTTTACCTCCTTGGGTTTGGTGGTTAGGTCAAAGGGTGAATCCGCACCAGTGGCTGTAGGTAATTTCTGTATGTGCTCACGAGGGGACTTAGGCTCAGGTTTGAAGAACATGCCAGGATTGAGTGCTCTGTCTGTGAATGGGTACAAGGAATGTGGGAAGTTGGGCAGAAACTGGAAAGGGAACATGGAATGGTAGTTTAAGGAGCCCATCTTCTTCTCCTGCAAGCCCACAAAGCCTGGGCCAAAATACTTTTCTGCAATGGAGGCAATGGCTTTAATGGAGTCAGTGGTGGACCCGGAGGGTGGAAGTGCTTGCTCCTCTGGCGGTGGGAAAAAGGAATGCTGGGAGGAGAGGAAAGGACGCAAGGGAGGTTCCCTGAACTGGAGACAGATATAGAACTGCTGCTCACTTCGTCCTGCTTGCCTCCTGCACTGGTTTCCTCCTGCTCTTCTCCCGTTCACTTTCTGCCTCACTTTCTAGATCTGAGCCAGACACCGTGCCAGTGGTGGTGTCTAGATCTGTGCCACTAGATGTGTTAACATCTTCCAAGTCACTACCATCAGACATGTCATTCATCTTTACTTTATTCTTGTTGTCGTGGAACAACAAGTTCAGTTTGGAATCTCGATTCTCCTCTGACTGGCTGCTGAGACCACTCCCTACATTGCCATTGCTGTTGTTCATGGATGGGACCGCAGAAAGAGTAGAAGCATCAAGAGGAGTCAGCTTCCCATCTTGACAGTTACTAATTGGGCTCTTGAGGAGTGGACTAGGAGGTAATAATGGCGGTCTAGGATATAGCGATGGGGGAAAGATGCCTGGGAAGCCATGGGAAAGGGCTGGGAATGCAGAGAGTGCTGGGGAAAAGGGCAAACCTGCATGATGCGGCCTGGATGGGAAGTAATCCCCAAAGACAAGTCCACTATGGTTCAAGCCAGGATGAGACTTGGACTTGCCTAAAATGTGACTGGATGTCATTGGTATGCCCGGTGTGAATATGTCTCTGGGATTATAATGGTTCTTGCCCTCACAAAAACGCCGATGCTTGTTGAGGGAGGAGGTAGTGCTGAACATTTGTCCACAGTCTTTACACTTAATCTGGGTGCGGCAGTCTGCATGCATCCGTTTGTGACGGCACAGGTTAGAGAATTGGGTATACGATTTGTGACACACCTCACCTGGGAGAACACACATGACTGGTTAATTCTATTAACATACTGTTTTCATTTGGTGTTCATTCATTCAATAGCAGTGATAATCCGGCAGCTGATTAGATCAACCAATAAACTGTGCATGCTGTTTATTATGTTCAACAAACATGGCACTGCCTACATCAGGGATAGCCAACCCTGATCCTAGAGGGCTACCTTCCTGCAGAGTTGAGCACCAACCCTAATCACACACATATTAACAAACTTAACATGTGTTCCTTAACAAACACATGTTAAGGAACTAATCAAGGTGTTTGGATTACTCAAATTACAGGCAGGTGTGTTGGAGAAGGGCTGCAACTGAAGTCTGTAGAAAGGTGGATCTCCAGAAGCATGGCTGAACTCTGCTCTGTTTTGAAGGTGAGATAAAAACGCTACACACGGCAATGTTATATGGTATAATATGATAAATTAGCATATGCATAACTCGTTGATGAAATTCTTCATTAATAGTAGAGCTACTTCAGCTAATTTTGTATACATACAAACACATGTACACTGGTACAGTATACATGCATTTGGACACTGGACGGTAACACACAGAACATTGTGAAGCCAAGCAAAAAGAAGATGATGTTCTCTCAGTGTTGGTAAGAGGGCTGCTAAGACATGGCAGAGACATTTATCTCTAAACATGAAATCGGCCTTGGCCATATACAAGCTTAATGGGCCCTCAAAAGAAAATGCACAGTTACAAAAAACAGAAGAAGGGTAATATGTAGTAATTAAGAGAGCGAAAAAGAAAGCAATAAAGAAAAGCGCAACAAATGTAGAATAAAACAAAGAATGGCTCTAGAATTTCATTTAGTTTCTCTGACCTATAAAACAACAGCTGTCACAATCTTGGGGTGGAGCTAGCCGGGAGGTCTTTGGACACTGGTAATTGTATCTGAGGCTTAGACAAGACTGCTCAGACTTACAGATGAAAGGCTTGACACTGCTGTGTATGTGCTTGTGCTGCTTGAGGCCCGAGGAGGTGGCAAATGTCTTGCCACAGTCAGGGCAGGTGTGGGCTCGGGCACCGACGTGCTGAGAGCGGATGTGGCGCTGGAGGTTGCTGGGGTCTGTGAACACCTGAAGAACCCATAGAAATATGCCAGCTTGGTGCAAATGTGTAAACATAGCATGGTGTAAAAGCAATTACTTGGAGTTGAAAATTAATTGTAATGTTATATTTTTTAATTTGCAGTACACGGCTAATTGACATGAAAAACATTTGGAAAGTTGACATGTCCTGTGGTGCGACATCCATCAAACAGTATTTTTAACCAAAATTTGGCTAATTCTTCTGATAATTATTCTGCAGTATTCATGACCTCATATTAATCAAGAGACTACATGAATGTTTGTACTTTTTTAAAAGGAATTTGTCACACAGCAGGACATTTTAAAACTAACTGCTAATTGTAAAATTGTTTACATTTTCAACTAAAATATTAGTCCAGGGGCACTTTATGTTTCAACTTTCCACATGTAATTGAATTAATGCTTTTACACATATAAGTGGTTGCAGTAAGTTACCATAACCTACCTTATCACAGTTTTCACACTCAAAGCGCTTGCCATTGTCATGTGACATCTGATGGCGTATGAGGTTGGATTTCCAGTTGAAAGCTTTGGGGCACTGGTCACACTTATACTCTCTGTCATCAGTGTGTACGATCATATGCTGCCCGAGACTAAGAATACATAAGAACACCATCAATATTTTCTGTGTGACCACCATGTAGGCCAGTGTTTCTAAACTGGTCTGTTGTGGCAAGGTTGTATATCACAGGGGGAAAAGAAAACACTGCTAAATGCAAAAATATAATGAATCCTGTAGCCATATACTGTTAGAAAACCAAAATAAAAAGACTTATGTTTTAAACAGGTGGATTATTATTATTATTAGTTTAAAGGCTGCACATTCAAACTTTTGTTAAAATCATCTGTCAATTGGTAGCCAAATTAGGCCGATGCCAAATTTTGTTTGCGACAAGTTTTTCCTTTGCATTCTGTGTCATGTTAATAATTTTGCATAATGTTTACCTATGTGGCTCATTGTAATTTAAAAAAAATTCAATGTTTGATTTTAAAGGAATTTTTGTTTATTTTTGTAAGATAAACATATATATCATTCACATGTTTATTGTACACAAACATTTAACATACGCATGTGCAATAAACTATTTTGGTTCTGTGTTGGTTCACTGGTACAATGTACAATCTGCAGCAAAACCAGATCAGAACCAAGACAAATAAATATGAAAAAGCATAGTATTAGAACAAAACCGATCATTGATCTTTGTTTCTGTTTCATTTACCTTTTTGCTTGACATTATAACAGCTAGGAGTTAACTAAAGCTCGTCGGGTAAGAGTTGTGCGGTGTGGTGGAGTGTGCTGACCTGTACTCGTTAGGGAAGATTTTTTCACAGTCTTTGCACTCGTGCACCGGCTCATCGCTGTCTTCGCGCTCCTGTTTGAAATCTTCGCTTAGTGAGTCAAAGAAAGAGTTGCCGCTACTGCAGGAGTATTTCTGATGCCGCCGTAACTCCAGCTTTGCTGTGAAGAGCTCATCACAGTGTTCACAGCGGTACATGTGCTCATCTGTGGGGACGGCATCACACAGCTGCTATAATTACCATGATAATTACATGGTCATTTTTAAGTATGAAAGGTTCAGTCTCCAGAATAAGACATCAGATTGTATTTGGACCCTTATTTAAACATGTCTGAATGGCATTAAACTAGATGACAAAATATCAAGTGTCATTTACTTTAAAAAGAAAACACTTTTCCATCATGACATTTCATAAAAAGAGGTTTTATATGATAAAACAAAAGATATACTGTTCAAAATGAAAATAAAAATATTTGGGCACTTTCTGGTTGTAAAATGTTAGTGGAACATGTCAAAGGGTAAGGTGATGAATTGCACCTGTGGTTATTCTATAGGACACCTGTGTGAACTGTGAAATTACTGCATACATTCACAAAAATACATTTATTTATGTTGTGTGTGTGTGTGTGTGTGTGTGTGTGTGTGTGTGCGACCCTGGACCACAAAACCAGTCATAAGGGTCAACATTTTTTTAATTTAGATTTATAGATCATAGAATATATAAGCTTTCAATTGATGTATGGTTTGTTATGATAGGACAATATTTGGTTAAGATACAACTGTCTGGAATCTGAGGGTGCAAAAACAATCTAAATACAGAGAAGTTTTCCAAATTAAGTTCTTGGCCATGCATAATAATAATCAAAAATTAAGTTTTGATATATTTACAGTAGGACATTTACAAAATATTTTCATGGAACATAATCTTTACTTAATGTCCTAATGATTTTTGGCATAAAATAAACATTTATAATTTTGACCCATACAATGTATTTATGGTTATTGCTACAAATATACCCCAGCGACTTAAGACTGGTTTTGTGCTCCAGGGTCACATTTATCAAATGCACAACTTCAAAAAGTACATGTAATTTTGGTAGTAAAATAGTTTTCATTGTGCATAAGCCAGTGATCGAGCGTAAAGAGCAATCTGAAACAAACCTTATAACAAATACAAATATTTAAGATTAATATAAAAACTTAACCTTTAAAAAAAAGAAGATTAAAGCTAAAAATGTCATTGTTTTTGACTTGCTTTAGACAGAATATCTGTCTTTGGAGTAATTGTTCATATGACCCGCAGTTAAATGACTAAAAACATGTCTGTTTTATCCTTACTGATATCCTGACACAAAAGCCAAGTTCACAGAGAACCCTAGAGTCATGGAAAGGCAAGGAAACTCTAAGGTCTGATGCATTAGCTATCATCATCCTCAAATTAAACTCATTGATAACTCTGATATACTCCATGCACTGCCCGGATCAGGCCAAGGCGGATGACTTTCATTTTTCTTTGACTCGGAGGCCACGAAAAGCTCGAACCGATGCTGTGTTATCTAGGATTACACCATATATTCTGTTTTGTTTTTCAATTCATTACCGCGACCCGTATTGACAGAACACACTCCACAGCAATGCTCATAGACTTCAGCAAAATAAACGAGTATGCGGAATAAAAATGCCCTTGTGATCTCAAAGAGGCCTTTATGGGGAAAACTAAAGTCAAGAAAAAGTTCCTGTGCTGATAAAAAGAATTGCAGACATTATCTCTCCGTCCCATCGGTAGCACTAACGACAAAGGCAGGAATGTTGGGGAAAACGACAGGGAATGGGAAACTAATAGCTCTTGGAGAGATGTAGGGGGAACACAATTATGTGCAGTTTAGCGGCTAATCTGGTAGCATGGGTGAGGTCCCTCGAGACTCCTCGAGCTCCACTCCAAATTCCACCACGATAAGCCACGAGAAGGAGCTAGACGTAGAGAGCTCTCGTTCTGTCTGTGTATCTGTTCGCCTCCCTCAGTCTTCATCGACCGTGTTCATTCTACTCTGTTTCGTTTCTTTTGTTCTCTGAATTGATCTGTCTGAGCGGAGCCTGGCTTGCATCTTTTGGCGTCCCTGTCTCCCTTTTCTCTCGGAGAGCTTGGCTTTTTGGCAAGGAGATCTGAGACACATCTCTATCAGATAAAACCTTTTGCATGTGTTGGAGAGTGACTGCTGCGCTGTGACACACTTCAGTGCTTTTGCAATTTTCTAGTCTGTATCAACTACTCCGAGCTTCAACTCCAAAATGACCAGATCACTTGGAAACAAACACGATTTGGACGACGGAAAGGAAACCGCAAGTGACCTCTGATGATATTAAAGAAAATGAAAAAAAACATATTTAGAAATAAAATAGACAAAAAATGCAGTACATTTTATATCTGTGTAAAAATAAGTTTTATTATAATTATAATTATTGCATTATTTTTTATATAAAAATGCAATGAACCACACAAAAACTACATGTGTAGAAAAATCTATAGGGCTGCTATGTCTTTCTTAAACTCGCTCATTTGCCTCTGGGTTGAAATGTACTTTAATATTGTCTTCATCGTCCGAGCTAACAAGACGACAAGCACAGCACGATATAGCGTCTTGCCAGCTGTTGGCAGAGGTGAATGAGTGTGGTCTGTGTGAGTTTGTTTAAAACAGTGTCTAATGACTTGTATTAATCTCACCTTCCAGGTTCGGTGCCATTGAGCCCTCGGGGAAAACTCCGTCCTTCATGTAAACCAGTAACTCCTCCCCTATTTCAATATCTCTAATAGTTTTATAATAGATCTGCAAAAAGAAAAGAAAAACGCATTAGCTTTTTAAAACCACGAATAAACAGGCCTTAAATTAGTAGTATTATTATTGCACAGCATTATTATTGATGCATCATCACAATCCGTGGTTTTCAGAGACGTGAAGCTTTATTTTAAACATGGCAAATGTAAAAGCAATAATATGAATTTGTTTATTTTTGTTTTAATACGGATAAAACACACACACACACACACACACATCAAACAATCATAAAGCAGAGCATAAACAGATAATGCAGCAATTATCAAACACAAAGCGCGTGAGCTTCATTCGATTATTTGCTCACCGAAGGCCAACAAGAAATACACGAAAACTCTCACACACACACAAAATAAACGAGCGCATCTCATTCAATAAAACATGTGAAATTAATGACAACAATAATACAATTATATAATCGGAATGTGTATTTCTAGATGTATTCAAAAAAATGTAATGCTAATCCGATGTGTTTGAGGCTTGATGTGTTTTCGTTTTTTATTTAATAAATCAAACATAACACACGCACGCAAACAAAGTGTAAGTTGTTTTTAAAATACAAAACTATAACTGATAATAGCACTGTTTACTGAGACATGCGACAATGCATTTTTACATTCCAGTGAATTATTTTACCAATGCAAATGTTGGTCATTTTATCTGTTGCGCGTGCATTCTAAATACAGTTTGTTTATATTATTCTCGCGGTGCGGCAACAGTGTTATGTATTTCTTAGCCTGATGATTTGCTGCAAAGTTTCCTCAATTAAACACAAGTCAAATCCTTCCAGAGCGCATTGTGATGGTAAACCTCTGCTGTGTTCTAACAAAAACACACTCCAAGCAGCCTGAATTTATTTTGTAAATTAAACTATATATATATATACTTTAATCTGACTAAATCGACTGAATTAATAATCCTGATAAAAGAACCCGAAGCAGTCGGCTGGTGAATCCTCTCTTCGCGCACTGAACGCGCAGTACCGCGTGCTCCCTCGTGAGGGCGCTCGGGGCTAGGCGACAGCAGCAGACCTGGGCCGCTCTCCAAAATCAAGACATCCAGCTACAAACCGGCACAAACTTCATCTCGGAGCTCTAATGTTGACAACTCTAATGTGTGGTACAAAAGTAGGCCAAGGCATCAAGAGGGGCGGCCGATGTGTAACACCGCTATCATTATTGTTAACATTAATATCGCATTTGCAGTTTAAACGAAGGTAAGAGCGTTTCTGACCTTTTTCTTTTCCGAGAGTTGATAAAGTTGTGCTAGTTGTCGAGCGGTGGATCTCAAAGCCTCCAGTTGTAATACCAGCTCTGGTCCCGTAGAGTTCAGCACGCAACCCATAGTATCATGACACTGCGCCACAGCAGCGCGAGACAGAGGAACACGCGCGTCTTTGATGAGGTGAGTCGCGCTCATTAGTGATTCTCTGTATCGGCCACTCCTCCTCTCTTATCTCCAACCAAAAGAACTGAACCCCTCCCCATGTCCTCTCCTCCTCTGACCACCGCATGAATCTATTATCGATGGAAAATGTATCTTTCCCAGCTAATGAAAATCTTTAAAAAAAAAATAATGCATTGAACGCGAGCCGCACTGTATTCCACGGGGCTTTAAACACATACACCTGCTTTTACTCGCTGTCTTTTACATTTAGCAGATGTTTTACACGAATTGTGTTTACGCTTTGAGGGACTAAAGTCGATATTTTGTGGAGACAGTCGTGCAGAATCACGTTATGCCTCCTGAGACACTTAGCTGTCATATTTAGCCTATATTTAATTAGACGAACGCTTTAACCTCTTCATAAATGAGCGTTTATTAGAATCTACATTGTGAGGAATTTATGTTACGTCGATTAAAAATGATATTGCAATTATCCAATTAATAATCAAATTATTCTATTATAGTAATATCGATATACTTATTTCTACATACGACAATAGCCTAAAATAAAACATTGTATGTTATTTCATATAGGTTATTTTGATATTTTGATAGGCTTAATTACAATTAATATAAAATATTATTTATAATCGAAGTATTATTTATTTTATTAAAACCGAATTGCTTCCCGTTTTATAGATGCATTAACAAAATACAATTTCACAATTTCAATTGAGAGTTTGTTGCTTTAGGAAATTAAACGAGTGATTACATTTAATCTGAAAATTATGATTTGTGCAACGGATGTTACAACGCTTTGTTATTTTCAGTTGTTTTTAGGTCAACTCGAATATTATATTGTGAAAGATTAGAATAGAATCTACAAATAAGTATAAATAATTGCAATCACTGAATTACATATAAAAACGTATAGCACACGTGCCTTTTTTAATAAATAAATACACATGACAAGTACAATGCAGGTGCCAAACTCTCAATATTTAATCACCAAGGAATCAATAACTCACATGATCTATTTCTGAAAGATAGAAGTTGGATGTCGAATTGTGCTGTAGTCTTTGGCTAGTTCTCATTTGCTCGGGTGCGTGGAAATGCCTTCCTTTCACCTCTGAAGCAATCTATTATGACGGGGCTAAGCTGTCTCTACAGTAAATCTTTTCAGGATCTGACAGCACTGAGAGGGCCATCTTGACCCCCTCACAATGCTTTCAAGTGCTGGGGGCCGATGCATCATCCATCACTTGGATGACAATAATCCCCTGTCTGTCACACACACAATCACACACGCACGCACCGCACACACACACACACACACACACACACACACACACACACACACACACACACACACACACACACACACACACACACACACACACACACTAAGTGCAAGCAGACACACACTGATGGGAATATATAAGAAAGTACTTTTGTTTGGGTGTGCCTGTTTGTCTGCCATTCAAAATGTACATCTGATTCATTAAGACAAGATCAGAACAAAGTTCATCATATCAAATGCTCTTTGATCAAATGCCAAAACCATATAAAAACTAAACTGCATGAGCAGACGTCAGGGATTTTTACAAGCTCTCTCTAGCAAACATGTGTATAACTTATATCGGGTTTTATCAGTCAGTAGCTAATAAGTAATTGAAGGAATGAGTTTCAGTTTGTTTGTTATGAAAGTGAAAAATACAGTACGTTTCAGGTATTTCTTTCTAAATACAGAATTATTTACCATGATAATTATTAATAACATAATTATTTACCATAACAATTATGAGTAATAACCTCATAATTGATAACAATGTTACATTTTGACTGAAATAAATTAATTTATAATCATGGGCAAATGGGTTTATATTTGTGTGTGTGTATATATATATATTTTTTATTCAAACATACAGGTATGAAGAGTTTATTTTCAAAAACATATAACACTTTTTTTTTTTTTACTTTTTTTTTTCATAAATCAGTTTTTTTAATAATAATGATAATCATTTTAGTTTTTAGTATTTTTTGTTATGTTTTTTTTTCTAATCAAAATAACCCAAATTAAGTTTGATTGATATTAATTGGAATGCACAATGAAAAAACATGATTTTGAAAACTGTTATAAAGTTATCTGTTGCACACACACACACACACACACACACACACACACACACACACACACACACATCTTTGTGTGTGCGTGTCCTCGGCCCTTCAGAAACAGACGGCTATGGCATGGCAGATCTGGCTGTGCACTTCAGTTGTTCTGACAAACAGTTTAAGTGCATCTTGAGAGATGAGGGAGGGAGGTCAGAGGTCAACAGTCTTGCTGAATGGACCGCGCCATTGTGTGAAAGCCAGAATACGTCCACCAGCTCTACGCCTATTGTCTCAGAGCGCATAGGCTGCTCTTAGTTTGGCCCAAAAACCGGATTACACTTTCTCTTTTGCAAGCAGATAACATCAGATCAGTGAATTACATAGTCTGCAGCATTTTAAAATATACTTTTACACAAGGGCACATAAGCTCACAATTAGCCAGCACATGATGGCCACAACAATCATGAAAAGACGCTGGCGATGAATTGGACATGTGCTGTGGAGTGAAGACGGCTCCATCATCAAAACAGCCCTACACTGGACACCAGATGGAAAGAGGAAGAGAGGACGGCCAAAGATCACCTTGCGGCGAGCGGTGGAACTAGAACTAAAAGCCACCACCACACCTGGGGAACAATAGGCGCTCTGACCCGCGACCGGCAGAAGTGGAAGGATTTCGTTGCTGCCCTTTGCGCCTTTGGCGCTATGGGCATATGATGATGACATAAGCTCACACGTTTTTAAATTCATTTTGCACCTGTTGCAATAACACAACAGAATATAATTTCCTTAAAGCAAAGTGTGGTAACTAACACCCTCGCCCTGCTAACTGCTATTTAGAAGCATTCACACCTCGAACGACAGCCATTGCATAAAACATATTAAAACGTAAGGCCTAAAACTGCAGCACTACACAGTCGAGTCGTGTTTTCAGGGACCGAACCGCCAAAGACAAATGTGTAAACAAGTAAATAAATGATCCCGGTTGATTTTAAAAGGTTACAGGCACATCAGAATTTGCTGGGCGTGTGCATATTTCCATAGGGCTCATGCATTGTGCATGCGCAAATAGAACAGCAAAGTACAAAGTTCTATGAATTATGCATTTTTGCATTGTGCCGCCGTTCTGAATAAATAATAGGCTGTTGTCCATAAGACTGGCTAAAATGTGAACAAAAGATAAGAAAACTGTAAAAAAGGATAAAAAAAACAACAGAAGAAGGGAGAAAGTAAATAGAAAGCATGTATTTAGTAGGGTGATTTTAGCTGGAGATATTATTCTCCTGTGGGCCCAGCGGTGGCCGCTCATTGAACTGAAATGACTTTAATGATTGGTTATGTCGCTGAAGTCAATTGGTGGTTGTCAGTCTCAGAGATTGTCCCTCCTCTTCTCCTGTCCTCCCCTGTTTGTTAGGCTTGTGTTTTTTGTAAAACTACGATGGCCACACTAGTTGCCCCCGTTAGTCACGAGACAAAAGCTCAGACTTTGGCTTGTTCCACGAGTCAATCAGCTTGTTTTAAGTGAGACAAACAGCCTAAAAGTGGCAGAATAATAACAAGGAGAGTGATCCACTTATGCATATAATCTAAAACACCCCCGAAATGGCACACTTAAAGGAGCAATTCACCCAAAAATGAAAATTCTGTCATTATTTACTCGCCCTCATGGTGTTCCGACCCCTGTGACTCACTTTCTTCAGTGGAACACAAAAGAATTGAGGCAGAACGTCCTGACTTTGAAATTTCACTTATGTTCTAATTAAAATATACTGCATCAAGATGGGTTGTGATTGGTGTGGTGTAAATAACCTTGTTAGATCTCGCTCTTAATTGCATCTTGAGATACCATATTTGATTATACAAGAATGCAAATGAGATTTGAGGGTAACATAATATGTTCTATGTTCTAATATGTTCTATAATGTGTGTATGTGTGTGTTTTACAAATTGGTAACACTTTACAATAAGGTCCCATTAGTTAACATTGGTTTGTGCATTAACATTATTTGTTAACACTTTATTTTAAGGTGTCCTTGAAACACGTATTAAATGTACTTATAATAACAATAAATTATGCATAATTACACGCAAGTAACCCTAAGCCAAACACTAATCCTAACCCTAGCGATATAGTAAGCACATGTAGTTAATTAATGTTATTCAGTACTTAAATATGTAATTACACTTTAACAAGAACACCTTAAAATATAATGTGACCCATTATTTAACTTAACTTACCACTATTAAAAAAAATACAACAGTTCATTGTTATTTCGTGTTAGATCAGGTCCATACATTTAGATTTGAATAATGTAGTAGGCTAAATGTTAAAATGAAGAGCAACTGAGATAAATAAATGCTTTAGAAGTATCTTTCATTATTGTTTCATGTTAACTAATGCAACTAATGGAAGTGATGGCAAACACTAATCTTGGTTATGCAAATGTTTGAGGAAAAAATGGGAAATTGTATTTTTAATTTTCTGCAACTAAAACAGTTCATAAAATAAACTCTCAAAGAAAATAAGTCTGAGAATGCCATTAAAGACGAGATAATTTTGAACACACATTCTATTAAGATTTCTAGAAGAACGTTCGTTCATAACTTTGTGAGAACGTTCTGAGAATGCTCTCTGTTAGCAGAGACCGTGGATGAGAATAATAGATCTCATTCTCACATGAAGCTAACATATGAATTCAGAAAATCTCAAGAATAGCGCACAACTGCTTTAGATAATTTTGATCAACTTTTTCTGGTTTTGCAGCCTCTGTCCACAATCTTATTAATACATATTAATAAGGATTATTAAAATGTCTCGCTTCTAAAAACGGTTGACTAAATGGTTGACCACAAATGTTCTTCTATGGCATCATGGGGAAAGCAACTATTTGGAACTTAATTGACAGAATTTTCATTTTTGGGTGTACTGTCCCTTTAAATTAGAAAGATAGAGAGATAAGCCAGCCACCAAGGACCCCTCACTTAATCAGTTAGATATCATATAAGCAAAGGAAACAATCCATTACTGCACAAGAGCTTCATGACACAAGCGCTTCAGGAGCATGATGGCAAAGACTGAAAGACTAAGGAGGAGCTTCTTCCCTCAGGCCATCAGGCTCCTAAACACAAACTCTGTTTAATATTATTAAAATGTCCCTCTCATCCCTCCTCCTGTTATAGTACTATTTATTAAGTCCCATATACTGTTTTTGCACATCCTACTTGTTTGCACATCTTACTGTTTTGCACTTTTCTTTTTTCTGCTGCACATTTTACTTTTTATTTCTTTTTTTACCTATATATATATGTGTGGTGTTACTTTTATATAATTTTTTATTCTTTGCACTGTCCACTGAGCGGACCTGATTTGACCTACATTTCACTTTTGACTATACCCTGTATAATTTATTATGTGACAAATAAAGAAACCTTGAACCTTGATGATCAGATTTAGACCGCCGCCGCTGCGTCAACACAAAGCCCACGCAAGCCTTCTTCCAGTCAGACAGCGAGTCTGTCATGACATCTCCAGCTTTATGAGAGATCAGATATCTTATCTTAAAGACACAACTGCTCGTCCTTTCAAAGAAAGCAAATCATTGAAGATTACACGATCCAGGAGTGTCCAAACTGGCTTTGTACGTGACTCTTGTAAATGACTTCTGAGTCACTTCCTCTGACAAAGGCAGGGAGCAGCCTTCATCAAACAATGAGCTGGTTTTATCTATTGTGTAAGTGGTGGCATGTTGACAGCAGCAGGTTCTGTCCTCATCTTCCTGACAGTAACATGTGCTCACTGTCTTCTCACAGGATGGTCAGTGTTAGACCTTCCCATAGTACTTTTAAATACAGCTCCAACTGATACTAAACTGTAGCTCCGTTATTATACTGTTTCAATAAGAACTAGCAAAGTAAGCATCATACACTGTGCTCTTTCAATACAAATGAATAACCTGTGTACATTTATGACCGCAGTAAATACTCTGGTGCAAGTGTAGAATTGAGGCATTCAGTGTAGGAGCATTGTTGTGCCGACATGCTGTTATTAGTCATTTACATCATAAACTGTTCCAGCCTTTGGTCAATACAGCATTCTAGACATACTAAAATACACAATATGCAGAATATACAGGCCACTACCATTCAAAACTTTGGGGTCAGATTCAATTTATTTAGAAATAAGTCCCTTATGCTCAGGAAAGCTTACAAAACAGTAATATTGAGACATATTATTAAATACGTTTTCTATTGTAATATATTTTAAAATGTAATTTAATTTCTGTGATGTAAAGCTGATCCTTCAGAAAGCATTTTATAATATGCAGATTTGTTGCTCAATAAACTTGTATTATTATTATTATTATTATTATTAAGGTTAAATACTATGGAAGCCCATTTCTGCCACTGAATAAAAAAACATATTTTGAATAATTGAGAATTTTTTATCTCAGAATTCTGACATTTTCCCCCTCAAAACTCAAACTATTGTTCACATGTGAGATTATATCATGCAGGTCTGAGAAAAACAGTGAGAATTGCGAGATGTAAATGCATAATTGCGAGAAAAAGTCATATCTTCATATCTCCATAAAAACAGATGTGCTCTTTTTCAGAACAGATTTTAGTCCAAATGTAATTTTTGTAAAAATATACAAGTATTTTACATTCACTTTAGTTCTATTAATGCATCCTTGATGCATTTTTTCTGGAACTTTCTTAAAATATTTTTAATAACAATAGCATATCTATTATGTAGTAACAATTTTAGGATTGGCTGCATAGCAGTGTAGGATGAATGAATATTACCCTGATTTAAATGTCAAAAATAAAATAAAATATATCCAAACAATTTCAAAACAGTTTGTATAATAACTACTTATTAACATAAATAATTACTGTAGGAAAATGCCAGTCACTCTTTTTCAGAACTCTCTTGAGCTCAGATACTCTAAAACCTTAGCAGGAACAATCAATGCAACAGCTTGAGGGAGCAGAGGAACGACAGAGCTCACCTGATCTTCACTGATGTGGCATATGGCCATGTTGTGCTCTTCATGGGACGGGGCAGTGCGCACGTATTTGAGCCAGCTCCCCTCCAGAGCCCCGTCCAGACAGAACTTCACATTACCCATGTTGTCCATTACCTGGAGACAGAGAAGCACAATATAGGATGCTATCATTAAAACATATTCACAGACAGTGACACTGAACTTTAATGACAGAGATCAGAGATGTAACAACTGCTCAAAAGTATGAAATCATTCAGATTTAATTCATTTTATTTAAAGTTTCCGCGTACTCCAGTCCTTAGTGTCACATGATCCTTCAGAAATCATTCTAATATACTGATTTGCTGCGCAATTATCAATTATTTCTTGTGCTCATTTTTTCTTTGATGAATAAAAGCTGCATTTATGATTTATGAAGGATCATGTTGCACTGAAGACTGAAAATGTAGCTTTGATCACAGCAATAAATTATATAAAAAATAAACTTTCAATATTAATTATTATTATTATTGTTTTTTATAATTTAGTCATCCATCCAAACCACTTGATCCTCTGCACGGTTGTAGGGGGCTTTTATCTGTAATAACATTTCACAATAAAACTGTATTTTTCAAATGCAGCCTTAGTAAGCATAAGAGACTTCTTTCAAAAACATTACACTAAAAGAAAAAAATATTATGAAACAAATATTGACTAGTAGGCACTTAGTGTCTTGAGATATGAAAAGAAAAAGTAAAAAGAGTGGGGAAAAACTGTATCTGTTTACATGTTTCAACCCCCCCACATTGTTATGTATTGAAAGGGGGATTTAAACATTGAAGACGTCTTCAATGCAGTGTGAAGTCTCGGGCTCTCGTTGATTAACTTTGGTTAACCTGACACTGCTAGGGAAGTGGAGTTTGTGGGGTCTGGTTACTTGTCAAGGGAAACGGAGAAAGAGATGGAGGGATTGAGAGAGGCAAAGTGAGACAGGATGTCAGGAAATGACCGGAAGGAGAGCGGACGCTGTTCTCTCGTGAGATTTACGGCGCTCTTTTCTTGATACATTACCCAGCAAAAGTGAGAAATGCCACTGAAATCTGTGGAGTCCCGCTTTGAAAACAGAAACTCTGTGTAAATGTTTGCTTCAGCTCTAAGAAGTTGAAACCGAATATCAAGTGTGCCGTGAGCGATTAAGACAGAAACGTAATATCCACACAAGTAGCGTGAATCCATGCTAATAAATCTGTCTGTGGGCTCATGTTAGACCTGAACTCCTGAGTGATTATATTCCAGCACATTAACACTCAAAGTCTCAACACATATAAAGATGAGTCGCAGAATGTGACTGTATCCCAAGATAAAAACTAGAACGTTTCAGAGTCAATGCAGATCATGTTTTGTCCATTTTTGTGGTTATTATTACGAAATCTACATCTACACCGATTCTTACAGTAGAATGTGTTTGTGAAGAGTTTATACAAACTTTCCAGGTAGGAATGCTTGTTAAAACTTTGATTATATATCTGAAAATGTGTGTGTGTTTGTATCGTTTATCCTTAAACAAAAATACATCTCGTATTAATAACAGGCCATTATGATTATTTTGCACAAACTACACATTGAAAGATTGAAAAGTAAATCAAACTGTAAATTGTGCCGTTATCAAGTTGAAAAGAAGAAACAAACAAAAAAAATGGTGCTGTTTTTAAATCATATGGCTTTGATAACTATTTTTAATAATACTTCACTGGGAGCCATTATATATGCATTATAAAGTCCATATACCTTATAATTAAAATGCCATTCATAATATTTTAAACACATAATTAAAAAAAAATAATCCATTGCATACAGTATATAATAAAAACATTTACATGTATAATATATGTATATTTATTTATTTATCAAAAATATGTTGTATGAAATAATTACAATTTTCTAAGTTTTTTGGTTATCATTTTATGCACCACTGCTGCATTTATTTGTTTAAAATACAGTAAAACTGTAATATTGTGAAATATTATTATAATTTAAAATAACTTATGAAAGCTGTATGGATAGTTATTTTAATTGAATTAGTATTTTTTTTATACATTTTCTAAAAGTATTCATGTTTACCTCTCACTTATTTATGCATGGTTACATCTTAAAAAGCATAATCTACTAAAACGGATGCAACTGGGTGTTGATCGTTTGTTAGATGCATTATGGCATTTATGCATTTAGCAGACACTTTTATCCAAAGCGACTTATAGTGCATTCAGGCTATACATTTGTATTGTCAGTATGTGTGTTCCTTGGGAATCGAACCCACAACCTTTGCGCTGCTAACGCAATGCTCTAACCACTGAGCCACAGGAACACAATGCATATTAATGATCAAAAATTACGTTTTGATATATTTACGGGAGGAAATGTACAAAATATCTAAAAATAACTATTTAAAAATAAAAATGGCAATGTAAAAACTAAAATAAAAAAACTGACGTGCAAAACTCACGCTTTCTTCATGCACTTGATAAGTTACTTCTTTTAGCTATTTCAGAAGCGGTGTTGGGTTTAAAAGGGCACGACACACGTGAAGTTTATATCGACTCGACGTGTTCACATCTACTGGCTCAAACACAGAAAACTGAATCATTTACCCATGAACATATTTCAAGGACTACAACTGAAAATGTGTGAGGATGTCAGTCAAGATACTGTAAATGAGTTGCAAACTGTTCCCATATTGATAAAAAAAACTGCAAAAAATAAATGTTTTATAATCATGTTCCCTCATATTAGTCAATGCTTACCCCATTTCTTTACACTGCACTCTATATACATACAAAATATATTTCTGTGTTTCTGTATGTTGTTATGGAGCGCTGAAATCATGTTTTAAAGTCATTCTCAAAAACACCAGCGCCGCCGTTCACCTACAAACGCTCCTGACGTCGTAATGCAAATATCCGGCTGTCATTGAAATTTAATGAAACGTTGCAAGGAACAATACGGTACACTGAACACAAGCTCATTCATTCACAAACACACACATGTTCAAGTACGAGTGAACTCCTCTGTCTAAACAGACTGACTACAGGTATCCCTCAAGCTTGAGAATCCGGTTACTCTAAGGAGGAGTGCAGCTATTGGACAATGAAAAGCAGTAAGCCTGTTTGCAATAGAAACACGACCTATTTATTTATTAATGTTGAGCAAGCTCTACTATTAGTATAGGTTTTGAACAAACTTTTTACCATAAGTATTCAACTTTGGCGTGTTGCTCGTTCATGTGCTAAAACATGATTGACGCAAACATTGCAAGAAAGCAATGCAACGCAACCAAACTAGATTTCACCCAAGCATGCAGATATGCCACGATACGATTAAGGTTTTTCCTCTTATCTCGCACTCCCTTCTAAGTTTCAGGCCCATTTTCTCTCTCTTTCTCCGCTCTCCCAAAAGTTTGAAGGGTCAAATACCAGAGGGACGGCTCTGGAGTCTGCTTTGGGGTTAAGGAGCCCCTCAGTGCCGCTTTAAGAGCCCAATTACTCCCATCAGGTGTGAGGAACTGCCTTCGCAGACGGGCTGATACACACACACACACACACACACACACACACACACACACATGTTGGTTTTTATGGTTTACGGGGACTTTCCATAGGCGTAATGGTTTTTATACTTGACAAGCTGTATGTGCTATTGCCCTACACCTAAACTTAGCCCTCACAGGAGACGGTGCATTTCTACTTTTCTCCCAAAAAACGCACACTGTATGATTTATAAGCATTTTAAATTATGGGGACACTGAAAATGTCCTCATAAATCACCTTCTCCTTGTAATACCTATGTCATACCCATGTCATTATACAAATTTGTGTCCTCATAAACCACATAAACATGCCCACACACACACACACACACACACACACACACACACACACACACGTGCCAGGTTGGTGTGTGCTAAACAGCTTGAGATTTGAGAACTAAACAGATTTTGAAATTGTCGACAGCTCCATGGGCATACGTGAACACTATAACGTGATATTAGTTGTGCTGATCAGTCTTGTAGTTGAAGAAGAACAGAAAGAGGGAAAGCGAGGTAAGCCTGGGAGAGTGAGGTGACCTCTGTATGGAGCTAATCAGAGACAGAAAGAAGGAGACGAGGACAAAGAGATATATAGAAACTTAACTAACCTGGTTTCAGGTACACATGCACACCCAGAATACACATACAGATGATGTGTGCTTGCAGTTTTGTTGATTATAATGGGAGTGATTTGGTTTTGATGTCATTCTTTGGTTGTTTATGGCTGCCAAGCAACGTTTCAACAAGCCGCATTATTATAAAAAACAGTTGTGTGGTCACAGATGGGCGTGTTTTACAAGCGCTTTGAATGTGGCTCATCCTAACATATTTAGAATTAATATACATGACATATTGTGAAGCTGCACTGCTGCCAGATATTGTCATTTATCTGTTAAATTTCAGCTTGTGTCCATCAAGTTAAAAAAAAAAAAAAATAAAAATAAAGGGATACTCCAGCCAAAAATGAAAATATTGTCATCATTTAATTTACTTTTTACAAAAGAATATTTTTTGAATAACATTGGGAATAATAATAATACATTTTAAGACTTTAAAAACTTTAAATAAATATAACTTGTTGATTGTAAATTGTATTTTTGTATTTGTAAAATTGAATTTTCTTTTATTTTTTTTATTATTAATAGTTTTTTAAATGTGCCATAGAATAATGAACGCCATAGTCATACATGTGGGTGAGTAAATGATGACAGAATTGATTGATTTATTTTTATTTATTTATATTTTGGGTGGAGTAAGAGGATTACAAAAATGTATATATATATATATATATATATATATATATATAATTTTTCTTCTAGCAATCCAACTTAAAATGAGCTAAAATAGCATGTAGTTGTTTATTTCAATTAAGTCATTATGTTCTGTGCAAATATGCCTTCTTTCTATGCAGATGAGGCATACTGCATATTGTGTCTATATTCAGCGCTGTTTCCTGTAATTTATTTGAAATAAATTGTTTATGTATGCTTTCCATTGATTCCAGTAGCAGTTATTCATCACATGATGGGGATGTGTAATGTAGTCAAACACATTGTTAAAGAGCAGATGTACTGGATTAATGAAGAGATGCTGTACACTTCCTGTAAAGTAGCACATATTACAGTGCTCTGCTGCATCCTAGCCTTCAGAACGACCTGCTAGACGAGCACTTGTGTGTTCAGCATCACCTGATTTGCATAATTCCTTTCGTAAATCAAGTGAAAACACAATGCTATCAGTGGCTGAATTAATTCTTGGTGAATTCCTCCCTTGTTTTAAAGTGATTTCCTCCCTCCGAACAGAAGCCCGGCAGGATATATGATAAGACGGACCCTGAATTGAACACTTTTGTTTCTCACAATGGGAAAAGAGGGAAATTCCCCTGCAAACCCTTTTAAAGCGGCAGCTGCACACACATATGCGGTCCACCTTTACAGCGATCAGCTCCTCAACTTGCATGACTGATGTAGTGTGCAAAGTGAACATCTCATAAAACGTCACCTGCAGTCAGGCCTACATGTACCAGTAACATATCAATATTTTACAACGCCAGCAAACGCCATTTCTGCAGCCATATATAACTGAGGCCTGCAAACGGCTGAGACGCGAAGTATTCATTCGCACATTATTCATGGTAACAAAGGCCTGAAAACATGTTGTGCTTCTTGTCGTGGTGCTAATGGAAAGTGAGTCAAAGCATTTATATCGGTGCGAGTGTTCATAAGGTTTGTGTTTCACTGACTGAGTGTTGTGTGCTCTGGAGAAAATAAAAATCAGATTGTGCTGAAAGTTCTTATCTCTCACCTGTGTCTGTGTGTTCATGTGAAGGTGTGTGTGTGTGTGTTTGTGTGTTCATGTGAAGGAGAGTGTGTTTGTGTTTGTTCATGTGAAGGAGAGTGTGTGTGTGTGTGTTCATGTGAAGGAGGGTGTGTGTGTGTTCATGTAAAGGAGTGTGTGTGTGTGTGTGTGTTCATGTGAAGGAGGGTGTGTGTGTGTGTGTGTGTGTGTGTGTGTTCATGTGAAGGAGTGTGTGTGTGTGTGTGTGTGTGTGTGTGTGTGTGTGTGTGTGTGTGTGTGTGTGAAAAGCCCTGCTTTACCCTGAGCTGCTTTTCTGTCCTAAACCGCAGTGAAGTTTTACTGTTTTAAGATACAAGATTGATAAGGCAGACAATCATAACTGTAATAACTGACCTGATAAACACCACTGCTGTATTTGTGTATGTGTTGTATGAGTGTTGTTTGGCAAAAATGACTGGAAAATTACTTTGATAAAATCTCGAAAAGATCAAATATAATAGAAAACAAACAAAAACCACAAACGTTTTTCTGTAAAGAAATTACATATAAATCACTGAAGTAATTTGTCTTATTTTTTAAATATACTTTTCTTTTCAAAATTTTATAAAAGTATTTTTTGGGAGAAAGAAATATATACTTGTATTCAGCAAGGATTCATTTAATTTGTTAATTATAAAAATATACATTTAAAATGTTACGAAATATTCATATTTTAAATAAATGCTGTCCCGCTGTTCTTTTGAGCTTTTTAATTAATCCTGAAAAAAAGTGTATCATGGCTTCCTCAAAAATACTAAGTTGCACAACTCTTTTCAACATGGATAATAATCAGAAATATTTCCTGAGCAGCAAATCAGAATGCTTTCTGAAGGATCACGTGACACTGAAGACTGGAGATATGATGCTGGAGATTCAGCTTTGATCGCAGAAATAAATTACATTTTCAATATATTCAAATAGAAACATTTGTTTTAAACAGCAAACATATTTTACAATATTACTGTTTTTCCTGCATTTTTGATCAATTAAATGCAGCCTTGGTGAATATAAGACTTATTTCAAAAACGTTAAAAAGTCTTGTTGACCCCAAAATGTATGTATGTGTGCATGCATAACAAACAGTTCAACAATAATGAAGAAGATGTGCAGACAAATTTCCCAAAAATATACTACTTTGCTTCTTATATTATACATTTTTTTCACTATAGAATCACTTCCAATCAGGAACAGTAACTGACCATGGCAAATTATTCTAATATTAGATATAATATCATATCTAATAATTAATTATCCTAACTGTAGATGATATTGTGTATATGTTGTTGCACGATTCATTTTATCTAACTTTTTATTTTATTCAAATATAACATTTTATCAGGCCTTCATTTGAAATCCATTAAGGGTGAATTGAGAACCAGACACAGCGCACAGGGTTTCTGATGCGTCTCAGGCGGTGGCTGTCCTGATTCAGACTGGAGCACTTGAGCAGAAACAGGGGACGCTGAGAGAATTCATTCATTGTATAAAACAGGAAGGCTTAGCTGACACCTCTGCAGAGAGCGGCCCGACACAATGCAGGCTAATGCACTGACACAAGAACAAGCACTCTCCTGCTCACATCCCAGGGAAGTGTGTGTGTGTGTGTGTGTGTGTGTGTGTGTGTGTGTGTGTGTGTGTGTGTGTGTGTGTGTGTGTGTGTGTGTGTGTGTTTCCGAAGGTTGAAGAGGGGCAAGCAAAACGTCTCAATTATTATAAACACTTATTGTTGTTGTGGTATTTTTGGGGGTTGTGTGCCATAGTAATAGTGTGACTATTATTATTATACTTTTTTAAAGCGGGTGACAGTAAAGACATTAAAATGTTTCAAATAAATGTTCTCTTGAACTTTCTATTTACCAAAAAAAACTTTGGTACCAAACATTGTTATTCAAAATCATATTTTGTTATTTCAAAATCAGCATATCAGAATGATTTCTGAAGGATAACGTGACACTGAAGACTGGAGTAATGATGCTGAAAATTCAGCTTTGCCATCAGAGAAACATTTTATTTTTAAAATATGAATATAGAAAGCAGTTATTTTGCATTGTGATAATATTTCAAAATATTACTGATTTTACTGTATTTTTGATCTAATAAATGCAGCCTTGGTGAACATAAGACTGTTTTACTGTTAATAAACCTACGGTTTCATATTTGATACGCAATTTAGGTTTACTTGATTATCAATATATATTTATTTATGTATTTATATTTTCTTTAAAAAAAATCTAGTTAAAAGTTTGATAAATTTGTTCATCACTTATTATTGTATTTTGTTGTATTGTATTATACTGTATATTTTTCCCCACAATACAATCTACAGAGCTTTGATTATAAAACAAAATATTCAAAAATCATCTTACTAAGGCATATTGTTGGAGATATTGTGTCCAATATCTGAGATATTGGATGATATTTTATGCATTATGTATTTTTTTGTATTATTATTTTATGTGAATGGTTGGATATACTGTTATAAGGCTGTCATTGATTTACCTTATACGAGATCAGAATATCATACTTCTTGGCCATATACATATTAGCAACTGCAACAAATGTCATATTTATTTTGCTCAATTTGGGCTTCTGAATAAAATTACATAAGCTCCATATTGTCCCATCATTCTAAATTAATGATACAACTCTAATGTTTCAAATATGATACTCAATTTTTGCCATATTTTTATGACTATTATTTCACACGTCTGGCTCTACAGGGTTAAGAACATCTGAGGCTATAGGTGTTTTCCAGAACGCTGAGCCGCTCATCATCTGCAGGTCAAACTGAAACGGCAGGAGACATGTTTGTGAGAATGGGAGGCGAGTGTCTGCAGCTAGAGGGCAGTCATGTACGGAGGCCGTGGAGACCTCCTTCTCCATCCTCTCACACTCCATCAGTCGACCTCCGACTTTAACAAGTGTCTCCATGCTGTAATTAACTGCTCTGGGTGGAGTTCATTAAAGTCTGATCCAGGATCAGTTTCCCATAATCAGATTCTTATCGCATATTACGTCTGGAATCCAAATCTGGCCACGGACCAGAGGAGAAGCACATTACCATCAACAGACCCTTTTACCCATGATGCACTGCGAATCAGGGACAAGACACATCTGGGACAAGTACATGAATGTTCCCATAACACATTTAATAATGTAATGCATTGCAAATGACAAATGATTCATCCATTTTGAATAATTGTCCTCCCCATTTATCAACGTAAAGCTGTTTTGAAAAAATCTGTATTGTAAAAAATGCTATATAAATAAAGTTGACTTGTATTTATTTTAATGTTTCAAACATGATAACCATAAATATTAAACTTGGGAAATTTACAGTAATTCATACATTTGTATCGTAGATATTATTAGATGCAATTTGACCTGTTACAGAATTGTTTTAGTATAATTTCTATACTATTATAGTATTTACTATTATTTGAATGAACTTAAGTCATTCCCTAGTAAACTCCCTAGTAACCACTGAGAAAACCTTACTAACAGCATATCTACGCTCTGGTAACACCCAGCATATGGAAAATAAATCCTATATAACACATTCCCTGATGAATCATGAGCAATAAGACCATGCGCATGTGTTAAAAAAGGTATATTTTGATTCTATATTGTCTCTAAAGTTACACCTCAGGCTAGATAATTTGCACTTTTCTGCCATTTCAGAGGGCAGTTTCTTGACATTAGCGTGGCCCCTCCAGCCCTCGTCCAGACAGAGAGACAGACAGACACACATACACACACTTGTGTCCATTCATTATATCTTATCTAGCCAGGGCTAACCTGCAACCCTGACACAGGATATCCTGCTGCCTTCATTACAGTGCCAGAAGTCATTACTCCACATCACACACACACACACACACACACACACACACACACACACACACACACACACACACACACACACACACACACACACACACACACACACACACACACACACACACACACACACACACACACACACACACACACACACACACACACACACACACACACACACACACACACACACACACACACACACACACACACACCTCCTAACTCTTTCAAGCTGCCTCCAGCCCAGACGCGCGCCACACACACCAATGGCAAAGCTTGCATCAAAGTCAACAGCGCAGTCTGGGCTGCCAATGAGGTGAGACAGACCAACAGCCATCTTCAGACTGACAGACATTATTAGAGAGGAAGTCTCACTCAATCTGTACTCCGAGTCAGATAATGATGTTGTGATACGCTTATGAGATGAAGATGTGTGTTTGTGTGTTTCCTGATGGACGAATCATGTTTCTACATGAAATATGTCATATTTGTGAAGTATTCTGGGTCCTGTGATCATCGCGATGCAGAAAGCATGGATGGAGTTGTGAAATAAGTCATAAAATGTACAGTATAACATGGAATTTTGCTAATTTTGGATGAATAAAAGTAGGGCTGCTCAGTTAATCAAATAGTGATATGGAATTGTGCTTGTGAATATTAAAGTGCAGCATTTTCGCCATTTCATTTGATACAATTATTGTCATATCACATACACACAGAAAAGTCAAAGGTCTTCACGACAACCTGTCAAAATAAAAGTTCAGCAGAACTTGAGGAATTGTGACACAAAATATTACTATTGTACAGATGTATTTACTTCTCAAAGAAGTAATAATAATAATAATAATACATATTTTTGTAAGGAATATCACACACAATTTCTTCCATGTTTCATTTTAACATTACCTGTAAAATAAATAAAGAAACAAAGAAAGAAACAAAAATAGTGTTTATTTAATTCTATTGTAAAATAATAATTAAACTGTTGTTGTTTTATGCCTTCATTTGATTGATTGCCACCACATATGAATTTGTATTCAATCATAAATTGTTAAGCACTGGCAAACTGAGTAAGTTTCATGATTTCAATTAATTAGACATGCTTTTTTATTACTTAAATTTAATTCACCATCAAAATGACAAAACAAAACATAATTTGGATTAAAAATATTTAAATACAATTAAATATTTCTGTCTCCAGTCCCAACTTTTCTGATGGACAATACTCTACAGAGAGGGTCCGACCCAAACCAAGCATTTCAGAGGGACGGAAAGAGAAGAGGACCATTCATTCGGTTTTATTAATCCAGTTGAAGCTGTTGGATGTGCGTCTAAATGTATTTGTGTTGCCAGATCTCTCCCGTCATTCTGCCTCTCTCTTTCCAAAATCAATCCCAGACATGTATCAATAAAAGTCAGGCCACTGCTGCAGTCTGCAACCACAAACCACCGTCCGCTATAGGATCTGCTCATCAGCTTGTGCTCTGTGACTCTGCGCCCGATGAGTTATGACTTCACTTTGTATGTAAATGCAATGTCATGGAAAGCCTAAAACAGCCTGCCTCCATTAAACAAGTCCATTAAATTCCTCCAGTATGCCCAGCATTGTTTAAAGAGATTTTTTGTTGCACCAAACAGTTTTCATTTTGGAGAAAAATAATACACTGGAAAGATAAATTATAGTTTCATCCATGTTATTTGAGAATTAATTTCATGATAACTTTTAGTACATTGACCCATGGGGGACATGAAAATGAGCAAAGCAAGCAAAAGTTTAAAACTCTCACCAGAAACAACACAAAATGTATTATAATGCAACATATTAGTCATGACACAGCACAAGGATGCTACAAATCAAATGAACAGTCTTCAACACAACAAAAAAATAAACCACAATACAAAAATTAGCCACAAAAGAATGAAAATATTTGTACTACTGCTGTAATTGATTAATTAATTTGTTTGTTTGTTTGTTTGCATGTTTATGTAAAATACAAATACTTTAAAACTATTTGGTGTCAGTATGTATACAAATACATTAAATTGAAAAAAAAATCACATTATATCTATGGAAGATATGAATACTTTTTTTTCAGCAAAGACACATTGATAAAAAAATCGAATAAATGCCATTCCTTTGAACTTTTTATTTATCGAAGAATCCTGAAAAATAAAATAAATAAATAAAAATAAACTGAAGACTGGAGCAATCGCTGCTGAAAATTCTGTCAAAGGTACTAGAAAAGGTAGTATCCTCACAATTATATTCCTTCTTAGAAAAATGATATCTGTGATGATTTCAAGTCAGGATTTAGACCATCTCATAGTACTGAGGCTGCTCTCATTAGAGTGACAAATGACCTGCTCTTATCATCTGATCGTGGTTGTATCTCTCTATTAGTGCTCCTGGATCTTAGCACTGCATTCAACACTATTGATCACAACATTATTTTGAATAGACTTGAAAACTTTGTTGGCATTAGTGGAAGTGCATTAGCATTAGCAATCGTACTTATCTGACCGCCATCAATTCGTAGCAGTGAATGAAGGGGTATCATATCGATTACAAGTGCAGTATGGAGTACCTCAAGGCTCAGTACTAGGGCTGTTACTTTTCACGCTTTACATGTTACCCTTGGGAGATATCATCAGGAAACATGGGGTTAGCTTTCACTGTTATGCTGATGATACTCAGCTCTATATTTCTTCACGGCCCGGTGAAACACACCAAATTGAGAAACTAACGGAATGCATAGTCGATATTAAAAACTGGATGACGAGTAACTTCTTACTACTAAATTCTGAAAAACAGAGGTGTTAATTATCGGACCTAAAAACCCCACAAATAATAACCTAGAACATTTTCTAACACTTGACAGCTGCCCTGTCAATTCTTTTTCATCAGGTAGGAAGCTAGGTGTGCTAATTTTAGCAATCTTTCATTTGAAAGCCATATCTCTAGCATCTGTAAAACTGTGCTTTTCCATCTTAAAAATATATCTAAAATGCGACCTATGCCCAATGTCAAATGCAGAAATGTTTATTCATGCGTTTATGACCTCAAGGTTAGATTATTGTAATGCTTTATTAGGTGGTTGTTCTGCATGCTTAATAAACAAACTACAGATGGTCCAAAATGCAGCAGCTAGAGTTCTTACTAGAACCTATGACCACATTAGCCCGGTTCTGTCAACACTGCACTGGCTCCCTATTAAACATCGTATAGATTTTAAAATCTTGTTAATTACTTCTAAAGCCTTGAATGGCTTAGCTCCTCAGTACTTGAGCGAACTCTTATCACATTATAGTCCTCCACGTCCGCTACGATCTCAAAACTCTGGCCATTTGTTAATACCTAGAATATCAAAATCAACTGCGGGCGGCAGATCCTTTTCCTATTCAGCACCCAAACTCTGGAAAAAATTACCTAACACTGTTCGGAAGGCAGACACACTCTGTCAGTTTAAGTCTAGATTAAAGACTTATCTCTTTAACCTGGCGTACACTTAAGACACTAACACACTTCTAATATTCAAATCCGTTAAAGGATTGTTAAGCTGCATTAATTAGATCAACCGGAAGCGGGAACACTTCCCATAACACACAATGTACTCGTTACATCATAAGAAGAATGGCATCTACACTAATAAGTTAAGTGCTTTGAGACAATCTGTATTGTTAAAAGCGCTATATAAAATAAAGGTGACTTGACTTGACTATAATGCTAGAAATTCAAGTCATGTGCGAAAAGTGTCAATTTAACACAAAACTTAGGAACACAGAACAACCAAACAAAATTACGTATATGTACAGTATTCATCTTGCTTAACGTAATTCATCTATTATTTATATTCAAAATATCCATAAGCAAAAAGGGCATGAATTCAGTTCTTTGTTGTACTGGTTACACCTAACAACAGCATCTGGAAAAGCTCTTCCTTCACACACACTAACATGTTTGTGGTTTAATCAGGTGTTTGTAGGTGGTGTGTGGGAAAGCCTGGGTGACGGGGTACAGGGGCGCATCGACAGTCCGTCTTCCTCACACACACCCAATACCCTCTAACACCCCAGTGACTGGCTCACTGTTTGGGCACATAGGGCAAAACTTTCACAATTTACTACCTGTTTCCCCCTGCGCTGTCATTACGGACGAACACACAACACAGATGTACCATTACGTAAAATAATAAGAGCCATTACACACACACACACACACACACACACACACCTTTGTAAATCTGTGAGGAGTCATAACATTTATTAGGAAAGCCCCCTTTTCGGCCGCTCAGCTGTGTGTGTGTGTGTGTGTGTGGAACGTCGAGCTGCGGTTTGTGTTTCGCCATCATAATTTCTGTGACTCCTCATCTTGCGAGGGCAGGCTCTGGTTAATTAAAAAGCGGGTGAGTCTGGCTGGCTGGCCGGACGCTCTCGTAAAAAACACATCTGGGCTGCGATATGACTGGCGTAAGGTGGGCCGGCGCTTCATTGCCACTGTTGAGTGTATGTCACTCTGAGAGTGAGACAGAAGCGTGATAGATTACAGAGGTACAGCACATGCACAGACACAACCAAAACACAGCTGCCACACACACTGAAATACATTATACTAAAAATGCAAGCCATTACGCAAAGGCTGCAAGGGTTACACTTGTTGTATACACGTAAGTAACATTACAAATACATATCAACTAACTCTCATCAGAGTATTATAGGCTCTAAGGTTAGGATTAGTAGAATAAGTTGCAAATGTACTTGTAAAGTTACTTATAGTCTGTTGGGGGACCATCAATTAAAGTGTTAACAGATATTATGCAGAGAGTCTACAAATAGACTAATGACTGCTAGTTGACATTTAGTTGCAAAGTTATTTCTGGTTCTATCTGCATAGTTACTTCTAGTTAGTTCTGTTCTAGCATGGTAATGTACATGGTGATGTTAATGTGTCTGGTCTTGGCAGAATAGATCTGCTTGTTGCTGCCAGTACATCTACATCCATGCTGCTGTGAGCATGTAAGAAATGCTGCTTCTGCACATTTAACATATATGAAATAACCCGCATATACAGTGGTTGCCAAAATGATTAGAACACTATTATTTTCACCAGCTAAAAATGGGTTTAATTCAGTTATTTATATCGTTTACTGTAGTGTGTCAGTAGGAAATATCAGTTTACATATAAAACACTATGCTTCATCCAGGTGGATGCTGCACATTGGTGGTGGATGAGGAGTTCCCCCCTTCTATGTAAAGCGCTTTGAGTACCCATCAAAATTTCAGGGAATTAATTATTTGGCAAAGCTTAATGGTGGTGACATTGGAGTCCTTCATTCATTTAACGCCTTTGTTTAGCCTTTTACTTCTGCAGATTGTATTTATGCTTCAAAATTTATAAAAGTTGTGTTCATTTGTGATTGTCATGATAAACAAATGTTTAAGATTAATAAACCTTTGTTATTCAAAGAGCTTATTTTTTGCAATAATCTAAAAGCCAATTAAACAATCTGATTGGGCGTTTGTCGACGGAACCAGGGTAATGCAAACTTCTGTACTGGTCTACAAAAATGCCATCACTGCAGCGCATAATCCCACAATGCATTGAAACTAACTCAAACGGAAAATGAGGCATGTGCATTATAAGTACATTTACATAAATTTAACATTAAATGTAATTTTCAGCCAAGATTTTTGTTTGCTATGTATTTTATGCTTATCCTATTGTATTGTAGCATTATCTTAGTAACATGCTAATGTAAAACTCCACTGGAATCAAGTGCTTAATGTGAGACTCATGAATGCTGCCAATCTAGACAGTTGACTTGGTTTAGGAACAGGACTTTAGAGAAGAGGTAGAGTGAAAAACAGTGGAGCGACAGCCGTAGGACTCATTTTCCTGTCTTGACCTGTCCTCTTGATAGCACAGCGGCTGGTACGTATTAAGGTTTGACAGCATAGACCCCCATTAGACAGCCAGACAGACTCCGCTTACAGAAAAGCGGCCCATTATCAAAGACACTCAGATGGAAATACAACACGGATAGGAGGAGGAGATGAGAGGCACAGGACGGACCCTTGAATACTCATTTGGTCACTGTGGTCAACAGGCCCAACCACACAAACTTTTTCAAATACACAATTTTCTGTATCCTTCATGTCCGTTTTATTGATAAATGCCTTATGAGCTAAAGTTTAATACTCTTTAATAGTCAGTAGCCTATAACATGGTTTCTCTGGATCATCCGCCAGCTTTTGTTAAAGTGGCGAGTAGGCATTTTTACGCAAAGAAAAAAAGAAAAACACCTTGTGGTTTTACAAAAAAAGATACATTTCAGACTGCACCTCCATAATGAAACCCCCTATATGTAATTTATGGGTCCTCATTAAGTCCAGCTCAGGAATGGCACTATTGCATTATGCTTTCCTTCTTTACTGGCCAGCTTTGGAAGTCCGCGTTTTATAGCCAAGCTTTATGATATGTATTTTGGGCAATTAGGGAGGAGATATATTGACTCATTACGACAGAGCAGGTGCAGGGGAGCGAGTGGCATGTATATAAATGCCCCACGTGGGGATTGGAGGCCTGCTCCGACTGCACAGAGACGCCACAGAGCATGTCCTCTTGCCTTATGAAGTCCAGAGGGCCTTCACAGGACTTCATCTACGCCACAACAGGGCCATATAGCCTTCAATTTCATTTCATGCCCAGTCGGGCACTGGATCTGTCATGCATTTGGTCATAAAGTCTAGTAGGATTGGGACGTTATAGGCTGAAAACCAGATCAGTGCTTGTAAAATTCACGTTAAAACTTGACAGATGAAGAAAAATATGTGCAATGTAGTGCACATTAACAAGTATTTAGAAGCAAGTTCATATCTTGAAAAGTTCAATTGGAATAAAATAATTCAATCATTTTTTTAAGAGCTTGCTAAAGCATTTAAGCCACACTATAATGCTAATTAAAAATTACATTTATAAGAAATACTACAAAATAATTAATTACGAATCATGAAAATCAATCAAACAAACAAACAAATAATATACTATATTTTGTTTGCATTGTTGTCACACCCTCATTATGTCTGCATCCAATTATTATTTTGGAAATAAATTCAGCTATTTTTGCATTTAATCCATTTTGATTCTGATCAAGTAATTGAGTAAAATGATCTTAAAATCAAGCAGATATTATTTCCATTCATCACACTGGAATGGAAGGTCAAGTTGAGTGAATTGCATTGTGGGATCAGCGTTATTTTAGTACATACTATTATAGGTTTTGTTAATATTTTGAATTAGATTTAGACTTTTATAGTTTCTTTATTTTTATATTTTATATTGTCTTTTATCTAAATTTGCAGCTAAAGTTTTAGTAATGTTATTGTGTGTTTTAATATGTATATATATATATATTGAATTAAGTTTGGTTTAGTTTATTTCATTATTTTAGTACTTAAATGTTTATATTTTTTTAATAGTTGATCTTTTTTATTGTTTAAAGCTTTAGATGTTTTACTTCAGTTATTGTTTAGCTTATGAAAAATAGTTTTTTATGGTTTTGGTTTTAATTTTAGCTAACAATAATAAACTGTGTGGGAGACATTATTCCAGATTGCAGTGTGTTCTATTGTACGTTACACTTGTTAGCTAATGTGATCTGGATATTTCATGCATACACAACATTTACATATTGTGCACAATTTATATGTTGTAGCAATACGATCCGTATGGCTGCATGCTCTCTGAAACATAACCTGTGAATTTCTTTCTCACTCTAAATTGACAATTTTTTCATTTGCCTGCCTCATCATAAGATCAGGCCTATTATAAAATGAGTACATATAGACTCTGATGGCAAAAGCACTAAAGTAAATGACTCTTAACTGTGAGCTCACACTGACTTTGAATAATGAGGCTAATCACGGCTGTGCCCCCCACGTGCCAAGAAAGAAAATGTGCCACACATGGGGTAAAATGACACGACTTCTCTAATTGTGGCCAAGGACTTCAACAGAGATCTGCGTCCGGTCGGCTGCGGACGCAACCAGGAAACGTCATCGGCCAATGCTCTTCAACATTTTCACAACTGGATCTTGAAAAAAATTCATACGGCAATTATGATAGCCAGAGCTTCACGGAGAGAATATAACATAATGTGATTATTATACAAATGACCAGACCGCTGTTCACTTTAAACATCAAGAGCAATTGAACATGCAGAACTCACAGCAATCAGGAAACCACACAGCCAATTGTGTTATTCAGATCAAACTGATCGGAGCTTTCAGTGGCTTAAGATTTCACTTTTATGAATTTCGTTTGCTGTGATTTAGACTCCTTAAACAGTCTCAGTCGCTTCATATAGATCGGTTTTAGAAAGCATCTTCAAAAGATCTACTCTATCTACAAACTAAAACACACAGATTCAATATTTATATCTTTATTTACTGTATGCAAATAGGGTAGAGAGATTGAGCAAAATATAATTTCAGAAGTACGTTTAGTTAACAATTAATCACACTATTAACATAGGGTCATTCACAAATATTATTTAACAGGGCCAGAACTTTATATTTATTTTGATATTTTATTTTGTTTTTCCTGAAAATTGCACACCCCTAGCTAGTGGTATGTGTATATATATATATATATATATATACACACACACACATACACACACACATGCACTCACTGGCCACTTTATTAGGTACACCTTGCTAGTACCAGGTTGGACCCCCTTTTGCCTTCAGAACTGCTTTAATTCTTCGTGGCATAGATTCAACAAGGTGTTGGAAACATTCCTCAGAGATTTTGGTCCATAATGACATGATAACATCACACAGTTGCTGCAGATTTGTCGGCTGCACATCCATGATGAGAATCTCTCGTTCCACCACATCCCAAAGAGTCCATCTGTTTCAGGGTTCGATGTGTTGTGCGTTCAGAGATGGTATTCTGCATACCTTGGTTGTAACGAGTGGTTATTTGAGTTACTGTTGTCTTTCTATCATCTCTAATCATCTGCCCATTCTCCTCTGACCTCTGATATCAACAAGGTATTTTCGTCCACACAACTGCCGCTCACTGGATATTTTCTCTTTTTCAGACCATTCTCTGTAAACCCTAGAGATGGTTGTGTGTGAAAATCCCAGTAGATCAGCAGTTTCTGAAATACTCAGATCAGACCGTCTGGCACCAACAAGTCACTTAAATCCCCTTTCTTCCCCGTTCTGATGCTCGGTTTGAACTTCAGCAAGTCGTCTTCACCACATCTAGATGACTAAATGCATTGAGTTGCTGACATGTGATCGACTGATTAGCAATTTGTGTTGCCAAGCAATTGAACAGGTGTACCTAATAAAGTGACCGGTGAGTGAATATATGTATTATAGTAATCATCATTTGAAGTGGATCGAAAGTTAATATAAGTTGTCCTAAGATGCAAAGAACACATTTTGGTTTTAGATTTTAGGACAACTTTGATGAAAGCTTTTGATCCACATCAAATATTGACTACTGTATATCACATACCAACACCAAGCTAAATGACAATTTAAGCATTATTAAAAGCAAACATTCACTGAAAACATGTATTTTTGACCTATATTTATTGCAAAAATTTGGCAATTTCTTTTAAGTATATAGCCTTTAAGAATGGAAAAACCTTTACTGAACTTCTTGGTAATGGTCTTTTTGTTACCTTCAATGAGGAGACACGCTATATAACAAGATATTGGAGTTTTCTCCCCTTAAGGTCACTTAAATCTGCAGATGTTTTACAGATGTGAGATAGTTCTCTTCCTAACTGTTGAGAAAATAAAGCCTGAAGCTTCCTCTGTCAAGTGATCACTACTCAAATCTTCCCAGATCTTCTTTGTGCACATAGTTCAGTTCTTTAAATTGATACTGAACATGTTGATATTGAAAGTGCTCTAAATGTGTCTATGTGTTGTTCAAACATGTAAGCTCTGCTCATGTTCACATTTCCTGCCAATTCTGCAGTAAAAAGGAGTTGTAGAAATTGCTTTCTTTTGAAGAAGCTCTGACATCATTATGTTTATGCGTTAGGTTTTCAAGATTGTTTATCTGAAGAGCTGTTCCAGTTGCCTCATCCTATAATTGAAATCCCTGTTATTGTTAGAGGGACTCAGCTGATGAAAAAGTTGCATCGTTGCCAGCCTTCCACAGTTTTCAAGCCTCACAAACAACTGTGGTGCTCCTGCACTAGTCCAGTGTTAAAGTAATGCAAGATGTTGAGATACGCTCATGCAGCAGATACATCATGACCTCACAGGGCAGTACGGATCAGACAATTACAATAGAACATTTCTCTGGCATTGCCTGGGATATAAAACGAAGCCAATGCCCAGAAACCATAGTAGAGTTCATTTTCAATGAGAAAGCGTGTTCCTCTCAAACATCAGTGAGATAATGTTGTTCATCAGAGATCTAACAAGCTTACTTTTATGTTTCTGTACAGATACTGGCCAGATATCTTGGGGTGCTATCAAAAAATGTGCCACTTAAAACATCAACTAAAACATACTTTTTCAAAGAGGAAACATGTTTAGCTTATGATGGGAGTATGTTAAAAATAGAAAATCCACACGTTGCTTCCTTTCTGGGAGAAGTTTTAAAACATTGTTTCAACAGGGAAGAGAGGGAGAGTGTGAGAGAGAGAGAGAGAGAGAGAGAGAGAGAGAGAGAGAGAGAGAGAGGCGTCAACAGAAACAATACTCATAAAAATATAGAAATAAATTACATAAATTCTTCTGCTTAGAGCGTGCTCTGTCAACAGATACTCAATAGATACTCACACATACTCAAGCAAAGCTCATTGCAAGCTCATATATTAAGCAAATAGTAGCTAACATCTGCTGGTTGGCATTAGCAAACTGTCTTTCCTCCCAAAATGGAGCTTGGTATGTGTGGTTATCCCTTTCCTCTCTTTTTTTGCTTTGTTCATCCCATAGCAAGGGCCTGGCAGGATTAGCCAGAAATTACAAGCCAATGTGAAAGACCTCCTTATGTCACAACTATAAATAAAGAGTATAAAGGCTATCCGAACCTTAAAATTAGAATTATGTTTTTTTTTTCCTACAGAAAATGTTTAATTCGAGATCATAAGTTGAAGCCTTGGGATATAGCTATAGGTACAATTAATATTTTGCGTGCTTTTGAAATAAATCTGTATGTGTAAACATACCTGGCAATAAAGCTCATTCTGATTCCATCCAATGTATTCCTGCTATAGATACAAAGTACATTTTAAAAGTTAAAAGTAATTTTATTTTATTTTTCCTGAAAATTGTACACCACTACCTAGTGGACGACAATTCGTCTCTATTCAACATGCTACGGTGATGCGAAGGAGACTAATTGTTGAATAAATTATTGTTGTTTTTTATGCTTTTAAAATCCAACTGAAGATTTAGGTTGCTCTAACCCATGTATTACTGTTAGAACTGAAAATTAAATCATATAATTTGTGCATTTGTGCTTTTATGCAAACTGACTTTTAAGCATTCAGTATATACAGTTTATTTGATTATAACCCATGATCTTGCTATTGTTAGCACCTTGCTTCTCCAGTTGAGAAAGTTTATTTTTTTGCTTTGTTTAAAAACAAAAAACAAACAAAAAAACACATTAATCCATTAAAACTGACTTTTGGCATTTGATTCAGATTTGTTGACAGCGCAATAGCATTGCACCATACATCTTTTAACCATAATTATATCGAATAAGACGTTGCTGACTGTGGTTTGATTTATTTTATTATCTTTGACAGACACATGACAGAGAGAGTGAGAGAGAGAGTGTCACGGTACACGGGGATCCAGGAACGAGGAGACGAGGATAGAAACAAACAGGGTATTTAATGGATGACAAACGGAGGAGGCACAGGAACACAGGTAAGAACATTGACACGCTGACATTAACAATAATCCAACAAGTAACATGGGGCAGAACAGACTAGATATAGGGAGACATGACTGGAAACACCTGGGACATAATCAAGATACAGACGGAGACTAATTAACTAATAATGGGGAACAGGACGGATCAAATATGGGTGAGGAGACAAAGGCAGAGGAAGACAAAGTCTGACAATACCCCCCCCTTCCAATAGGCCCCGCGTCCCGACATCGAAAGGGGAGGGTGGGCACTCTGGAGGCCTCAAGGACCTGGAGACCGGACAGGTGACCTCCAGGGCGGTGCCCGTTCCGGGACCCACGGCGGATCCGGGGACTCAGGCGGCCACGGCGGATCAGGCGGCCATGGCGGATCCGGGATTCCGCGGCCATGGCGGATCCGGGGATTCCGGCGGCCACGGGCGGATCAGGCGGCCATGGCGGATCCGGGGATTCTGGCGGCCATGGCGGATCAGGCGGCCACGGAAGGTCCGGGAACTGAGGAGGCCATGGCGGAGCGGGGTGCTCGGGCGGCCATGGAGGAGCGGGGTGCTCGGGTGGCCATGGAGGGTAGCCCCAAAATTTTCATGGGGAAGCTCCCATCCCAGGGGCGCTCAGGAGCCGTGGAAGGCGAGCTGGACAGGGCCAGCGGAGGGAATGGTGAGCTGGACGGGGCCAGCAGGGGCTCAGGAGAGCTGGACGGAACCAGCAGGGGCTCTGGAGAGCTGGACGGAGCCAGCAGGGGCTCTGGAGAGCTGGACGGGACCAGCAGGGGCTCTGGAGAGCTGGACGGGACCAGCAGGGGCTCTGGAGAGCTGGACGGGACCAGCAGGGCTCTGGTGAGCTGGACGGGACCAGCGTGGGCCAGCGTGGGCGCTCGGGTGCCGCTGACTCTCGGGGGCGCTCGGAAGAGCTGGACGGAACCAGCGGGGAAATTGAAGCGCACTTACGAGGAGCCGGCACTGGAGGGCGCTGTCGAGGTGCAGGCACTGGAGGGCTCTGGCGTGGTGCAGGCACTGGAGGGCACTGGCGTGGTGCAGGCACTGGAGGGCACTGGCGTGGTGCAGGCACTGGAGGGCACTGGCGGTGCAGGCACTGGAGGGCACTGGCGTGGTGCAGGCACTGGAGGGCACTGGCGTGGTGCAGGCACTGGAGGGCACTGGCGAGGTGCAGGCACTGGAGGGCACTGGCGAGGTGCAGGCACTGGAGGGCACTGGCGAGGTGCAGGCACTGGAGGGCGAGCCTCGAGCAGGCACCGGAGGGCGCAGTCTCGAGCAGGCACCGGAGGGCGCTGTCGGGAGCAGCCACTGGATCTCGGGCGGCGCTGGAAGCGCTGGCTCGGCGGCGCCGGAAGCGCGGGCTCGCTGGGAAGCGCGGGCGCTCGGGAAGCGCGGGCTCGCGCGGCGCCGGGAAGCGCTGCTGGCGGGCGCCGGGAACCAGCCGAGGAAGACGAGCTGGGCGGCACCAGCGAAGAAGAGCTGGGCAGAACCAGCGAAGAAGAGCTCCGCAGGACCAGCGGAGACGAAGAAGAGCTGAACGGGCCACCGGAGACACTCGTGGGCTGGTTTCGACTCGGGACCGGTAACTTCCCAGACACCGGTAGATCCCTCTCCAACACAATCCTGTGGTGTCTGGGAGATCCATAGAGCGCTGGTAATTTGCCCGAGCCGAAACAGATGGAGGATTGCCGCGTCGTGGAGCTCCGTCCACCGGGCGAGCTTGCAGAATTCTCCGCGAACTCCACGGCGGGGAGATTCCGCTGACTAAGGGCAAAGGCACAGGCTGCGAACTCCATCGCCGTGAAGGAGAATCCGTTCTTCTTTTATGGGTGGATTATTCTGTCACGGTACACGGGATCCAGGAACGAGGAGACGAGGATAGAAACAAACAGGGTATTTAATGGATGACAAACGGAGGAGGCACAGGAACACAGGTAAGAACATTGACACGCTGACATTAACAATAATCCAACAAGTAACATGGGGCAGAACAGACTAGATATAGGGAGACATGACTGGAAACACCTGGGACATAATCAAGATACAGACGGAGACTAATTAACTAATAATGGGGAACAGGACGGATCAAATATGGGTGAGGAGACAAAGGCAGAGGAAGACAAAGTCTGACAGAGAGAGAGAGAGAGAGAGAGAGAGGGGGGGTAGGAGTCTTATTTTCTTAACTGGTCCCTAAATGAAAGCAGACAAAAAATCTCCAATTCCAAACAAACATTTAGAGGCGTACTCTGCAGCATACCTGCACAAGATCAGACCGAATCTATACAATCAGCGGTCCAAATATTTCAAAGCCAGCGCAATTTCTCAAACTCAATTTGTACATCTGCAGTGATATAGAGTAAACAGTTGAGTCAAAGCTGGCAATTGCATCTGCCTGGGCCGGAGAAGTGTTCGATTACGCCTCGCTTGGAGTTGCAATGAGATGGAGGATTTTCAAACGCACCTCAGTGATGCTAATTCATTCAAGACGTTTACTTTTTCTATAATATGATTAGACTGCATGCTAAGCATAGTAGAAGCCAGCTTGTTCTGTGCACCACCAGCTGAACTGAGCAATAGAAATCTGAATAGTCTTTCATATGCCCTGCTTTTGCATTTTCCCAAACATGATTTCAGAACTTGTGCTTCAATGGAAACAAGAGAATCTGACTTTTTGTACAAAATACTTTAGTGTTATGTGATTAAATCATCCATGTCACTAACTTTTCTTTATTTTAAATTACTCACATGCCTAGAAATCTTAGAAATGCATTTTTGTTTGTTTTGTCCAGGAAGGTGTCCAGTAATGGGAAATGCAAAATGAAATAGGATAAAATCTAAGACAAAAGTTGATAAGATTTTAACTCTATAAAGGCGTCTAAATTATCATCATGATCAAAACTTTGCTAGAATAAACCTGTTGTATAAAATCTACTACATGCCTTCTGTCGTCTCATTGATAGTTTATACTTTATAAGCAAGTAAAAGGCATTTTAGTATAATGTAGAGTGCTCCCCTTCAGGTTGTGGTTCAATTTGTCTTTTGCCGTGAAATCTTTTATAAAGCAAATGCAAGAAACAAAGTTATATTGTTAGACATATTTCAAGATAAACATTTACTGGATTTAAGCAATTTAGGTTTACTTCGTTATCAATGTTTATTTTTTTTTTTACAAAAGTTAAAATGTTTTTAAGAACAATTTGAGGAATGTTTATTTGTTCATCTTTCAATCAGCATTGCATTGCATTAATTTATATATTTTGCTCCCACAATTAAAACTACAAGGCTTAGATAATAAATTAAACATTTAAATATAATATTACTAAGACATATTATTGGAGATACAGAGTGAAAACATATTTATGTGCTTTTTATATAAGTAGAGTGCTGTAGTGTTATAAAGATCTCATTGGTTTACAAGCTATCAGAACTTCGTAATTCATTTAGCGCATATCATCCACTAAATTTAAAAATTTTCCTAATTTTGACCGCTTTTTAAAATTGTAGGTGGGTTTTTTTTTTTTATTTAAGAGCTCAATATTTAATAATATATGAACAATATATATATATATATATATATATATAAAAACTAATATTTCATATGTCAGACTGAACAGGATTGATGCTTTGACCAAACCATAGACAAAAACTTCTGACTGCTGCTCAGTGAGCTCCTCCAAGCAAACCGGAGGAGCTCGAACACGCACAAGAACACAACCCTCAGCCGTGAAAGCAGCTGAAAAATAAACGAAAGTTCAGAATCACTGGACCTCTGTGCTTTCTCACCGTGCCATGGGGCCACCTGCCCTCTCCCGACACACAAACCCTGCGGTGTGGCGGATAATTGTAAAGCTCCGCTTTATGAAGACCGGAGGAGACTTTAAACCATTGTTTAAAGTGGACGTTTAATATTTCTCAGCTTGCTGGCATGCCATCAAGCCTCAGACAATAAAGCTATTGAGGTGAGCCGTACCTCTGGTTTTAGCACCTTTTCTGTTTTCGATTTTGGCAGCAGAAACTCGGTTGTGTACCATATATCACGCCGAGGGAAAGCTCCTCTGCCCTGATCTTGAGAAATGTTTACGGCTACCGTTGGCCTTAACCTCCAAGGCCCTCTGGCCTCAACCTTCACCCTCACAAAAGACTCGGCCCCCTCCGCCCCGCAAGCCTATGATGGATTCTCAAAGAGACTCGGCCGCTGAGGGGGCCGATATATCTGACAGCCCTTTTAATTAAGCCACATGTCTAATAAAGGAGGTGAGCCATTTGCTCATTGTTTAACACAGTATGGAGAACACACCAGTCAAGCCCCAGGACGTGCATTAATTCACCCCTCAGATTGGGAACGAGGAGGGCTGGACGGTTGGGGGCGGTTTAATGTATGGAGCCACAGTAACGGGGCTGACAGTAATGGCCGATTCTTGTGCATTAGGATGATTGCGAGGGCCAAGCACTTTCAGACAAACCAATCCACCATGCAGAGATGCAACAGTCACATGATCAGGCTCTCAGGCCCATTAGAGACAGCGGGAGAGCGGACTGGGTAATCAATGGGTGTGGGTGTGCGGGGTGGAGGATGGGGGCAGAGGACAGGAGTTTGTGAAGAATTCGAGAAATATTATTCTCTCTCTGTCTTGAGTCATATTCATCTGGCTGCATATCACAGTAAAGTGACACTTGATTTTCTCACAGGAACATTCAGAGCACCTGTTATTACACGGTAGCAGTACCTTATGTCATTTATAGAAAAAAGACGTTCTACTGTAAGAAGCCTATAAATATAAGGACATTTGAAATACAAATCCTAATGCCTTAACCATGGTGTTGATTGTGATGATTTACACTTCTTAAAACCATTAACATGAATAGGTGAGTATTATAATGTGTGTAGTTTAAAATCTCTGCACGAACGGACAAATGGTTATATGGTATCTTTATTACATTGTTATGATTACATTATAAGGCATTACTAATAAAAATGCTGAAATAAAATGTACACTTTACTTTTTAGATTAGGGATCTCTATTCACTATTAACTAGTTGCTTATTAGCATGCATATTACTAGTATATTGACTGTTTATTAGTACTTATAAAGCACATATTATCCTGCATGATCATATTGTAGAGTCCATTAACCCAACCCCATACCTAAACTTAACACCTACCTAACAAATAATAAGCAGCAAATCGTCACAAAAAAAAACACTTGTCTACTTTATAATATATTATATTTATACAAATCCTTTCAACTAGCCTATGTAATCAAAGTGGACATTCTGAATGTGTGGCTAACAACCAATACAAAGTTATTCATACATTTCACAAGATAGTCAAACTCTCATTCATGGATATAGATACATATATTTGATACAGTGAATGAATTCTGATGATTGTTCTTTTTTTTGGAGGGGGGGGGGTATATTTCCATGTATCTAAGTACACAGGATCAGTCATATGTTGTTTTGATGACTGATTGCATCAGATTAAGTCAGTGAAAAAAGAGGTCAAAGTTGATTTTGTGTGAATTTTGGAGGTCACCTCACAAGCTATGCCAAGTGTAACACAAGGAACTTGGGAATACTGACGTAAATTGTGTGCCAAAAATACAAAATAAATAAATAGATAGATATAACCAATATTGTGGCACTTTTGAAATGTAATACTGGAATACAGGTAAGTGAATTGCTGATATACTGAGATACCCCATCCTGTTCGACCACCAGACTTTGAGAGAGTAACTAAACACCAGGGTGCTCTGGCACCTGCACTTAACACTTATTCCGTCACATTGCCGTAAAGTATCTGCTAAATGATGAAGTAACTTAATGTTTTATATTATCATGCTATTTCACAATAAACCATAAAATAAACTTTGCTTCTCCTCAGAGCGGTTTTCCGCTAAAGAGCTACTGATGAAAAAGCACTGTGTGTCGTTTTATTCCGTAATTAACTCAGCGGGGAGACACGAGTTAGCCTCTGGTCATTGAGTCATTAAAACCACCCGTCTCTGATGACTCAACTAACGAACAAGCTGTGCATTTAGCCGGTTAGATTACGACGGTGTAAACTAGCAAACAGTGATGTATGTGTGTGATCGTGATGTGAAATAAAAATGAACTTGAAATTAAATTTAACAGCTTTGGTATCTCTCCATGTTTCTATCTTCTATCTAATGCAGATTTAACAAGGAAAAGAGTCATTTATTAGAGCTCTAGTTAGCTGTTCTACATAAACGGACCTGGCAGTAGGCTGCATGCTAATGGTGCGAGCTTGTTTGTTTTGTTCCCTGGCACAGCTGAGAACTGGTGTGCGTGTGTATCATTTGCTGACTGGACGGTTGCATTGTTTTGTGCAGTGAAAATAGTCTGAACCGCAAGAGAGACATGTAATGAATGAAACACCCGTAAGAGCTAATGTAACCTTGCATGATGAGCTACAGTGCAGCAGATGCACCAAACACACACAAACACAGAGGCAGAAATAGCTGTGACCCATCTAACAGATCGACAGATTGATTGATTGAAGAAATGAGTGCTGACTTACAGAATAAAATAGAAAGTGGTGGAGAGTGAGCAGGTTCGAGACCCCCCAAGATCAGAGTTCACAGGTTATCACTCAAGCTCTCAGTTTGACCTCATTACCTAATGTGAAGGCATTGGCTATATCTGACTCTTTCAGCTGTTAGCACCCCAGCCAAACATGTGTGTGAATGTGAGCATTCTTTACTGAACTCATCACAATTGAGCTGTTTCAATAGGAATCTAAACACTATTAAGAGGGCATGGCGTTTTGACAGTATCTGGTGTTTGTGTCACGATTTTGCTTTACTGCAATAAATATCAGGATTGCTTTTAATATTATATGTAAGAGCAAACACAATATACATGCATGGCAAAATACAGAGTGGCAAATAGTACCGATTATGTAAAGACGAGGTAAAACATGTAGAATAATTTTAGGCAGGACACAATGTTTAGTTATTTACTGTTGAAAAGCAATGTCACAATAATGCATTAATTAACAGTTCAACTGATATTCAGATACTGTATATGTTCATACAGTAGGTTCCTGCATCTTCTAATACAGCAGATTTCAGAAGGAATGTGCTCAATGAGTAAAATTAACAATTTTATTTTGTTAAAAACCTGGGTGTGATCATTCTTAATTGTATTCAATACATTTCACACAATAAATAATAAATAATCATTCTCACATATTATATGCTACTACTAATGTAATAATCATATAATATATCAATACTGTATATATATATATATATGTAATTTTTGTGCTTTCAAGCCGGCTTTCCTGAAGTTCATAAAATAAAAATACTCTGAGAGGGTAGTTGAGAAACTATAATAAAAAAATATTAATTGCAATAGAGCTTGTACATGCATATTCCAAAACACATCAGAGTGTTGACAATTTGCAGGCATGTTCATGATACTACAGTAAATGAAAAAAAATCACAACATTTCAAGAAATACATAATATCGAATATCAAGATTAAATAAAACTGCATTATTTTCTACATATTCACTGATTCCCTCTTGTCCAAAATAAGCATGTTTTTATTGTGTGCATGTGTCTCTGTGTGTTTTTTATACTTGGCAGTGTTTGTGAGTCGATTTTACGCTCATCTATGTTTGTTCACTGGTATGTTTTCATGTGATAGGATAATTACATTCTCAAATCAAGGGCATGATTATTGCCCTATGGGTTCAGTTTTTTTAACCCGCTGCTAACGTCAGGCTGATGTGGAGGCGTGAAGTAAACACACACACACACACCAAACTATTTACTCCCACAGTGAGAACAATTCACCCAAGGAGCTAATTTGGACTAAACATGCTTCTATGCAAATGAGAGACACAAAGCAAGCTGATTAATGAATCACACACAGCTCAAACAAACACACACAAGTGACATGGGTAAACAACGCTATGCTAACGGCTCACACGGGGCTCATAACTAAACAAAACTAATTAAAAAAGCATAACAATGGGATGAGTTATTACTGACAGCTGGCTATGTGTGCGTGGGGAAACTTGACCCCTGCCTATCATCTGTTGTTCGAGCTCGGTCCACACAGACACATTAGCTATGAGCCATTAGCGACACAGGGCTGTTACAAAAGCATCTAAATGCCAGCTCCCATTAAATTATGATATAGTAAACAAGAAAGTTTTGTGAACAATGCCACTGAAACTTAATGGAAAAACACTAAAGAAATCCATCAGGGGTGGTAAACAATAAAGTGAGCGCTTGTTCGTGTGGGACAGTGGCGGTACATTGATCCTCACAGCAGAGTGAGAGTAAAAGAGACTACCCCACTAGGCTAAAACACCTAGCTGTCTAATGGCAGCACGCCAGATCCGTAGCCTAACAGCGTCTTCTCTAATAGTGTCTGTTTCAGTGTCCCGCTATCATCTGACTATTCATCTTGGGAGCCGCATATCCCCGCTGTTCTTTACAAAACACACACGCGACCTTAGCGTGTTTGCAAAACAGATACACGCAGACAGCAAACACATCGCCGGCATCTGCTAACATTTACTTAATAATTTAACACCATGCTACCTGTCAATAACATTTTCATAAGAGAGAGGAGAGCCGGGTGGAGGATAGAGGCAGAGAAATAAAACAATTGTAGGATCGATGGTGCAAAAAATTGGTTTATTGAGTGTTCTATCTCACATTTCCCCGCAGACATGGACAAGAGAATGGAGCACACGCTGTCGAGAGAGACGGGGGGAAAATAAATGAGATTATTGATGTTACACGTCAAAAATAATTGCTCAGATTTCTGCTGAGAGGAAAGAATAAGATGCTGATGGATTTGTTGATCCATGAAAAGGCTTCATTTCACAGGTGGGCCGAGGAGTCGGAACCTTTCACGTTTTTTTCTTTTGACCCCAGTAGGTACATGGGTTCCTCAGTACCTCTGTTAGCTAAAATCTTTATTTCCTCAAATGGAATTTCACTGTAGCGGAAATGAGCGCATAGAGCCTAGGGATAGAGTAATAACTTGATTAAATGTGATGTTCTGTGTTATATTTATTAAGTCAGTGTTCATAGTGTAACAGCGAGACATTGGTGTCAGTACACATCATGCGTTCTATTTATACACATGAATGACCTGATCCCCAAGTTTAATCCAGCTAATTTGATCTAATTTAACTGTGTTGCACAAGACAAAATCATCCACATAAAGATAACATCATCTGTCTCAAAGTAAATTAACTGATGAACTGATAATCAGTGACGAATTAACAAATTATGTACACTAATTAAAAGTCAGTGAATCATAATACAAGCATATCCTAGAAGTAATCATAAAAAGTAGAAGCAGTAAAAGAATAAGGCCACTTCCCACCTCTCATGTTTCTGTGTTCTGCACTGAAATGTGTTAGAAAACATTTTAAAAATGAACAAGAGGCACCAATCTTGAGCTTATGTTTAGTTAAACTGTCAACATGTTTGTATGCAGCTAAATAATACCTGATAACAACACATATAAGATATTTGAGTTAATTTCTTTGGGTTCTGACATTTTATTCTGCCACAAATGCAAGAACACATATTAAGTGCAATTGGAGTTCAAGCATTCGCATCTGTGTTTGCATAATTTTATCATTATATATATGGCCTAGTTGAACCGGTGCCTAAAACATCACACTTTCCGCCCTAATGCCACTTTTTTTTTCTTGGACAGAAAAGAGGTGTCACATTCAGTAGCATGACTGAGTTAGAGTCAGGCTTCACACCAGCATAACTTTACAAAATTAACCTTAACACTTGCTTCACAAGTTGGTCTAAAAGAAGGAAAGGGGAAGAAACAAATTGGGTTTTGAAAAAAAGGACATTTTGATGTTGCGTGTCTTTAAACTGTCGGCTCAGACTCTCTGATCGTGGTGGGCCGCCGTAGTTAAGTGTTTATGGACTACGCCCCACTTCTAAGAGTATATCTGTGGGTTCCTGCCAGCGCTGATGTACAATAGGCAGTGTCGGGCGATTGAAATTCACTCCGGCTTGTCCCCGCTCTGTCCTGAAAGCGATCTGGGCTGAGGGAGAAGATAGGCGCTGACCCACTGGCCTCAGCGCCTCCTCTGAGCTGGCCATTTGAGCGCCTGTCTGAATGAAAACGGGCCTACGTCACGCATGGCACACACACACACACACATGCAGCGGCCTCATCAGATAGCGTTTCTACAAGCTAAATGGCTCCAGTGCTTGGCCACTGTGTGTGGCTTCAATGGACACTTTTCATTTTGCCGCCTTCAAATGGAGCGTCGGCAAGTCTCTTTTCTCTTGTCTGATTTTAAACCATGGCATTGAAACTCAACTGAAATAATGAAATAATAATAAAGAGTAAAACAATTTTGTGCACTCTTTAACAATAACAGTCATTGGGTGTTCTTTAAATGTAAAGCATCTGGAATCAGTCCAAATAAAAGTCTGAAGAATTGCTGTAAGAATTACCCCCGATAACTAACCAAAAGAAAGATAACCACAGATATGTTATTCTCTTATTGTGCTTATGCCCAGCTTTTCATAGTTAGAGTATGAAAAGGTGGGCATAAACACAATAACAAGCAGCCGAGAAAGAAAACTACAAATGGTAAAGAGAAATTTGTGAGAACCTCATGAGAACCGACGCTGAAATAGAAAGCAAAACAAAGACGGCAGTGATAATTTACAAAGTCCGCAGCATGTAACACCCTTGCATGACTCCGCATTTAGCTCCACAACGCAAATAGCCCTTGTAGCCGCCTTTGGAGCGGTGAGAGTAAGTGTGTGTGGCGAGGAGATAACTTTACGAGCCTCATCTCGATGGCCAAATGTTTCCAGGCCTCGTGTTCTGCTCCCGGGGGCACTTCCTAGCCCTCTCGGCTTACCCGTGAAGGGGGCACGGCATAATCAGATCGCAGTGGTCGACCATTGTCTCCCGTTGTGAATCTCATCTTTTCAAGCTGACCGTTTTATTATGGAATCTGTAAAATAATTGGCCAGACCCACCTCTCAACTCTCGGGTCAGTAAATAGCTGTCATCAAAGTGTCTCTGTGCGGTAATGCTGCACAGATGGAGATGAGCTTGTGCAGAATTTAGAGAGTGGGTCTTTGCTCTTTCAGTCTTTCTCTCTCATATATCGATTGTTGTAGAAATGTAGAAAATCTGTAATAAAATAAGTTGCATTATTTTGTTTATCAAAAAGAGTCCATGAATTAGATTAGACCGATAGTAGTTGAAACTAAGTATGTAAATACAAATATGTGCCCTGACTGATTTCCTTTCACACTTTTAGGATATATATATATATATATATATATATATATTTGTTTAGTCTGTGCTTCTCATTTATTCTTTGGTGAAAAAAGTCTTTTGGCCAGTAGGGGTGCTATGCTGTCTGTCTTCAAGAAGATGCTGAACATAACAGCCACAAACAGGCCCAATGCATTGATCTGTTTCACCTTGAGAGTGAAGATCAATGCTATTGATGTCTACCTGGGGTTTTTCTCCAGTTCATTTGTCATAATCACTCAATATGTCAGAACACTATGTTCACACGGAACTCATTCACAGATGGTGAAGCTCCACATCAAAACCAGAGCGAATCTAACCTCTCTCACTCTTTCTCTCTCTGTTTCTCTCTTGGTCTCTCTTGCACGGCCGTTATTGACATTTTACCTCTAACCTTCTCTTTTACACTAACTTTAATGTGGAGTCTGTTATCAGATGCGCTGAAGGTGTGGAGTTTCAGCTGCCCTCCTCCTCCTTTTCTCTACGTTATTCATCCCCTCTTCCTGTGCACTGAAAGTCAAGCTTCCCTTTACAAAACCCCATGGCCTTATCTTCCTGACCCTCGTCCCTCTCTCTCTCTCAAGTCCTTCTCTCCAATCCCCCCTGGCAGTCAGTAGACCAGTGCCCCCCTCTCCCGGGACGAGCTATGGGCACAGGGGCACAGCACTCCGCTGCTTCTTTGGAGTGGGATCACTGATCAAACCGCGGGACCAGTCCCCCAAGGGAGGCAGTATTTACTGCGGCACTGTTCCGACATGGCTGATAACACAGAGGGTGAAGCGCCGCCACATGCGCCTTTACGTACTGTATAGATTTGTTACTCTTCCAGTCTTCGCCTGCGATTTCTGAAGGCAAAGAACTTTCTTTAAACGTGTCCAGAAAGTAGACCCAGTAAAGACCCATCCTCATCAGAACTGAGAATTAAAGTAACAACTGCAGGAACAGCATAAGTCTGCAAGGTGAAAATTAGTGGTCCCACAAGGTCATATAAATAGTGCAATACAACACCTTGATTTTATTATGAAGTGAGATGAGATAACTAGCTCCTAGAGAAAGTTTAGAGAGGTGGGGAAAAGAAGGTATGGGAAAATACTCAAACTTCCATTGCCCATAAGTAACACAGGTCAGCATGTAGAAGAAAAATCTAAGAAATCTAGCTTTACCAAGTCTGTGCTTATGTCACCTGACCCTGTTGAAAAAAACAGCACATGCTGGTTAGCAATGTCTTGAATCATGGTAGCTGGTTTGATCCGGTTTAAGATGGTTCTTAGTTGGTCGTGAGCTAGTTATAATCTGGCTGGCAGCTTAAAACAGCTATCATGCTTCAAAACATACATAACCAGCAGGGTCATGCAAAAAAATCTCCAAAACATTATCTAAAAATTATGCTGTAGGATTCTGTCTTGCAATTTCATTCCATAATTCCAGTATAGTAGATATAGTATAATTTCCATAAGGGTTGTACCATTCCACATTCAAGGATTGCATACAATCTTTACAGCACAAGGCTTCAGAATAGCTACAGAATACACAAACCACAACATTATAACTTAGGTAAATAAGTTGAATTTTGATGGGTATGAGGTTCTGGAATGACACAGGAGTCAGGACAGAGCCACAAGCTAGGTGGGTGGTCAGATATCAGTCGTCCTGGCTGGCTCAGAATTCAATATCGTTCTGTCTGCGGGACTCTTACATCGTCACCCCAGTGATAGGGATCACGGGCAGGGAAAGTAGTGGGGAAACACAGAGCTTTTAAAGAGGCCCCGAGCTCCTCTCTCTGGCCCCTCAGACAAAGTCAAGAGGTGCCTCCCTGACTCTATAACGTAACTTAAATTTCATTTGAATTAATTGCAGTGAATACATCAATAAGAGTATATCACTAATCCTGATAGATGGACTTTTTTGCCTATGCTTACACCTGAACACACAGCACCTTCATTCAAGAAGCGGGTCAGTAAATTAACTGGATTAGAGTTTTGGTGTATGAGAAAGATGGAATAACTGGAGAGATAACTGCACTAAGCTAGGAAGGAGGGTGCAGGTTCAATAACGAAATAGAAGGGCTGTCTTCTCCACTTTTTGAGGAGAGGATGTAGGCTAGAATGCATCCACCGGAGTAGGATTGCCTTTCCTTTTCCTTTTTTCCCCCTGCATGGCCTTTTGTCCAGGAGGTCTGCAGGTGCTCAAGAGGGCACAATATCCCCATATTCATATCCTGAATCTATTCTGATGCCAAAGCCCCGTCCCATTGGACAACACCTGCTCCTTCGGCCGTCTCAGCCTCACACAATGCCTGTTGTTCTGGCTGGTACATTCTCATCCATCCCCACATAGCCAATCAGTGTCTGAAACCAAGAAATGGCCTGAGACTAGAGTCCTTTCAAATTATACCCCCCTACCCAACCGGAAAGAGCATCCTGTATCTTGGTTCCCATCGATGCAAACTGCCGGTGATATTGCATGCGAAGTTAGATGCCAATTCAGCTTGGATATTTAAAAAAAAAAACACTCTAGAGTTCTTCATTCAGTATTACTATTTTATCTGACCCTTGATCTAAAAATTTCCCGCAAGCGTGATAATAAACTAGGCAAAAAAATAATAAAAAACTTTCAATGACATCCTGAACTTATCCGTAGCTCTTCAATTGTAATCACAGGTTAACGCGGGCGGGAAACGTTGTCCGCTGCCTATCTCGGCCGACAGTAATTGTGGCGATTTCTATGCTAACACAAAGCACTCCATCTTTGTGCTTCTCCATGGTGACGAGAGGTGTCAGATCAGGCGTGAGGTGGCTGGAGACGCCATTACCTATAAATACGTTACAATTTGGTTGTCACAAGGTTGCCTATAATCTTGCCTCAGATCTGCAGCTCGGGCTGCCTGGCTAAGCTGCAGGGGCCACAGGCCAGGCCTCCGGTGAGAGAGAGGTTAGAATAGCTGGGGTGGGGGTTGAGAGCTAATTGAAAGCTGATTCCTGTCAGGAGCTCCTTTCTATGGGAGACAGAGGGGACATTGTGTCCCTCTGAGCTTGAGTGTGGCCTCAACTGCTGCCAGAAACCCACCTTTTTATCCATGAGACAAAACAGAGACCCCCTCCTTCCCTCTTCTCTCTCTGTTTGGACCTCTCTGCTGGTCGATGAAAGGGATATATTAGGAGGGTAATTCTGAGAGGGAGATAACTGCAGGACAGGATGAAAAATGCTGTCTATCTGCAGGATGAGGGACTCAGACCATGTCAAAACTACAACTTTAGGGCTCAACAGGCCTTGGCGAGCTTGCCGAGGATAGCCAGCATCTAATTTAGTTCGTTGGCCTCTTCTATTACTGGGCAGCTTACAGCAGAGCGCAGGAACCTTTTTAAATCTAATGTTGAAAATGTGGAGGAAACCTTTTTGGAATGTTTAATATTAACTAAAAGGAAAATGTATTGATCTTTCCTGGTGACACAATTGAGTTCTTTAAGTATGTCTCTCTAAGTATCAAGTTGATGGGTCACTTAGAATTCCTTAGAAAAAAAGACTGCAGAAGAGACATTGTTTCTTCTAAGCAGTGGGAGACTCAAGGGTCTCAAACGGTGTCAGTTTTATCTCCTGATTTACCTCATTCCCATGGGTTGCTATAATAAACATAAAACTATTCAAATGCAATGCACATCATAATTTGGTGTAAGGTTAAGAACAGGGTCGGAATCGACACAGTCTTATGGAGGTGTGTTCCTGCAGATGGGCTCTCTGCGGCGTTTGGGGAGACAGGCTAATTTCTTGCAGCTGCAGTAAAGGGAGGAAGAAATGACAGATTTACTCCCTTTTTAAACACCAAGGACAGCTTCCGTCTCCTGTGAGCTGTCAGGGCGGCCTTGTTGGAAGGTTTCCTGTTGCTGGATACCAGTCACTGTGATCTCTTTTCTGACACATACACGCTTATTATATCTATGTTACTGCTTTCTTACTAAAGTTAAAAATAAAATAAATCATTATAAATATATATAAAAATCATTATAAAAATCACACTGATGATGATGATTTTTACAAACTAGTTTAAAAAAAACTTTCAAAAGTAAAGTGTGTACATGCACACAGACTTTCTCTCTCAGACACACATTATTCATTCTTAGTGGGAAGGGAGACACTCACAGAGATGTCTAGGTTAATCTGTAGAATAACATTTGAACAATGGGTCATTTTAGCTAAGTGCAATACAGCACTGAACAGCTTTTTCTTGACTGGGACTCTGGTGCACTAGCACAGATAATGCGTTGGGAGAGTGTGCACATGATATGTTGCAAGCATTATAAATTGTCTATGCATTTAAAAGTAAATTGTATTTAAATTGGCATATCTTCTATTCTAATATAATAATTCTGCATTATTGTTTGTAATGATCTAAAAGCATGTGCAGCAACACTGTAGGGTCAAATTAGGCTATTTTATTTATCCTCCTGAGACCCAGCTGTGGGGTTTTTGTCTCTGTAGTGGACATTCTATTTTAGTGTATTTCTCTGAGACCTCACATGTCACAGTTATAAGCCTGGATGTCCTGTACAGAGCACATTCAGGGCTTTATAGAGATACTAAAGGTTGTTTAAACCCTCTCCTATGCCTTTAAAGATGGCAATATTTAATTTAGTGAAAAATTTTACATCCTTATGGAAATATGATTATATTCTGTAATGTCTTTTAAATCTGAATCATTTTCAGATTGTTTGTCATAAAGCAACATCTCAGGAAAATGTTATGGGTTTTCAAATTCAAATATAACTTCCTGTTATGAAACAGGACATCATTTCATACATGCTCAATGTAGAGGACACCAGGACTAAAAGCATGTTTATTATGCATTTTGGGAGACAACAATTGAATAGGGAAATAAATGATATATCAGTTTGCTTATGAAATATCATATATTATTATGAAAATCTGGCCATGTATTACTCCCATTATGATTTTTTTTTCAACATTCTGTCCCAACAGCAACACATTAATAAGCAAATTATATATAGTGTATAGATACACTGTGTTTAATGGGAAACCAGTTTATGGAATTTTTTACACACGTATTGCATAAAACAAAATGGTATATCAAATCATTTTGTTATACATTTTAAAACATAGTTGTAAAACATCCTTAAATAAAGTTTAGTATAAAAAAATCCTGAAACCTAAAAATGTATTTGGTGATTTAAAAAAACCCATTGATTTTGCCGTTTTCTATTCATGCCATTTAATTTTAGTCCTTGTGTCCTCTACAGAGGACATATAATCAAATATGAATAAAATAGTTTTTCAAAATAGTTTTTTTTTTCTTATGGTCTAAACAATGTAATGAAATGAAAACTATTTATTTTTGGGGGGCGTTTCAGGAGGATATTTTAGGTTTAGCAATTTCACTTATATTTGACCAATTCTCGATTTTGTAAGATTTTATGTAGTCAACTTGAAAATGTAACTACAACATGATTCAAGAAACTTTATCTTTATTAACCCTCTAGTTAAAGAATAGTATATTCTAAGTGCACCACACATGACATTGTCTTCATGATATAAATGTGAAACAAATCACTAAATATCTTTGCAGATAAGATGAACTACAACTACATCTTGTACAAACTTATATTATGCATATTAGTCTATATGTTCTGAAATAATACAAGACAAATGCTCCAAAAAACTCAAGTAATTCCAATTCAAAATGACTGAAGGTATAACACCTAGAGTGCTATTTTTAACTATAAAGGCTCTGTAAAACAATGAACAGCAGTTCTCAGCCTGTCACCCTGATGCAAACCTGAAAGATCAGATATACAGTACATGTACAGTAAGTTTCTTCACGGGTTTTGTATTCAATTACGCTGCTTTTCCATAGTTTTTTCTATGTAAACATGGACGCGTTTGACGGTTGCGCTCGCGTCTCTTGCAGCGTCTCGTGCATGAAACGGCTTTCTAAAAACGCGGCACTCTAGTTATTAAAAGATGTTTAACTCACATCTTCTTGTATTTTTCCTATTCCACTGCCCGCATCAACACAAAAGCACATTATGTGTGAATGGCACCTAGAGAGCATCACACGTGAGCGATTAATCATGTGACATGCGGTTGGATCGTTCTTTTCTCTTTACTGTTATTATCAAAGTGTTTGGTAATATTTCTATTCAAAATCACGATTCCTCGATTCATAAAAAATCTAATTGTGGCAAAACATTAAATTCGATGTATTCGATGTATGGGGAAAGTATAAATGCACCGTCTCCTGTGAGGGCTAAGTTTAGGTGTAGGGTAGGTGTAGGTCAATAGCACATACAGTTTGTACAGTATAAAAACCATTACGCCTATGGAGAGTCCCCGTAAACCATAAAAACCAACATTGTGTGTGTGTGTGTGTGTGTGTGTGTGTGTGTGTGTGTGTGTGTGTGTGTGTATGTGCGTGTATGTGTGTAACACAGGGGTCAGAGCGCTGTGGACAGCGAGACTGTAACGCTGGCGTCACTGCCACTGAAGCCAATCACTGGCAAATCCCCAGCCAATTTACAACAGTGGAGGACACGGGGCCGTACCCCATAAAAATATTAGCTCATAGCTGCTTAAATCTGATACTGCAGCAACCATGTAGAGGCTGCTTGTAAAGCTCTGCTGTACTGTGGAAAAAAATGTGCACCATAACTTCATTAGCTGATGCAGCGTATTTTACATGAGAATGATTTATGAATGGTGGCATGTCAGTTTTGTAGTGTGTGACGGCACATATTGAGAAAATGTTGGAGGAGTGTAGGATAGAGTCCTAGTCCCTGATAATGAAACATTAAAGAAATGTGGGAAATATTAAACATTTAGCAACTGACATAAAAGGTAAATTTTAAATGTTTGATATACGTGAATTAATAATGCCCCTGCTGCAGTTAATTTTCTGAGAGTTGATAAACCATCATAAAATTAAAGCTAAATAAATAAGTAAAAATAAATATTGCATATTGCAAAATAAATGCATTAAAATATGCTGTAAGTTTTTTTTATCACAAAAAGTATTCTCGTAGCTTCATAAAATTACGGTTGAACCATTGATGTCACACTACATATTTGCACCTTGACCGTGTTAGTACCCTTGCTATCTATGGAAGATCAGAAAAATCTTGGATTTCATTAAAAATATCGTAATTTGTGTTCCGAAGATGAACGAAGGTTTTACAGGTTTGGAACAACATGAGGCGGGTGAGTAATTATGACAACATTTTCATTTTTGGGTGAACCATCCCTTTAACTCTTCCAAGCCAATTAGGCATTCCAATTTGTTGTAAAATGTCCTGGTTTATGCAAGAGTCATAAAGGCCTCATATGTGTGCAAGAGCTCCCAAGTTTCATTCTAAAGGATGGTGTTATTGTCCCACAGAGAACCATGAGTGTAGATGTCTTTGAATGTGTGAGAAAGAGGGGAAAATAACCTCTACTCCCTCTGCGTCAGACCTCTGTGGCATATATTTGGACAACCGAATAAAATCAGATAGAAAAACAAACCCTATTGGCCCTGATAATGTGTTGGCTTAGAGCAGAGTAAAGCACCACAGTGAGGTCAGCAGCACACATGTGTTTCTGTCTCACTTAAAACGACCACATTCCTGAAACATTTCCAACGCCATAGTATGCTAACAAATAATCTACTTATCAATACATCACATTATTTTACTTTATTTATGGCATGAAGTTCACCGTTACATGTATGCCACTGAACACGCAAAGCAGTTGATTGCAGCTTTAAGAATCTACATTTGTGACTTATGCTGAGCTATTGATGCTCAGTGAACTTCACAATCTGTGAACGGAGTTCACACAATGCATCCACACACCACCACAGTGTAGTATGAAGTCTCCAAAACAAAAGGAGAACAGGTCAATTCAGAGATAAAGAGGAAAATAAATGATGCAGTGTAATTTTCAACAATTATCCGCTACATGAAGCAGCAATTACACAGTGTCCTATTAGCTGTTGACTGTGGGGAGTGAAGGTTAAATGCAATAATTCTAGCTCTAAATGAAGTTTAGTGGCCTTCGTGTTCTCTTAACTGGCTGATGGTTGATGAATCTAAATTAATATCACATCATAAACTCTCATTGAAGTTGTGAAAGATACTGCAGTACATCTAGTTAAAGGGATAACCAAAAACTTAAAATGTGTTATTTTGCACTTTTCATGATGGATGGATGCACTTTTTGGGGGCTTTAAAATCTCAACAGCCATTCACTGCCATTATAAAGCTTGTAAGAGCCAGGACATTTTTGTTATATATATAACTCTAATTGTATTTGTCTGAAAGAAGAATGTCATATACACCTAGGGTGGCTTGAGAGTGAATAAATCATGGGGTCATTTTCATTTCTGGTGAACTATCCCTTTAATTGTAGCTGCATGTAAAATAGCAACTATATATTGATTTAGTGATCCACAGAAAGCCACTTTATCACTTTATTTGTTGTTGAATAAATGCACTTTATTGTGATGTTCCCCCAGGAGACATTTTACTAACTATTAGAAACTTTGCAAGTACATCAGCTTATCCTACTAAACCTAATCTAACAGTCTACTAATACTGTAATGAAAGTTAATTGACATGTAGTTGCAAAGTTACTTATAGTTATTAGAATGTCTAAAGTGCACTATTGAAATAAAGTGTAACCAGAAAGCTATATTGGTTTATAACAATGTAAACAAGAAAATGATGATACATGTTTATTTTGCGGTAAACCGTTCCTTTAAGATGCGTAAGGAGATACACACACACACATAGAGAGACAGAGAAAGTGAGAAATCCCCTTCTCCGAGACAGAGCGAGCTCTTTATCTGTGTGGTCCAGCTCGTCTTTCTGCAAGTCCTCTGCCGCTCAATGCCACCTCTTGTTCTCCGTCCGGTGGATAAAAGCGTGCATGAAGTCCGATATGCTCCCATGAGATGTCATTTAAAGCCATTGTCGGACACACAGTGTCATTTCAGCATGTAACCTCCATCTTTCTATGATTCCCTCCATCACGGCCCTTCTCGGTTGCATCTCGTCGCTTGTTTCCTAGACTAACACCACATCTACCCCGCAAGTGCCTAAAGAGCAACTGTATTTTAAGAAGAAATCTGCAGTAGCAGACCTGAAACAGGTCTGTGCCATGAGACAGTCATTGCATTACGGAGAAGGTTTGAACTAGTTTGTGCTAGTTCTAGAACTGATCTTGGATCAGGTTGATCTAGGGTTCACTTCAGTGAGCTGAAGGGGTCAAACTGATCCACAAAGTGTGTGAGTCTTCTACAGGACATCCTAAGAAAAAGCTCTGAACCTTTTGACTGTGTGTTATTCCTGTTGAGATAAAATGCTGTCTGTGGAAACAGAATATGTCTGGACCATATCAGCTTTCATCTCGTCTGCATTAATGATGTCAAGACGTGTTTTGAAAGCAACTAAGCCTTCCGCAATTCCATTCAAAGAAAATACACAGTACCGAATAGTGTCGATTTTAAAACATGCCAAGAGCAGAGGTTCATTTATTTTCACGTGGGGCTCCTCCACCTTCATGTGTGTGTGTTTGTCTTGTGGCACGGCTGTGTGTATGTGTGTGTGTGTGTGTGTGTGTGTGCATAATCCACATCATGTCCATTGCAGGTTATCTTTCAGGATTTGCGAGGGCTTCACAACACACGGGATTTCTGGACACAAAGAATGTGTCTGGGGCCGCTGAAGACAAATAACCTAGAAAAGCGCTGCTCGCTTGGTAAGAAGAGCAGCAGGTGTTTTCATAGATTTAAAACATGCTGAGTGAAGAATTTAACACTCTTTCCCTCTGAAACTGAATCGTGAGGAGGAACTTTCATCTATCTATCTATCTATCTATCTATCTATCTATCTATCTATCTATCTATGTGAAAAAGAAGTTTGAACTTGTGTACTTCAAATCTTAGTATTATATATTAAATATATTAACTTGCAGATGTTATAATATGAATAAACACTCTTAGGTACACTTAATAAACTTACATTGCAACAATAATACAATTTATAGTTTCTTAATCAATATGTTTCAAAAATCTCTTGTCATATTTTAAACTACACTTATTTTGATGTCTTGACTAACATATTAAAACATGTTAAGTACTTGATTATAATTTTAACTCTAGTGTGTTATTCTATATTTAAATGTAATATTTTTTAAATGTACTCATTTGCAACCTCATCATTGCAAATGTGTGATTATCAATTATTTTAAATACATGACTATTTGTGGGTCTAAGTAGTAAGTCAAAAAATATGTATGCATGCATCTATGTATGCATTTATTATTTCAGTAATACTTTTAATTTAGTTTAACTTAATGTACTAAAAATTACTTCTACTAAAACTGAAATGAAAATGTATATATTTATATAAACTATTTAGACATAAAAAATGACCACAAAATGACTAAAGCCTTAGCTAAAATAATATAAAAGCAGAAAATACACAAATCAAATCGAATTTAAAATATTACCACAAACAATATAAGTATCTCAATGCTACTAAATAAAACTAATTTATTTATTTATTTATTTATTTACAAACAACAACAACAAAACATAGTCAAGGTTATGGTGTCGGCCTTCAAACACAGGCAGCTCTTTCCCTCACGTTTATAGCAGCTACTGCTGACACTATTTTCCAAAGCTTCAGACTTTTAATAACATTATGCTGTTTTCCAGACCCAGCACGATGGAAACCTGGTCTGTGGAAATCCCACAGCCCGACATGCCACAGCACCTGTTTCAGACAGGAAATGTAAGACCTCCCAAAAATACATTTCAACTTTTGCTAACAGTGTCAGCAGGACTCAAACAGAATCAGTCGAAAGATGCATTTGTAGCCCAGCAGAGAGCAGACAGAGAGAGAGAGAGAGAGAGAGAGAGAGAGAGCAGACAGAGAGAGAGAGAGAGAGAGAGAGAGAGAGAGAGAGAGAGAGAGAGAGAGAGAGAGAGAGAGAGAGAGAGAGACAGAGAGAGAGAGAGATATATATATATATATGTTTTATTCATTATTATTATTATTTTATTTTTTAGTAATGTCTTAAATATTTTTCTTGGTTGTATACTTGTTTTTATGTATTATATAATCATTTGTTTCTTATTCATGTAATGGACAATGTATATTTTAATACATGTGCAAGTCATGCCAATAAAGCTCATTTAATTTGAATTTGAGAGAGAGAGAGAGAGAGAGCAGACATATGAGAGAGAGAGTGCAGACAGAGAGAGAGCAGACAGAGAGAGAGAGAGAGAGAGAGCAGACATAGAGAGTGCAGACAGAGAGAGAGAGAGAAGAGAGAGAGAGTGCAGAGAGAGAGAATCAGACACTGCACCTTAGAATGATTTGCTAAAGTGATAATCAAGATGTAGGTATTTTAATTACATATCATATTTCTATCCATTTGGATTACACAATTTTAACATAAATTATTAGTATTATTGCTAGTATTATTAGTTTTTTTCAATTTCATACATATGAACTATTGAATATTGCTTGATCCACAGCTAGCCATATTTTAATATTCATAATTTTTATTTGATAAATGTAATTGTTTTCACATTGAACAAATTCATGCTGATTCTAAGCTATTTGAATAAATGCATTTTTTTTAAATATGATTATTAAAATGAAATCAAATAAATCAAAATAATCAATTTGTATTTATTTATGAATGAATGAATGAATGAATGAATGAAATGAAATGAAATACCTGTTACCTGTTTAATATGTATTATTGACAAATACGCAGCACTGGAATTTATGACTGTGTAATCAAAGAATGGACATTTTATATTCAATACAAATATATTTAATTTAGGCATAACTATTTGCATTTAAACAGTTGTCTAGATAAAATGTGCATCAATATAATAAAATACAATTAAATTAATAATAATAATAATACATTTAAAAATGCTGATTTTGTTCAATGTTGTGTCAAAAGTGTGGAAATCTAAAGTGGTGACTTAAAAAAAAATACGACAAAAAAAGTATCGCTTAGTCAAATATTATCTGCAATGATGTCTTAGTAAAGTTTAGTCAAAATATAAGCTTTACTGTATGTAATCTATATAGATGGTTGTTTTAAAATGGGTTACACTTCCCAGATTCTTTCAAAATGTCTCATTTGTTTTGGGATTTGTGATCCCACGGAGGCTCAGACGGACAGACGGCCGCCCGCTGCGAGCGGCCTTTGCCCCACCATGACAAAATAGTTTCTAGGCGAGATCCTGAGCCTCTGTGTTAGAAAACAGTCGCGGGCTCACGTTCGAGCCGGGGAACCGTGTTAAAGGGTAAGGTTTGGTAAACATGCCAGAAAAAATAGAGCAAGTGTTTTCCTTGGCTGCCTGGTCAGGACGACACAACAGTATTTCGATGAAACAGACACATTTTTTTCTCTCCTTTTTTAAAGAATAGCGGAGGAGCGAACATAAGTGAGAGACTGATAGAGTCGGAGGGAATGGGCCCTGCTGCCGCGGCGGCGGCCCCTGTCAGCACCGAGGCCGCGTCCAGACTGAATGCATTACAAGTGTTCCTGCTGTAAGATTATATTTGGATTCTCTAGGCCCTCTTCCAATTATTACTGGCACTTAATACTTTTCACACCATTCACAGATCCCCTTACCCCACCTCCCTCCGGTTTGCACCAGTTTCGGCTTAGAGCAGCACTTTTCAGCAGAAGAAGAGAGAGAGACGGATAAGAAGAAAAATGTTCAGGCCCGCTCAAGCTGCAAGGAGAACGAGATTGATGTATTCACCCGGATCCAGAATAAAAAAATCTATTAGCGGTGAATAGATCAAAGCAGATGAACAAAATAATCATAAAGACTTATTTGACTCTTGTTCAGATAAAGCGTGACATTTCTGTGTCACTGTTATAACTGAATGGAACTGCAATATAAATTAAGCTTCATGGCGATTTTAACAATTCATGTCCATTTAAAATGCTTTTGTACTTTATTGGAAGCAAAAATGTGAATAATTTGATTTACTCATTGTTCATTAAGAAGATTCAGTGAGTGAGTCATTAGACTCATCAAACTAATGACTCATCATATTTTGCCCAAATGAAACTGCAAAATGAATCCCAAATCACTTTTCATGTTGATTTTAATAATTCCCTTCCATTTACAATTTGTTTTCAGTACTTTTGTGGAATTAAACAGTGAACACTTTGATTCACCAGTATTAAATGATTCACTGAGTGAGTGAGTCGTTCGAATAATTCAAACCATTAACTCTTCATTATAGACTAATTTGTGAGTACTTTTGACCAAATGTAACTGCAAAATGAATCGCAAATTACTTTTCATAGTAATTTTACACATTTCTGTCACCTTGTGAATCTTTTAGTACTTTTTAGCACATTTGATTCACTTGAGGTTCAGTGAGATAAAAACAGCTTTTAACTGATTCAGTGAGTGTCATTGACCAATTCAAACCATTAACTCATCACTAGAGACTGGTTTATGAGTACTTTTCTTGAATGCATTTGTCAATGACAATGTCAATTTGTCATATTTTCACTTTTAATTATTTACATTTTATAAGCAAAAGCACTATTGGTCTATTTGGTTCAGTTGCAATTCAGTGAATAAGTCAATGAGTGAGTGAGTCATTAGATCAATTTAAAACCAATAACTCATGAGTATGATTCTAATTTGTGAGTCATTTTGAAACGAACAATGACTCACAAATGTCTCTTATGGTTTGTTTCTATCAAATAGTAATAATGACAGATATTGACAAGAAAATAATTTGGTTTGGTTTAACTAGTTACCATTTTCCAACACTAATCCTGTAGCAATTAAAATATAACACCCATTTGGTATGCTGTGTGTATAAGACAAAATGAGGTTATAAAAGGTTATAAAAGAGTGACATGGAGACAAAACCGTGAGCAAACGCCAAAGTGGAGAGAATGTCAGGTAGCAACAGAGCAGGGATTGTTTAAGGCTTTTCTGGTTTCCATTAGTGTGTTGAGGTGATAGACTTAGATTGAGCAGAATACAGGCCCCTTTATAACTCCAACCCACAACCCCTCCCTGTCTTCCTGTAGATAGCTACATCTTTTTCCTTACCCCAATATTTATTTTGCTCAGATGGCTACAGTAATTGAGATGAGAATGTCTCATTTTCCTCCACCGATCATACTCTTAGTGTTCAGGCCGGTCAGGGGTAGTACAACAGATAGAGCGAGGAGATTTTCCTCCAGGGTTTGGTGGTCACCACTGACATGCTATCATTCATAAAGACTGTATTGATTTATCGCACAACACGGCCTCCCCGAAGACATATCTTCTCTCACACACAAACATTAGAAAAGTTAGAGAACACACACCACTTTATTTGCATACTGCTCTCAGTAACCCTGATTTTGAATTTGAAAAGGAAATATACCAATATTTTAATATGTTAATTTTACGTCCATCTCTGGCTGCTGCCCGTAGGCAGTTGGAGAGCTGGAAGTCTATACCCAACTTCCTCTGGAGAGTCAGGGGTGAGCAAGCTCAGGCTTTTGGAGTGTGTTAACGCATAAATTCTGCACTCATCTGCACAACATCCCACAAAGTGAAATACAAAACAGAAAATGGTGCCATAAAGCTTCAGGAACTTAAACTTAATAACAGTTAAATTATATGTATATATATATATATACTTTAACTATGTATACAGTATGTATATAATTATATGTGTGTGTGTGTGTGTGTGTGTGTGTGTGTGTGTGTGTGTGTGTGTGTGTGTGTGTGTGTGTGTGTGTGCACTCTCTCTCTCTCTCAAATTATTTTTATTATGAACTTTATGAACTTATGAACTTCTTTAAATATGAAAGATTTTTTCAGACACATTGTGAGAATGTTCCAAATCTAACCAGCGGAACTGATATTATTTCTGGCATTGTTGCATACTGACATATAATCATATACGTCTTCTTTCTTGTACCTACTTGTATGTAAAATTGTGAATGGTCTTCTTTTACTTTAATGTATCTTTTTGTCCTTTTTTTGTAATTGGCCTTCTCTCTGGCATCTATTTTGCATACTGAATCTTCAGTGCAGTTATTTAATGTTCCTGTGGCTCAGTGGTTAGAGCATTGCGTTAGCAGCAAAGGTTGTGGGTTCGATTCCCAGGGAACACACATACTGACAATACAAATGTATAGCCTGAATGCAGTGTAAGTCGCTTGGGATAAAAGCTTCTGTTAAATGCATAAATGTAAAGTAAATTATTTGCATACTAAATTGCATTTGGTCTTTTTTATTTGTTTGGCTACATCTATTGGTACAATATGAATTATCATCGGTCTTTCTTGCATCCATTTAAATATCTATATAAATGTTACACTCCAATAATAGTCTTGTCTGCTGATTTTCATACACAGCCAAGAGAAAACAAGACACGTTTAATAACATTTTATTTCAAAATAAAATTGTATTTAATATAAATAATATAAACATATACAGTCATGGCCAAAAATATCGGCACCCTTGATAAATATGATCAAAGGCGGCTGTGAAATTATTATTGGTACCTGTAAAATTCTTATGAGTAGAATATCTCTGAAGTATATTCCCATTCATATTCACAATTTTGAGCACTCCAGGGTGATTATGAACATGAAATTATCCAGCCATGGTTTCCTGTTTCACAGAAATATAAATAGGTGGGAAAACACAGCCCAAATTCCCTTAATCATCCATCACAGTGAGAAAAAACAAAGAATATATTTCTGATGTGCAGCAAAAGGTCATTGCAGTGAAAATTCCCATTTCCACTATCAGCGCAATATATTCGAATTTCCAATCAACATAAACTGTTACTAAACTGCCTGGAAGAGGACGTGTGTCTATATCATCCTAATTCACGGTGAGAAGGAGAGTTTGAGTGGCTAAAGACTCTACAAGGACCACAGCTGGAGAATTGCAGAAAATTGTTGAGTTTCGGGGTCAGAAAAGCTTAAAATAAACTGTCGAACAGCACTTACATCACCACATGTTGTTTGGGAGGGTTTCAAAAAAAATTATCTTAGCTCATTCAAAAACAAACTCTAGCATATTCAGTTATCAGACACGACTGGAACTTCAAATGGGACTGGCTTGGCTATGGTCAGATGAAACTAAAAAATAAGCTTTTTAGCAGCAAATACTCAAGATGGGTTTGGTGAACACAGGGATAAAAAGTTCCCCATGTGTACAATTAAATATAATTCTATATTTATTATGTTGTGGGCTTATATTTCTGCTGGAGGTCCTGGACATCTTGTTTAGACACATGGCATCATGGATTCTATCAAATACCAACAGATAAAAAATCTATAAGTGACCGACACTGTTAGAAATCTTATAATGAGCCATGTTTGGATCTTCCAACCGGACAATAATCCAAACACAAACCTCAAAAACAACACAAAAATGTGTCACTGAACACAAAACCAAGCTTCTGCTATGTCCAGTCCTCTGACCTGAACCCTGTAGAAAATGATTGGGGTGAACTGAAGAGAAGAAGCAGTCATGGATCTGGGAATCTGAAGGATCTGCAGCGATTCTGGATGAAGGAATGGTCTCGGATCTCGTGTAAGGTGTTCTATAACCTCATCAGGCATTATAGGATAAAATTTAGAGCTATTAAACTGACAAACGGAGGTTTCAAAAAGTATTTAATAAAAGGGTGCCATTAATTGTGGCCAATTTGTATTAGAGAAAAAAACATTTATTTCATAATGATATTTCCCCATTTTAAATTCTTATTATCCAATGAAAAGTTAGATTTTAGCAATTTCTTTTATTAAAATATCAAAAGGATTAACAATCCTGATTAATTTTCACAGCTTTACTTGATCATATTTACCAAGGGTGTCGAGAATTTTAGCCAGGAGAAAACAAGACACATTTCATTTAATTTAATTTAATATGCAAAATCAAAGCCTAAAACTTAAATTTGCTTAAACTTTAACACTATTTTTAATACCTTGCATGCACTTCTATTTCCTTTAGGAAATACAAATCAAGTTTAATCTACAGATCTCTTGGTAGCATAGTCTTTTATGCTGTAAATATTCTCAGAGCAATGATATATCAGAAAGCAGACTCCTCAAGACAAACAAATCTCTCTACGACCCGCTCACACCTGCCTAAAAAACTCATTCGGAAGAAACAACAACATCATTTTCCCGCTGTGCTCCAGGGCCCACTCCCTCGTGACCGCCGGTTCATGCCCTTGTGTACCTTGCAGCTTCCTCAGCTGTGAGAAAATAATGGAATTATATTTACTAGCAACGCATCAAAGTTCACTGGGCTGATGAGCTGGCTTACTGCCTCCGGCAATACAGTCTTTCCCATTACTGCCATGTCCTGTTTCATAGATGGATGGATCTCGACAGAGGCATCCAAGCGACATTCAACCACATATTATTACTGGAATCAATGTCCATGTCCACAAAGATTTATGATTGCGAGGTGTATGGCTTTATAATGTAAATGGAACGTGGTTTGATACCGTATTATGCTTTTGCGTTTCAAGCTATTCTTTAAAAAACAGCATAAAGAATTCCATCGAGAGATTTCTGGAAAACTATTTTTATATTGCTTTTTTTAAATTTAGCTGCGTTTAATGAAAACACATTCTTTCATCAGCATCGCAGAGAGATGAGCCCCGTGGAACTGAAAGATGTGCTTTTCCAGTGACGTTGGACATTTCGGAGAATCCTGGTGATGACATGTGTCACCGATGTGGGTGGGGGAGCTATGACAGCTATTTTCAGCACCCTCACAAACAGTTTTAGACTCGCAGGAGAGCACCGCTGTGCCAGTCCAGCTCTCTCTACCAATGGAAATGCCATCTTAAAATAAAGAAAAAAAAGAGTATGCTTTACGAGAAAATACAATTTCAGTCTTTCTACTTTAAAATGGAATGTTTAATTTGTGTGTTACTTGTGAAATTACTTTGTAATTATTTTTAATCTACAAATAGTTCAAAAGTAACGACTGTTTAAAAGTAAACCCTAAACCAATTGCTTTCAGTGCAAAAAGAGTTTAGACTTACAGTTTAAAATGTCTGTGCCAAGTAATCATGATATTTGCATGTTTTTGTTTTCTTTAAAGTAATAAACTACATTGAAAGAAATTAAATTTTTTTTAAGGTAAGTGGTTGAAAAACTATTTATTCTAGCAACATTTAAATAATATCAAATATAATGTTGAATGTTAGTCAACTGAAATCAATTGATTGCATCCACTCACCTTAAAAAAGCATAGTAAATTCAAATAATATTTTTTTCTTCAATGTATTTATATAAAAGTCCCCCTCCAGGAACTCGAGCTGTGTCGGAAAGCGCTTGGGGAACACCTTCAGTGATATCAAGCTCTGAATCATATGTGTAATCAGTCCAAATGATAGCGAGACGTCAGGTGCGGGTGACGTCATGACCAGGAGGCTTAAAAGCATGTGAGGTGCAGCCGGCGCCAGCTTTCTGCCATTTAGCAAAGCTATCTGTGTGTGTCAGTCACGATCTCTGTTGTGTGAGTCTTATTTACTGTTGTTTGCCAAGTTACACAAGTATACAAGCTCCAGCATGTCGAAAGCAAGTGCTAAGACAAATTCCTCACGGTGCTGGCCCCACTTCCGCCGAGGAATTCTTGGGGTTCGCAGTTGGATCTGGCGAAGGGAATGTAGACGGGCGAGTAATTATCTTCTTCCTCACCTGCCAGATCGACTGCCCTTTCTCTGGGATCGGAAGCCCGTTCTGCGGCCTCTTCCCCTGGGGAGTGGGGAAGTCTTCCTCAGAGGAGGTTGATGTGGAGAGCATCGAGTATTCGCCCCCTCAATCCCCACAGTATGAGGAGCTATTGGAGGTAGTTATTCGTGCAGTTGCCAAGTTAAACATCGATTGGCCCACCGAGAATCAGGCTGAACCACAGAAGAGTAAACTCGATGAATACTTTCTGCGTATTAAGCCTCTAACTCCATGCTGGAGCCTGCCTTTTTTAACCGATCTCCGCACTGAGGTGTCGAGATCGTGGAGGAAACCATTCTCGGCCGCTGTGGGATTCGACCACGATGCAGGCACGTTTTTCTCCTGCTCGGATTGAGTCGATCCTCACTGCAGTCACGAGAGTCAGAGAAGGCCTGACATTCACTGTCAAGCAGTTTCAAAATCTGCTGGGTCTGATGGCAGCTGCGTCCAATGTGACACCTTTTGGCCTGCTGTACATAAGACTCCTACAGTGGTGGCGATGCCTGCATGTCTTAGACATGTGGAAAACCTTTGTTCTTGTCTCAGGCCCGGTGCTGGGAGCTTGTTGTCACCACGTAATGCTAGCAACGGACGCATCCCTGACTGGTTGGGGAGAGATCGTGAGGGGCCACCCTGCCCGCGGTCTGTGGAGTGGCCGCCATCTCATGTGGCACATCAACTATCTGGAGATGCTGGCCGTTTTTCGAGCACTCAAACACTTTCTTCCAGACCTAAGAGATCGCCATGTGTTGGTGCGCAACGACAACACAGCGGTGGTCTTTTATATCAACCATCAGGGAGGTCTGCGTTTGCGCCTCGTATACAAGCTGGCACACCAGATCCTTGTGTGGTCCCAGGACAAGTTACTCTCGACGAGAGCAGTTCATATTCCTGGGCATCTCAATATGGGAGCAGACATCCTGTCGAGGCAGGGGCCGAGGCCCGGGGAATGGATGCTTCACCCCGAGGTGGTGAAGAAGATATAGAGAGTTTTTGGCCAGGCTCAGGTAGATTTGTTTGCGACACGTCAGACATCGCACTGTCCCTCTGGTTCTCTCTGACTCATCCAGCTCTACTGGGGCTGGATGCCATGGTACAGACTTGGCCGAGGCTTCGTCTGTACACCTTTCCCCGATCGCTCCCGGGAGTTCTAGAGAGTGCGCCGGGACGAGGTCCGTCTGTTGCTAGTAGCCCCATTCTGGCCGGGCCGATATAACGAGGATATAACTCAAAATTAACAGTCTTCAATGTAGACATCAGGGCAAGACAAGACAGGGCATACACACAGGAACACAGAGGAGTAACGAGTAGACCAGATGAAATCAAACTGAACAGACAGGACTATAAATACACAGGATAATCTTAGATAATAAGACAAACACAGCTGGACAAGAATTAACTCATAATCACACTTAACAAGGACAGCAAACAAACCAAATATGGAAAAAAGAGGTGGGAACACATGACACACACGACAGAGGACTAACACATAGAAGTATATATGAAATTTAAGTTATTTTTTAGGTCCAAAAGAAAACCATCAATGTACTTGTGCTGTAAATAACCCAGAAACCATGTTGATCTGAAGATTTTTTTAATCAACAAATAAGCATATAACAACTCAGGAAGCATGTACAGGTTATATACTAATCAAAAGAACCAATGAATAACCAATATTTTTTTATGAATAACATTATTCATTAAAATACTGTATACTGTAGTAGATGAGAGGTAACATTAGATAAACAATTTCCATCCATCAAGTCATAGACACTTTGCTGTGTGTACAAAGTGTGTGTTTCTGTTTCACCTGAAATATCAACTCTCCCCACAAATCAAACACCTAAATATACATATTCAGTTCTGTTCTTATGACAATGCAAAATGCTACAAGGTTTCTGTTTGGGTCAGGAGATTATTAATTTAGTATAAAAACAATAGGAGTCAATGTGTGTGTGTGTGTGTGTGTGTGTGTGTGTGTGTGTGCAGTGCCTGTGTGTGTGTGTGTGTGTGTGTGTGTGTGTGTGTGTGTGTGTGTGTGTGTGTGTGTGTGTGTGTGTGTGTGAGATGGTGACTCTTCACAGCTGGTGAAGAAGTCAGGGAAGCTCTGGGAGCGTCGCCCACCCCTCATAAACTCACAAAGACACTTAATAAGCCCCGATGAGTGATGCTTATGGATTTCTGCGCCGCTAATTTCCGTAACTATCACTGTTTGAAAGATAGCCCTGAGGATTTGGGGAGCAGAAGGGCCCTTGTCTTAGCCAAACACAAGAGCGGTATTATTCTATATAAAAAAAGCGCTATCCTTGTAGTGTCCCTTTCCTCCTGCTAAAATATCTTGCTTCGATGCTGCAATGTCATTCGAAACCATTATATCATAAACATCAGCTATCTGATGTCCACAAAAATATTGTGTGAAACATCTTATGAGCATAAAAATCCATATACATACAAATGAAAGATAAGGAGAATGAACTTGGAGAACATAATGTCCTGCAATTGTCTAGTTCACTACAGAAAAAACGGGTTGTAGTTGGCTGTGAAATATGTGATAAAGGTGTTTTGTTACGCTATTGAGTTGGTTTCTCCAGGCCACTGCCCAAAATCCCTTAATTATATAGTAACGACACATGCAGGCAACATGATCTTCAACAGCTGAGCAAGGCTGAGGAGATCAGGACATGGTGATAAAACCATCGCAACACACACTCCTCTGGAAATGGCTCTTCTCTGAGACAGAGTAAATCATGTGGAGCATCGCTGGCCTTTTTAATGGGAATCATGAAGCCATGGCTTGAACTGATTAGTATTTCTCTATATGAACCATTGGTAATGAAGTCAAAGCACAGAAACAGTAAGAGAAATGTACATTGTGTCTAACAGATTTTCACGGCTCTAAACCCAGAGGCGGTGAATGGAAAGAGTCTGAACCCACAGACGTGTTCATTTCTTGTTCGTTTGTTTATTCTTGACGGACTGGTTCAGCAGTCACAGACTGAGCCTGGTCTTGGATTTACATGTGATTTACAGACTTTTTCCACTGTCGGAACCCAGTACATGTCAAACGCTTCCCAATTGGAAGTTGGGTCTGTTTTGGACCACTGTGACCAAGATCACGTCTTTATGAATTCAGCTGTTCCACGCACATGTTTATATCATGACGGAGCATAATATGTTCTTCACATATGACAGCAGCACTGGGGAGTAACTGAGTAGTAATGTTCCTATACTCATTAATTATTTGCATAAGTAATGCGATAGTTAATGAGTTGGTTTCTACAGAGCCTTGCACATGACATACAGGGAAATAATATATATTGAATATAATATATTTCCTGATGATTCCGTTTATCATTATATTGTTATTATCAAATTTAGAATTACATAATTTTATAATTTATAGGGTATTTATTTATTTTGTATCTGGTGCATTTAGTGCAAATTTATTAAATCAGATGGAGCAAAAATGTGTCTGGTTTGATGTGTGGCTTTTTAATGTTGATGCTTGGTATTTACAGTTCTGTGGATTATTTTTCCTTTGCAGTTTTGGGACACAGACAACCACGTAGTCAAAATGATTGCAAAATTGACCTAAAACACTGAATTATGCATGCCAGGCCAATAGTTGGCGATGCCACTTTGTAAAGAAACAATATGTGAACACACAATAATTTAAACAAATTTGCATAATAACAGTGTTTTCAAAAGCTTGCAATTTCCAAAAGTTATTTTCAGGCCCCCAAAACACTGTTGCCATGTAAATGAACAGCCAAAACGCATACAATTATTATTTTTTAGTTAGAAATAGTGTTGTGTAAATACTCAGTTAATAAATTAATCTAGAAAATACACACAACTGGAGATACTCATTGCAAGGACAGTTAAACCGCGGGATCAGCATGTGAACATGACGCTCCATCACCGGACCACTGTGTTGAGTTGCTACAAATTATTTCCTAAAGATTATTTTTTATCTCCCCATTCTTGAGTCATGTAGCCCTTTTTTTTCTTAATTTATTGTGGTCTGACACATCTAAGCAAGAGCTACACACAAGACCTGTTTCAGTTCCTCAAAAGCTATTCTAGTCTCAAGAGTCCAGTCCATGGGTGCTAAGGCCTCAGACTCCTTCAACAAACTGTTCAGAGGATGTATTTTCTTTGTATGGTTTTTAACCCAACCACAACTATAGCTAGTCCAAAAAAATATACTCATGTCGATTTTAAGTTTTTGATAAGTATTGTTTTTCTCCCTATAGGTTATATGCTCAATACCCTTCTGAAAATGAACCATGGTTTTACTGTAGTAAAAGTGTAATAACCATGTTTGTTTAGGGGTTGGCACATTGATTACCATTTGTATAACCACAATTTTACAAAACAATACCATGGTCAATATATGGTTAGTTTAGCAAAATCATGGTTAATTAGTGGTTGGCATGATTTAACTACAGTATTTTTGGCATTGTATTTTTTTTTTATAGTAAAACCATGGTTCATTTTCAGAAGGGTAAGGCATATGTAGATCTGTATAGGTTATATGTTTAGATATCTTTTTATGTTCTGTGTACATGCCCATGTCTGTTCATTATATGTCTACACATCTAGCACTGTGGTCATTCCTCTGTATGTCTCCACATATTGTGGAATGACAATAAACCTTACTTCACTTGACTTGCATATGTTGATTTTTACTTCAAAAATCTGATTTAATTTTTTCTACAAAAGCAAGAAAACCCTTTAAAACTAAGATCCTCACCAGCAATGCTTTGGGAAGTGTAGTTGACTTTAATAGACTGTCTGATGACAGTTGTGGGTCTTACATTGCAAATTAACACTCTCAGTGTAACATAACAAGTAAGATGACAAACACTACTGTCGGAAATGACTTTAACGACTCCAAATTGGTCCTAATATTGTTCTAAACCCTCAGATGGAAAACACCATGATATTTGCTGTTTTAGCCCGGTTTTCTTGAAGAACTTGAGCCAGATTGTTTACCTGGAATCATCTGGAGCTTTCAAACAACATTAATTTCCAATGACTTTACATGCTCCTACATGGTAGGCTAACATTTCTGATCAATCTTCTCTGATCAATGTTCCCCGACTCGCTTGATTCATGGATTTGTCATGTTAAGTGTTGTATGTCTGGTGTCTCTGAGTGTTCTCTCCTCTGGTGCCAGAGATGCCAGAGTACCTGGGCCGACGCTGCTGCAGCTGCCAACTTCATGTCAGTCAGGAATGTAATTAGTAAGAATTAAGCTGCTCCAAGCTAAAGAAAGGGGTCAGCCAGAGCTGGGAAGGTCGAGGCGGGTCATTACCGAGCATTTTCTTCTCAGCCGGGGTGAAAAGGTGTCATGTTTACGTAGCACTGAGGTGGGCTTTGCCTGTGACTTCCATTCTCTCTTCTCTTCCCCTTTAGTCACTCCAGTCTTTATAGCGCTGGCTTTTTAGAGCCACCTGTCATTGTTTGGTGATATCTTTTAATATAAATGTCTGTTTGCAAGTATTAATTGTCCTAATATATTCAATATACACCTATTTGTTTACAAAGTTGACACGTTCCTAACAAATATCAATGGTGTTACTGAACTTGATTCATCAGTGTGGATTATTGGGGGTGATAACTGATGAAAATAGTTGTTAATGATGGTCCCATTAACAACTATTCAGCAATCAGGTTAAAATGGCAAAATTCTTTAAAGTTTTGTATGCAATTATTATTAGTTTGCATAGCATACATATGCATCCAATATTATATCCAAATTGTTAATAAACAATTGTTAATTGTTTAGTTAATTGATAACTAAAACTAAAAACATGGTCCCATTAACAACTATTCAGCAATCAGGTTAAAATTGCAAAGTTCGTTAAAGTATTGTATGCAATTATTATTAGTTTGCATAGCATACATATGCATCCAATATTATATCCAAATTGCACCACATACAAAAACCATATCACAAATCTTAACTCCTTGATTGTTTATATCAGGGATTCCCAAACACGTTCCTGGAGCCTTCCCAACACTGCACATTTTGCATGTCTCCTTTGTCTGACACCCATTTTGTCAGATGGGATTCCAGCGAGATCCTGCGATGAGTAAATCCTGTTTCCAGAACTGTTTCTCTAACGTTCCAGTACCTCCGGCACTTCCTTCTAGTCTCCAAGTTAACTCCACCATCGTTGAGAGGCCCGAACCCCTCAAGTAACATGCGATCCCATCTGACTATGCGGCGTTCCAGGATGTGTTCAGCAAACAGGCAGCCACACAGTTACCCCCTCACCGGCCATGGGAATGCGCTATAGACCTGCTGCCTGGGGACACACTCCCCAAGGGTCGAGTGTACCCTTTGTCCATCCTGGTGCGCAAGGCAACGGAGGACTACATCAAGGAGGCTCTCCAACAATTATTAATCTGCCCTTCCACCTCGCCGGCCGCCTCAAGCTTCTTCTTCGTGGGCAAGAAAGACGGAGGCCTGTGGCCCTGAATTGATTACCGGATTCTCAATGATCACACCGTAAAACTCCCGTATCCACTTCTTCTGGTCCCGGCCGTCCTCGAGGAAATCCGTGGGGCCTGCATCTTCTCGAATCTGGACATGGACCTGTACAACCTCGTTCGTATCTGGATGGGCGATGAGTGGAAGACGGCATCATAACCCCATCAGGCCACTACGAATATCACGTTATGCCTTGTGGCCTTTCGAACTCACCGTCTGTCTTCCGGGGTTTATGAATGAGGTGGTCCGGGAGTTTCTTCACCGATTTGTCATAGTGCATATCGATGACATCCTTATTTACTCCCAGAACCTGTCCGAACATCGCCACCACGTCACGCAGGTCCTGGAACAACTTAGGAAACATCACCTCTACCTGAAGCTCGAGAAGTGTGAGTTCCACTGCCCCACGGTGCAGTTCCTCAGGTACATTCTCAGTGTCTATTGCATCTAAATGAACCAGGGGAAGGTCCAAGCTATCCAGGACTGGCCCCAACCACAATCAGTCAAGGAAATCCAACGCTTCCTAGGATTCGCCAATTTCTAACGCAGATTAATCCAAGGCGTCAGTTTTCTCTCTGCCCCCCTCACTTCCATAGTAAACCCTATTTTTTCATAAAAACCCAGGTCTCTGTCTTGGAACCCCGAAGCTCGAGCGGACTTCAAGAAGCTCCAGAAGGCCTTCTGCACTGCTCCCATCCTCACACAACCAGATGCCCATCTCCCATTCATTGTGGAAGTGGAGGTCTCCACCACCGGCATGGGAGCAGTGCTGTCCCAACTACATGCATAGCCTCCTCGTCTCCACCCTTGCGCCTACTATTCCCGGAAGCTTTCCCCGGCAGAGCATAATTACTACATCGGTAACTGGAACTGCTCGCCATTAAGTTGGCTTTGGAGGAGTGGCGGCATTGGATGGAAAGAGCACAACACCCCTTTTCCGTGATTACAGATCACAAGAACCTAGAGTACCTCAGGAGCGCCAAAAGGCTAAACCCCTGCCAGGCCCACTGGGCTCTCTTCTTTACTCGATTTCAATTTACCATAACCTATCGATCGAGAGTGAAGAATATCAAGGTGGGCTCATTCTACCGTATTCACGCTCCTGAAGAGCCCTCCACTCCAGAACCCATTCTTCCTCCAGCCATCCTCGTGAGCCCCATCCAGTGAGCCCTGGAAGAACAGATCCGTGTCGCCACTCTAAGTGAGCCTGCTCCGCCAGGAGGCCCAGAAGGGAAAACCTATGTCCCCACCTCCTTGCGATCCACCCTTCAGGGCTCCCTTCATGCTTCCCTGGGCTCTGGACACCCAGGCAGCCAGCGTACTCTCTCGCTCCTCCAAGCTCGTTACTGGTGGCCCAGTATGGCCCGGGATATCTCCCAATTTGTCCACGGATGCTCAGTCTGTGCCATCTCCAAATCTCCTCATCACCTCCCCGCCGGAAATTTGGTACCCCTACCAATCCCCCGTCATCCGTGGTCCTATGTCGGAGTCAACTTTACCACATATCTTCCCAACTCCGTTGTGGTGGATCGATTATCTAAAGATTGCAAGCTAATTCCCCTCAGAGGCCTACCCACAGCTCTAGAAACAACTGAAGCCCTGTTTCCCCACGTCTTCCGCAACTATAGAATCCCGGAAGATATCGTCTCTGATCGTGGCCCACAGTTAATTTACCATGTATGGAAGGCCTTCCTCAGACTCCAGGGCGTCTCAGTTAGCCTCTCCTCCGGATATCACCCCCAGACCAACGGCCAGACTGAGCGGAAGATACATGAGATAGGGAGGTACCTCTGGGCCTACTGCCATGACAACCAGCACAGCTGGAACCATTTCCTTCCCTGGGCCGAGTGTGCACAGAACTCCCTCCGGCAGACCACCACGGGACTCACCCCATTCCAGTGCCAATTTCCATCACAGCCACCCAGACCGCCCGCACCCAGAGGCTGTGGCCGGTCCCGTCGCTGTCGTGTAGGAGGGGGTACTGTCAGGGAGTCACAGTCACCTCAGTCACCACCAGCTACACACACCAGATCCAACTCACCTGATTACTAATCACCACCACCTGTCACCAGTCATCAAGAGCACTATACCCACGCACTCATCCCGATCAGTCACTTTCTGGTCTCTAATATTCAATGTTGACTCACCTGACCCTCTTACCTTTTGTCTACAGTCTCGTTGTTCCTGTGTTCTGCTCCCAGATCTCCACCGCTCCTGTGCTCAACCGTCTCTAAGCTCCATTGCTCCCGCTGGTTCCCCAGTATAAAGTATAGGATTGATCACTCACAGATACGACTCTCTAGACACTTCTCCATTCCTGATTCACTCACCTGGACTCGCTGCATTGCTCCATTTCCCTGCCATAGTACAATAAACCGGCTGTTGATTTCACTTACCTCTGTGTCCCTTGTCTATCTGCTGACACATTTCAGGTCTTGGAGTTGATACTAATGAGCTGACGAGTTAAATCAGGTGTGATTGATAAAGGAGAAATTAAAATGTGCCGTGTTGGGGAGGCTCCGGGACGTGTTTGGGAACCCCTGGTTTATGTCATTGAAAAATATTAACTATATTGTTGCCCAGCTCTTGATATTTTATTTATAAACAGAACTGATGTAGAACGGGATGCTTCTGATCGTCTGCTGTGAAAATAAAAGTCCCGCCACTGTAAATTTAAATGTCCCACTTCTGACACCTACTGGAGAAACAGAACAAAAATAATTGACCAATGTAGACATTAAAAAATGTCAACTATTAGCCGATATATTGGTCTTTGTGTGATATTGCTGACCACTAATGCTGATGGTTTAGCCAATCGCATTCAAACTCATTTACATATAGAAATCTTAAAGTTGGACAAACTGCCAATATATGAACTAATAAACACAAAGGTTATAGGTTTTATTGCCATAATTGGGCCAACTCTACCAATAATACAAGTTTTGATAGTAGCAACAATTTTAGCGGTTATTTATGAAGTCACATGAAGTGAGGTAACATACTAAAGCACCTAGTCTTAAATCTGTAAGTCCAGAAAGGGGAGGCTAAGGCGATTCTCGTTTATGTCATTGCAAAATATAAAATGTAGTATCACCCAGCTCTTGATAATGTTATATTAAACAGAACTAATGAAGACGAGAGAATGGGATGCTCCTGTACGTCTGCAGTCGAAATAAAAGTCCTGACACTGTAGATATAAAAGGCCTACTTCAGACACTTACTGGGTAAACAGAAAACGTAGATGATACCAATAATACCAGTTTTGGTAGTAGCACCAAATCTCAGCAGTTAATTATGAAGTCACAGGAAGTGAGCTAACCTACTAAAACAGTTAGTCTTATATCTGCAAGTCCAGAAAGGGGAAGTTAAGGTGATAATTTTACCTCTGGGTATGGTCTATAAGTACTACTGAGAAAGTGGGATTGTGTAACTCCAGAGCCTGTGGTAATACCTCTGTCCAGCACAGACACACAGCCATGAAGTCTGCAATGAGCAACATGACTTTATCAGAGGCCAGAGAACAGACTCCACACGCCTGAGTTTCCTCGCTGCAGCTGGGCTTTTATTGCGTCTATGCGGAGGGGATTTCCCGCACGGAGCAGCGAGCTGTCAGAGCCTGTGCTCGTCTTCAATGGGCGGCTAAATCAGCGGCGGGATGGCCCAGAACTACCTATCTGTTTTCTCAGTGGCATCAGAACGCCTCAATGACCTAACGAGGAATTTACAGCAGCACCATGTGAAACAAACCTCAGTTCTTTCCTCCTTTGTGTCATCCTTCTTTTTCACAAATTATGAGATTGATCGTCTCAGTTTCCCCCTGTCCTCTTGTATTTCACTTAAGTGCCGCTTTTATGGTCTCGCTGAGGGCTCGGACACAGAGTGCGTTTTAAATGTGTGTGGTTTCTATAAGGGGAGCAGTTATATAAAAGGCAGGAAGAATGATAGAGCAGAGTTGTGGGGGCTGCGCACAAACACATGATCAAGGAGGTGCTGTAAAGATGAGACGCGAAAGACAGCAGGGGGAAGAAGAAGGAAAAGAAATAATGGAGCGACTTTAAGAGCAGATAAAGTTATTGTGAAACTCCAGACAACACATACAAATGATGGGTTTAGGCTAATCTGATGCATATGGTGAATGATGTAGAGATGTCCCAGTCACGTCATTGCATTCAGGCAGCACTCTATTGCAGATTTAGGAATGTCAGCTGTAATCGATAGGCTGTGCTGACGACACCTTCGTTTCAGCACCAGGTTCCTATCGGCTCTTCTCAGACAGTGCGATGTGTGTCATGTGTTCATGTTAGATTGCATTACAAAATCAAATGAAAAATCTAATTAATTAGTGTTTTTATATTGTAAAAGTATTTTATGACACTTCTGAATATTTTCTCAATTTTTGAATCGTTTTGTCATTCGCATTCTCCTTTTCATCAACATCTTTGTTTTCTTTATTGTTTTAACAATTTAACTGATCCCACTATATTTTAGGTGGCCTTAACTACTAGTACTTACATAAAAGCTACAATGTACTTACTGTGTTCATATTTTATTGCAAAACACTTTTGCTGCTATTGAAGTGGAATACAGGTACGCTTCGGGACAGGTTTGGTGGCATGGGTAGGTTTAAGGGATGGGTCAACAGTGCAATTATAAATTGAATTACCTAAATTAATTACAGCTGTAATTGCATGCAGATATTTTTAAAATGTAAGTACAATGTATGCATGTACACAATAAGTGCATTGTACCAAATTATTAACTTCAATATAAGTCCACTTCATATAAAGTGGGACCATTTCAACTAATCAAAACTAAATTAAAATTATTACACCAATAGCAATTAAATTAAAGGCAGTGAAGCACATACTACATTATAAAACAAACAACAGTGCATTTTATTTAATAATTGTTTTATTAATTCAATGTAATAATTTGGGAAATACCTCATTGCCATTAAAATAATGTCAAAATGCAAAAACCCTAATAGTCCTAAAAACAGGTTTTATTATTTTTAGTCAAAAATAGATTGCTTTGTTTATTCGTCTGCCTCTCCATCCATCTATATATCTGTCTGTGAAATATGAGTCAGGCATGTTCTTGACAGATTTCATGAGATTAACTTCACAAAATTATATATTTTTATTTATTTATTATACAATAAATAAACAAAAGTTTAAATGGGTTAAAAACATATTATTAATATAATATTTTCATATAATTTCAGAATATATTAGAAGAGATTATCAGAACATAAATGTTAAACGAAATAATACAAATAAGAAGAATTTATGTAAGCTAGCTTTAAAGGCAACATTTTTGTTTAGTTTAATTTGAAGTACAACAATTCTAACTAATAAATAAAAGTTAATAAATAATAAAGACATTTAAAAATGTTTTTTATATAAACATAAAAATAATAAAAATGTTGAAAATATTTTAATATTCAACGTAAGTGAAAACTGAAAATATAACAAGAAAATTCTAACTATTAACAAAAAGTATAATATTTCACAGATACTAAAGTAGCACAGATTGCAACAGAAAATAATATCGACTCGCACCTTAGTTTGTAAACAAACAGGCAGTGTGCACAGTAATGCATTTCCTGTGGAAAGCTGATGGGTTTAAAACAGAAATGTGTGCCTTGTGTTTTTGTTGAAGCACTTGTATGGGTTATTCAGTTAAAAAGTCAGTCACAGCTATAAAGTTCTCAAAATTGTACTTTTGAGATGGCACTATTTGATGCAGGAACTTCTGGTGTTACTGGTGCAGGTTTTGTAATTCCTTGTTACAGTTTTTGTTCTTCTCAGTATTACACTTTTCAAAATAAAGGTTCTTTATTGGCATCAATGGTTCTAATGAATAACCTTCATGTAAACATTCATGTAACATTTCATTTGCAGAAAAGGTTCTTTAAAATGAGAACTTTTAGAGAATTGTTCTCTGAAAGGTTCTTTGGGGAACCAAAAATGGTTCTTCTATGGCATCACTGCAAAAACACCCTTTTAAACCTTAATTTTTAAATAATGTATTAGTTACTGTACAATAAAAATGCCAAGTTGTGATTTGTAAACCTTATTTGCATCTGGCTATTGGGCTCAGGTATGCCTGTGCTCCAGCACAAATCTGCTAAAGTGACCCATCCTATCCCATCCCATTATGACCCCCCCACACACACCCTGCCAGTGTTTCATTAAAGGATGGTTGTAGAGATGGTTCTGCTCTTTAATGAGCACTGCGGGATTGGATCCAGACCTGCCAAGCTGCCAGAAACAGGATGGGTGTCAGCTGCCTTCTACTGTTCATAAAACAAGGGGAGCACAGACGCACACGCTCAACCGCACACATGTGGGACTCGATTTCCTTCGGCAAGGTAATGGGTGACCCATCTTCTCAATGAAGATATATCCTTCATCAGAATGATGCTGGACCTTTAAGACAAGGGCTGCTATACGGGCCCACTGGCTCTCACATCTGGCTCTCATCAGCGGCAAACGTCAGTTTTTTTGGGTGAGGGATTCGGGAGGGGAAGTCGGAGGGGTGCATCGGTATTGACTTGATTCAATTACTCGCACCACTGTGAGGGAACGGCACCTCAAGGGAAGAGAGAAAAGGAAACGCATCACTGCCCTTACACTGTGCTACGAGGAAGCAAGATTATTAGCATAAAGTCTGCTGACTTTATCACTTTGGTCAAAAAAGGAAAGAAAAAAAAATCCATTTCACACCTCCACTCATTTCACACCTCCACCAAAAAGATGACATTTACTTTTTAATATTGACGGACTGATAAAGGTAAAGGTTCAAAGAAATATGTGTGGTGATCGGATTTCATTTCTTATGTCCCAGCCTGAGGTAAACTCACCTTTAAAGGCTTGATGAATTCTTTTTTGAAAAAAGTGGTGAATAGTTTGGCAGATGTTCATAAACATTTTCTAAACGAACAGCACTTTCATGCACACTTAAACCAATGCATGCCAAAATAAATTATGCATTCCATACAAAAGTTTCATAAAAGAAAAAAGGAACTTCATTTCAGAGATGGCTGTAATAGAGGGTGACATTTATCATCCAGAGGAAAAATTCCGGTAAATGTGTTTTTCAAGAGGAAAAAGTGGGCCGCCTTATTAAATAATGCATGCTTTAAGAATGTGCCTCAATATAAATATAATGTTTAGTTACAAGCATTTCTGAGAAAAATTTAATTGACAAAAAATATGCTGTAAAAAAAAAAAGATTTATAAAATGACTGTTAAAAAAAATGTAGATGTGGTCGCCATAACTTTACCGTAAGTGGCAACATCTATTTTGTACATATTTAACTTAAATGTACAATTTAAAACAATTGAATGTTTGGTCACACTTTATTTTACAGTCTAAATCACTATTAACAAATCTTTTACTATGTTTTTTCCTCAATAAACTGATAATTTGTGGCTTATTAATAGTTAGTAGGGTAGTTGTTAAGTTTAGGTATTTGGTAGGATTAGGGCTATAAAATATGGTCATGCAGAATATGTGCTTTATAAATTCTAATAAACAGATAAATAATTAAATAAATAAATAAAAATAATTAGGCATGCTAATAAGCAACAATATTAAAGTGTTATTTAATGTTTTCATTAATTGAACTAATTGGTAACAAATTAATAAGTTAATATAAACTAATGTGAATATTCCAAATTATTAAAATCTGACAAACAACCTTAAAACCACAGGTGGCAAAGAGAAAGCCACATGATGAAATAAAGTTCATCACGAGTAGCTTTTTTCACAAGCTGAGATAAATAGTAAGATATAAAAGGATGTATATAAAACACACACACACACACACACACACACACACACACACACACACACACACACACATATATATATATATATACAAATATCTACATTTAACATTACTTTAGTGTAAAGTGGTTTAGTTAGCAGGTCACTAAATAATTAACATGTTTTTAACATAGCAATTTTACAGCCTTTTACTATACAAATTATGATTATTTTTCCAGTGATCAAATTATCATTGTATGCAAAGAAACAATGTAGTCATTAAAAATTGCCAGTACATTACTTTTTAACTTTTTTCACTTTCTAAATTGTAGATTTGATATCTACCTCAGATCCGGGTCACGGCACCACATTTCTACATGTGAAATCATGAGAATGTGACCGTCCTGTCAATGTATTCAGTGTGCTTACAGCTTACTTCCCTGTGTCTGATTTCTGTCTCTCTATCAGAGTCCCGGCAGCTGCAGGGGCTGCTGGGATATGCAGATACATATCCAACACAGATGTGTCAGTTCATTTAATGCTGTCGTCTGCTACCGTTCTCTCAGAAGCACATGTACTGTAAATCTTGGTAATATCTGTCAGGCTCATCGCAACATTCTCACATATCTAATTTTACTGGCGTCTGAATTAGTTACACGTGTTGAAGCGGCCGCACTAACATCATGCTAGTATAAATAATGCATTCCTGTGTCAGATGCAAACATGCAGCCCTATGCAACAATTCCCTAGTCACTGACTCCATGTGTGTGTGTTCTCTCCTTCCAGACCACAAACCAAATGACTCTGCCTGCAGTTTGAATTGGAATCAATTCACTAGTTTGCAGACGAACATTATTGTGGTTAAGGGGTTAACAAAACCTTCAATGACCCCCTGCCCAAAACACCCTCCCTCTCCCTGCCTCGTACACTTCCTCCGTCCCCAAACTAAGAAGAACCATCTTGAGCTAACCACAAATTTGGACTGCAGCTCACAGCACTTCGATATCACAACGTCTCTGAACATGAACAAGTATCCCTCAATTCAAGATATTAGACACAACAAATGCAGGTAAAGTATGCAGAGAACGCAGGGAGGCCGAAGCGACTTTTGTAGACGAGGAAAAAGATGGGGAAATAAAGTGAATTTGGCAGGGCAGCGTGTTCCGCAGAGAAACAGTGAAATATCAGCGGGTTTTCTGTTGAGGCAAGAGCTGATAAAAGAGAGGTTCTTTTATGCGAAGGGGAAGAAATTCACATGGCTTTCTCACGCCTCTCAATCTCCCTCACGCCGAAACAGACCTGCATCTCGCAATATAATACTCCTGCACAGACAGAGACGGAGAAAAAAATCCAGCAACGATTTAAACTCTCAATTTCCTCTTTCGTTTAAGAGCATTTGTAACCTTCACTTATAGAGGCTGAGCATGAAGGTATCAGTGCCACCAGTCATTCCTTCACAGCGTTTTAGAACGAACTCTCTGCAGCGACTCTCACAAGGAATTAAAAGCACATTTATAAAATTAAAATTAAAACAGAAAAAAACTAATTTATAAAGAAATTATTTAATAAATAAAATGTTAAATAAATAAATAACTGAATAAAATGAGAATATTGATGACATTAATCATTGGATTTTACAGATATTCATATCTCTCAATATTAAGGCTAGTGTTTATTAAGACCAAAAACATGTCAAACATTTATTTTATTTATTTATTTTTATATGATTTAATTTGAGTAAAATAATAAATATTACATCAATAAAAAATAATGGGACTAAACACTGTCAATTATTTAGAGTAATAATATAAGATATTAAACAAAATACATAATAAAGAATAAGAAAGTACATTAAATAATCCACAAATAAAAACACAAATTACACACTTCACACTCAATAGAGTGAGAACTTTACAGTAGTTATTATTAGGATAAAAACCTTTTTCTGATTCCACTAAATTACCAAATACAAAATCAACCAAAATAATGGGACCATATATATATATATAGAGAGAGAGAGAGAGAGAGAGAGAGAGAGAGAGAGAGAGAGAGAGAGAGAGAGAGAGAGAGAGAGAGAGAGAGAGAGAGAGAGAGAGAGTGAGAGAGAGAGAGAGAGAGAGAGAGAGAGAGAGAGAGAGAGAGAAGAGAGAGAGAAGAAATTCACATGGCTTTCTCACGCCTCAAAAGAAAACACATTTATATAAATAAATAAATAAATAAGAGTGAGAATATTGACGAAATTAGCACTTAGATTTATATAATATCCATATATGCATGTTTCTGAATATAATTTAATTTTAGTAAAAAAAAAATAAATCAACCAACAAAAAAGGACCACATAAGTTGTCCTTGGATTGTTTATAGTTGTTTTATTGGCTTAAAAAAATAATAAAAAATACACAGGGATTTATGGAGAAAGTAACAGTTCAGAGACATGCATTCCTACTTCTGCCAAAAATGCTCTACTGTTCCTCTTTGAAGAATACTAGCATAAAATGATGAGAAGAAGAGCATCTCTTGAAGCGAGCGCAGGCTGTCTGAGTTGTAAGGCAGCTTCACTGAGATCAGAAAGTGTTGGTAGTTGAGGGGGGCTAATTTGTAAGAGCCACATTCACTGTATCGTTTTCAGGGCGCAGCGGGAGGAAGCCAAACATTCAGCAGTTGTCTAAACAGATTCGGAGCGCAACACTGTTCAGACATGCAAGTTTTATCCAAAACATCCTCTGTTACTTCTCTGTCATTGTTCCAGAGAGCATAGCTGTTTGTTTTGGTATCTGAATTTGTTGGGATACTGTAAGTATGATACATCACAGTGCACTGTGTTGCACACAACACAGCAGAACAACAGAGGGGATGGAGAAGTGCTTTGTTTACTTGCACTGCATAACTGCGTATTTTGATTTTATGGCACATTGCTTCAGTATAGTGCTAGATTTATGCTGTAGAAGGCATAGTGGTTCAGTCCCCATGACCAATCCAGCACACACACTGGGCTTTGGCAATAGAGGGCGCCTGTGCACAGCAGGATTTCCTGCAGCAGAGCCGCTGCCTTTCACAACACACACACATCAATACAGGCCAAAAATTCAAAGCATTAAGTCCCCAAACTCAATGAAATTCACAAATGAACCCAACTGAACATTCGAGGGTCAGGACCTTCAGCCGGAGCGCCAAAACGGTGCTCAGTCACGCCGTGAGTATCAGGTTTAAAAGTGATGTCATAACTTGGATGCAAGTAAACAGCAGCGATGGAGGCCGGAGTGAACGAGGGGTTCAGGGTTCCTGCTGTGGCGTTTGTTTATACTGTTGTTGCTGTCTAATGCAAAGTAAACTGTTAAGGGGTCTTGGGACGAGAACTCGCCTTCCCCGTCTTGCCTTGCAGTGCCTTATCATAATACACAAACTAATTGTAGCCTCCTGCGATTGTTTGAAACAAGCCAGCTCCACTTGTCTTTTTTTTTCTCGGCGAGCGAGGAAACCGGTTTAAAAACAAAAAACAATATGCAGCTCTGGAGGAGAGTCGATGGGAGGGAGGTCCCAGCGCCTTTCAGCACGTCTCCGTAGCAACACAAACAGACCTTTCCTCCCGGTGAGACCACAGGAAGTGGAGAGAGAATGGCCCCGAGTGCTGCGAGCGCACTGATACTTCAGCACATGTCAACCTGCTGGGTCCTGACCCCAGATCCCACAGATGCACAATATATGCCATTCGTTTTGAGATACATTAGTGGTAAAAAGTTGCCTGTTCGTTGTTGGACACTGTTGAGGAAATAGCTGGGAAAGACACATGTATTGCACTAAATGGAATTTCCTGATTTTTTTAATGAAATGTTGCTAAATATGAGAAAGTTAAATTTCACCCTATGCATTATTAAAAGCATTTGTAAAAATAATAATAAATAATAATTATATATAAATTGTGTTTTCAATATTTTTATTAAGTACTTCCAAATACAAGAAACAATGCACTTGCCTTTTTTTAGGACATAAAATTACGTAGTTAAATTTGCACCCTATTATTTAATGCATTAATAAATACAAAAACTAAACAAAAAAAAAACAAAGCAAAGCAAACATAAAACAAACCAGGGGGCTGTTTCATAAAACAAGTTTACCAAATAATCCAGGTTTATTTCAGTTAGTCTGACTTATTGTCACTTGATTTGGTTCAAAATAAGTCAGACTAACTGAAATAAACCTGGCTTATTTGGTAAACTTGTTTTATGAAACAGGCCCAAGAACAAAAAATGGCATTCATAACAAAAACAAAAAACATAATCAAAAAACACAACTGAATGTTGTTTCCTAGTTTCTCCACTAATCACAATTATTAGTGGAGAATAGCATGCTAAATAATAGCATGCTTAATAATTATGCCAAACATGGGGGTTCAAATTTCCCATGCTCATATTGCACCTTATATTATTTAATGTATTACAAAAAACAAAAACAAACAAACAATACCATTGAAATGTGTTTCCCGGTTTCTCCTATCATCACAATTCAACAAATTAGTGCATACTAGCATGCCGGATAAACATTTGTACGAAATACTGCAGATAAAGGAAATTCACCAATGTACTTTACACAATACATTTTTAAGACATACAATTCCCCATGCTCAAATTGCACCCTATGTATTATTGCCTGCATTATTAAAAACAAACCAAAAACAATGATTGAAACAATGTTGTTTCCAGGTTTGAATAATTTGTGCAGACTAGCATGCTGTATAGAGTTGGAGCATCATCTCTATGATATCATGCAATATTACATAAGGCATTTTATGACATGTTCCTCCCCCTGACACCCCTGTTGACAACAAATACAAATTAAGCTCAGATGAGCTTTATTAGTCACATACACAGAGTATAATGATGAGTGAAATGTGTTCTCTGCATTTAACCCATCCAAGTGGAGCAGTGGGCAGCCGACATTGCGGCGCCCGGGGAGCAAGCAGTCGGGGGTTCGGTGCCTTGCTCAAGGGTCTCACCTCAGTCGTGGACACTTCCTGCCAGAGCCGGGATTCGAACCCACAACCTTGGGTTACAAGTCCAAAGCTCTATCCATTAGGCCACAACTGCCCCCACAACTTGAGCTCTTCAGAGCGCTCATATGAGGAATGGGACTCAATAGGCAGGTCATCCAGGATAACCCCCATATCCTGATTGCTCATATAACATGCCCTCTGCTACTAAACAAGGACATGGCAGCCAAGTCAATGCCTCCTGACTGGTAAACAGTACAGACTGAGACAGGCCTTCGTTTTCACACAGCTGCTTTCAAAACATTTGAAGATCCACTGTTTTTACAGAATGCCACTTTTGATTGTTTCTTAACTTTTATATCATAACTGGAAATGTACTGTGACTCTGACACTAAATGCTTGTTTATCTCCAGCAGCTGCTGAGTACAGTACACTGCCAGTTCAAAGTTTGGGGTTGATTCATTTTGAAGTTTCTTGTGATCACCAAGGGTGTATTTATAGGATCAAAAATACACTACAATTTTAATATTGTAAAATATAATTACCATTTCAAATTAACTTTTTTTTAAATATAATTTATTAATGTGATGGCAAGGCTGAATTTTCAGCCGCTATTACTCCAGTCTTCAGAAATCATTCTAACTGTGCTGATTTGCTCAAATATGTTAAAACTTAGTTGGTTTCTTTTTTTCTTTTTCTTTTTTCGTTTCATTGTGTAGGGTCATTTGATCAATACTTTAAAATAATAACATTTATTTGAAATATAATAATTTTGTTTAAATATCTTACTGTCACTTTTGATCAATTTAGTGCCCTTAATGAATACAACTATTATTTGTCAATACATTCTTACTGACCCATTCTGAACAGTAGTGTATATCACTGTACAATACTTGGAATATTTTTTTTATTTAACCTAAACACGTATTGAAATTTAAACCTTTAACCTTTATTTATTTATCTGTCTGTATGAATGAATGAATGTCTGTATGTATGAATGAATGAATGAATGAATGTATGTATGTATGTATGTATGTATGTATATAATGTAGTAACGTTTATGTTATAAAAGCAGTAAATCACTCTAGGTTATGCTATAATGTGAAGGACTCTGTGAATTTGATGTGAATTTCTACTTTAAAGGAACTTTCTAATTGGTACATGTATTTGTTAGATAGCGTCCTGGAGCTCGTGGCTGGTGTGCTAATGAGATTAAGATCTCATTAGTCAGCTGTAGAGCAATGGCTCTGTTTGAAGGCACTTTTGTCTTGACTAAGTGTGCAAGCGCTGGCAGATCCATGTGTTCTCCGAGCACCCGTGACGAGATGGCGTCTAAATAACCGCAAAATGCCAAAGAGCAAGCAGAAGAGAGAGAATAAGTCCTTGAATATCTCGTTTACCATCTCTACTGCACCATGTGCAATAAAACACAGCCGATCAGGAGAGCGGTGGCATTCTTTAACTCTCAGGACGCTCTCAGAAATCTCTGAAAACCTTTTTTCTTCTATATCTTCCTTCTGCACACACTTTCCTGTCTCTCCCCTTCACGTGGGCCATGTTCTAACAATGCTTTGAGAAGCACTCTCTTCACTGACTGCTGCCCTTCCCTACAGCTCTGTTTGGATTGAACATTGTGTCTTTGTGAGCGCATGTGTAAGTAATAGACGTCTTATAAATGTTTTATTATCATGACCTCTTTGTGTGTGGATATCACAATAGAACCATCATTCATCTTCTGTCCCATTCAGTCAATATTGCTTTAAGGGCTGAATCATTTGCTGCATGAGGCATGGAAGTATCACTGAAGGACTTCCTGTTGAAGAATAGCTGCACCTGCATTAGCATTTGAACACACAATCAGACATATTTATGAAATAGTTCACCTCGTGTCGTCCCGAAACCACACTCCTAAAAATAAAGGTTATTTATTGGAATCTACGCTTCCAAGAATGTTTCCAGTGCACAAAAGATTCATTATACTGAGAAAAAATAAACTAAAAGATAGATTATGTATGTTCTTCACACTATGAGAAAAAAAGGTTCTTCAGATTATGTAAATTCTTCACACTATGGGGGTCGGGGGGGAGTACTTAGAGGTTCTTGAGGGAGCCTGAAATGATTCTTCTTCCATTGTTCTTCTATTGTATTAAAAATTAAATAAATGTTTTTAAATAAATACAATGAAAATTGAATTCAAACGAAAGAATATATACAGTTAAATAAAAAATAAAATGCATAATATAGTAATATAAAATATTAAATTAAAGTAAAGTAAATATAAATATAAAATATAATCAATGAATATAAATAATAAATAAGAATAACATTTTATTGAATTTGAAAATTAAATACAAAATTATAAAATAAAATATAAAAATAAACCAACATTAATCTATAAATAAAACTGAATTAAAAATAAAATAAATAAAAGACAACATGCAGTTAAATTAAATTAAATTAAATTAAATTAAATTAAATTAAATTAAATTAAATTAAATGAATTATTTATTACAATTATTAATTTTAAACTATTAAACTATTTCACCAGTTGAGTCCAATTGAATATGAATACTAAAAGGTAATATTAGATGTGCTTATGTTTTAAACAACATGCATACTAATCAAAACACGTTTTAGTCGCCTTCCCTTGCCATCTACAAATATGTACTTTTTTTCTAATTACAGCATTTTTTTACTATAAAGTGCTTCTAGCATGATGATTAATAATGCTAAATGTTACATGATTTAAAAAAGTCTTGTCAGAAACCTGGTGTTTGTAGGATAGCATATGTGTTTAATTTTGCTGTGAAACATTTTGTACATAATGATACTGTGAGGACTTTTCTTGCTTCACCATAATACATTAAATGTGTTTGCCCAAACAAACACACCAACCCTGCAGTACGAGAGGTGAGTACACTCATACGCTTCGCCGCTGGCCCTCAGAGCAGCATACGGCAGTTTATGGGGTATGAGAATCGGCCCCGGGGCAGATCTGATGTCCAAGAGCGGGACACTTTGATGAATAGCCAGTTTATTGTGCTGTCAAGCTCTGCGTGTCTGTTGGGAAATTGCGGCAGCCGGGACAACCCAGCTGATTGCCAAACCTGCGGCCCTGCTGATGATCAATCAACCTGATTGGCTATGGCAAATATGCTTACCAATAGAGGAGAGAAAAATAGATTACAGCACCACACGAGGGTCTGGAGAGGGGGGTCAGGGTCAAACAAATGAAACATGAATGAATGAGAGAGGTCAGAGTATCCTGACAGAGTAAAGAATGCCTAATATCTCACTCCAGCACAAACAAACGGACATATATACAGCAGCAGCCTACGTTCTCAGGGTTTCAGAGCAAGCATGCTTAAAAGAGTACATAACCTATGTGCAAAACATCTAATCATTGTGTTTAAGAACAAGCTGCCCTCTTTGGATGCAGTTAAAATGTGTGTGTATGTGTTTGGCAGTTGTTTTGATCAACGTGTTTGACACAGAGGTCATCTTTAATACACTTTGATCTGGTGTCCAGCCGAGCGCATCTTGCTTTGGCACGGCCGACATGATGTGCGCACTATCAAATTGGCCTTTAATAGCCATTTTCTCTTCATTTTATCCAGCCCAGGGTGACAGGGAGGGGAGAATGGCTCATTTTTTATCACTAACTACATTGTCTACGAAGGTGCTTATACGATCGTTTTCAAGAGATCGCCACCACTTGGAAAAGGGGCAAGTTGTCACAGCATTTATTTCAGTTAATATTTCTCATGATATGTTTTTTATATATAGATTTTTAAAGTTAAGTTTCATAGAGAAGCACACTTAGAGGTCTTACTACACATTTTTTTGTAAATTGTCAACAGAAAGGTAAGGTATTTAATTTGAGTTATTTTAATACTTCAACAAACTAAATAGAAATGAAATCATACATATATTGATATATACACTCTCTGGCCACTTTATTAGGTACACCTTGCCAGTACCGGGATGCAACCCCTTTTGCCTTCAGAACTGCTTTAATTCTTTGTGGCATAGATTCAACAATGTGATGGAAACATTCCTCAGAGATTTTGGTTCATATTGTCATGATAGCATCACACAGTTGCTGCAGATTTGTCGGGTGTTCATCCATGATGTGAATCTCTCGTTCCACCACATCCCAAAGGTGCTCTATTGGATTGAGATCTGGTGACTGTGGAGGCCATTTGAGTAAAGTGAACTCATTGTCATGTTCAAGAAACCAGTCTGAGAGGATTTGAGCTTTGTGACATGGTGCATTATCCTGCTGGAAGTAGTCATCAGAAGATGGTACACTGTAGTCATAAAGTGATGGACATGGTCAGCAACAATACTCAGGTAGACTGTGGTGTTTAAACAATGCTCAGTTGGTACTAAGGTGCCCAAAGTGTGCCAAGAAAATATCCCCCATACCATTACACCACCACCTGCCTGAACCGTTGAGACAAGGCAGGATGGATCCGTGCTTTCATGTTCTTTACACCAAATTCTGACCCTACCATCTGAATGTTGCAGCAGAAATCTAGACTCATCAGACCAGACAATGTTTTTACAATCTTCTATTGTCCAATTTTGGTGATCCTGTGTGAATTGTATCCTCTGTTTCCTGTTCTTAGCTGACAGGAGCAGCACCCGGTGTGGTCTTCTGCTGCTGTAACCCATCTGCTTCAGGGTTCGATGTGTTGTGTGTTCAGAGATGGTATTCTGCATATCTTGGTTGTAACGAGTGATTATTTGAGTTACTGTTGCCTTTCTATCATCTCTAATCATCTGCTCATTCTCCTCTGACCTCTGACATCAACAAGGTATTTTCGTCCACACAACTGCCGCTCACTGGATATTTTCTCTTTTTTGGACCATTCTCTGTAAATCCTAGAGATGGTTGTGTGTGAAAATCCCAGTAGATCAGCAGTTTTTGAAATACTCAGACCAGCCCGTCTGCACCAACAACCATTCCACGTTCAAAGTCACTTAAATCCCCTTTCTTCTCCGTTCTGATACTCGGTTTGAACTTCAGCAAGTCGTCTTCACCACATCTAGATGCCTAAATGCATTGAATTGCTGACATGTGATTGGCTGATTAGCAATTTGAATACCAAGCAATTGAACAGGTGTACCTAATAAAGTTACCGGTGAGTGTATATACACAATATTATAAATATGTAGTATTATATATAAGTATTAATAAAAAACAAAAAATAACCTTGTGAAAGGTAGTTTATATTATATAGAATATATTTTGATCATCTCATTATTCTAATTTAAGAATGTTTTGGGATTTTTTTTAAAGCTAACATAAAATAACTGGACTTAATTGGTGCATGCAACTGAGACTGACCTTGAAATAAACCAAATACAGTTTCACAATTTTAAATACCTATAATACTGCTTAAAAAAGGTAGCAAATGGGCTACAAATAAATAGAAAATTAACATTAAACCAACTTATGGATGCGAGCCGTCCTTCCCTCCAACCCCCGCTTTCAGTCTCTCTCTCTCTCTCTGAAGTTGAGAGCAAAGATATATAATTTCTCCAAACACAAGAGATGGAATCAAAGTCCATTTCTCCATTCTCTCCCCCGTCTCTGCCGTCAATCATCTCACAGTGAGCGACGTGTGGAAGTGGCGGGCCGAGGAAGCCATGCGGTGCATCCCTGGAGTTTTATATATTCCGGGAAAAGATGCAGGCGCCGCACGGCCCTCATTAACAACGATCCACCCCGACCTCTCAGGCAGGTGCTACTGTAATTAACTATTGTTTGACTATCAAAAAGTCGGCCGCTGATTAAATGCACCATAAATGCAGAGGAGCACTTTCTGGGCCGCTGTAATTTCAGAGGCAGCGTGCGCACGCTGGGACCCTTTCAGCTCGGCCCCTGCCTCCAGTGCGAGCTAAGAGCCTGTTGCCAGCGGTAATCAAAACTCACATGTACAGAAAAGCTTCCCGCGCTTCGGCTCAAGCAGCGCGCCTTCCATTACAAACGTGTTACTTTATGAAATCCGCCCAAAAACGCGCTTTCTCCAGGCAATTGAATGGCATCTCTTTAGTGATTAGAGCCACAATAATGGGCACCCCTGCTATTTGGGCTCTAAGTCCATTTTATTGCTAATTCATTTATGTGCTGGTTCAGAAAATACTTGACGCAAATCACCTGCTAAGAAGTCATGTTTGTCAAGCCGCCGTTGCCATTATGGGCGAGATCTTAAATCAAATCCTGTGTAATGACAAAAGGGAACGGGAGGTAAAGCGGCTTACAAGGGCCTGATAACTCTGAGAAAGCATTATTGTGATCAAAGATGAAAATTTACCAACTAATCATCTTTTATTGTAAATGACGGCACTTTTACTAAGATGTGGGTATAGGCGACAAATCGTGTGCTTTGAGCACCTGGAAAACATACTGCAAACATCATCTTATTCATAATTCTGTCATGTTATCCAGATATCTATACATTATTAAATCAAAACACATTTGCATGAGAAGCAAAATGACTTAAAGGGACAGTTTATCCAAAAATGTAAACTATGCCATTACCTGAATGGGTTTCGTTCATCGACTGAACACAAAATAAGATATTTTGAAGAATGCTGTTAAGCAAACAGTTGCCGATCCTCAATGATGTTTGTTTGTTTGTTAGTTTATTTTAATTTAATTTCATATTTATGTTATGTTATGTTATGTAATGTATTTACATTATTTACATTACATTATATTTTATTAAATTGTATTGTTGCGTAAATATTACATTATGTTTATCTGAAGGTGTAACAATGTAAGCAAGTTTTCTGTAAGGGGTAGGTTTAGGGTTAGGGGATAAAAATATAGTTTGGTCAGTATAAAAGTGACAGAACCCTATGAAAAGTCCCCACAGTTCATAAACGTGTGTGTGTGTGTGTGTGTGTGTGTGTGTGTGTGAGAGGGAGAGAGAGAGAGAGAGAGAGAGATATACACTCTCTGAGATTATTAGGTACACCTTGAAACAAGAAAAATATCACAACTTTTGCAACTGCTTTGCATTTTTCGAGACAGAAAACCACTGTTGGTTACATTAATTTCTCCTTTACTTATAATGTTCAAGCCTACAACCACAACATTTCTGCTTTACACACTCACACACACAATTATACAGTAGGAAGGCCTTGGGAATTGCATTTGATTCATTTATTTGTTCTACAGACTGAGAGAGGTATATATAACCCTTCTGAGGAAATCAAATAATATGTTTTACTTCTACACTTATTTAACAGAACATGATGCCAAGGACTGAAGCGCATGCAGTCACAGACCGAGTCTGAATCCCCTTCATGCTCTTTATTCTCTTTTCATCATGTGAATGGGCTGTTTCACAGACTGAAGGGATTATTGGGGATGAAGTGAAAGGCAGGAGACGGCTGTATTGTCCCGAACATCTCTCCCCCTCTGCCCCCTGCTTCGGCTAATCATTGTTTCTCAATCAGATAATTCCAGTGTCGAACCCTCCTCTCGACGAGCAGTCGGTAATTAACACGACACTCTCTCCCCTCCTCACTTTAATGGCTTAATTAGGGGTGACAGCCTAACAACCTTGTTTACTCAATTGCTTTTCCTCTTTAATTATCCTAATGACTGGCGGATATTCAGACCGTCCTGTTCCTCCGCGTTGCTTTATTTAATGAAGCCTGCTGCTTGTGACACTAAACGATCTGTGTCTGTGGTGATGAAGGCCTTTCACACCCTGAGAGTCATGAGGTTATGTCGCCAAACGCCGCAATGTGTAACCGATGCTGATCATTATGTCCTCATTAACAAATAAGCTGCAACTGTTCATTTGCATAAATGAATGTATCCATCCTAGGGCAAAATACACTGGGGTTTATTTGTTTATATAAAGAACTTAATTTTATCTGGGTCATAGCACAAAATGGGACTCACACAAACGCCTAAAACGAATTCCACATAAATATCTGATGCTAATGTTTTAATGAGTCAATACACATGTCTAATGTATATAGGTGTGTGTGTGTGTGTGTGTGTGTGTGTGTGTGTGTATTTCTCTTTCCTCATAAAGATGCATTTGTTTGCCTAATCCCTTCTTCCTCCTTTTTATTAGCAAAAATAAAAACATTTGAATAATTTAAGGAGAAATTTTGTCATTATAAAGAACCTTTATTGAAAAACTAAACAAAAAACTTTACCTACCTTTATTAATATAATGAGGCAAGTTAATGTCTAATTTTTAATAACTCGACAGAATGTTTTATGTTTATCAACAATCTTTAATTGTCAATTCTGTTACATTAATTTTAAATACTAAAAACTGATCATTGAAATTTGATATTTTTGCAATTTCTGCATAAATATTTTTTTAAGAAGCACATTATAGATTCGCTGGAGGCTTAATTATATGCTAATATTTATTAAAATGTAGCTTTATTTAGCTTGAGATGCATCTGAATACAATGTTTTGGTAACACTTTATTTTAGAGTTTCTTAACTAGTTGCTTATTATCATGCATATTAATATAATATTTAACCATTTATTAGTAGTAATTAAGCACATATTAATGCCTTATTCTAAATGACCTTATTCTACATCCCTAATCCTCCCCAATTCCTAAACTTAACAACTACCTTACTAACTATTAATATGAAGCAAATTAGGAGTTTATTGAGGGAAAAATCGTAGTTAATAGTGAATAGTGAATAGTTAAAAGTGTGCCATATTCTAAAGTATACCGAGGAATCTTACAAAAGTAATACAAAAAATAATGTTATCAAACTGGAAAAGACTCCCTTTTTAAACAACAATCCAGCCAAAGACACAATGGCCGATGCTGGATCAAATCAAGAGCTTTCTTATGAAAACAAACTGTTAGCGTCAGCTTCTTCAGTCAGAGCGGGCGATCGACAGAGGGTGATGCAGTCTCGTTCCCTCTCGTTCAGGCCTTCTTTCAGGATTCTGGTGAGGTTATCCCGAGACGCACGCCATTTTTTACATGTATAATTAATGATAAATCTTCCAAAGCCTAAGCGCTTGATTGATGGATGGAAAATGGATGTTCCAAGCACCTATTGTTTCAGGGCTCAGGATTAGGTGGAGTTATTTAACAGTTCATTTGAGCGGCTGAGGTCTGTGGAGCGGCTCTGCGGTGCCAGGCGGGACCAGAGAGATCGCGGTGGGGTAATGCGCCATAATAAAGATTAAACCCTCAAAGCCCAAAAGCTGAGGAGGGGGGTGAATCCCTGTTTTATTAACATATCTCAATCAGGCTGCGAACTGCGAAAGCTTTAATCCTCCCCATGTTCTTACAGACTAATTCCATCTCAACGCCTTTGTTTTATGTTGCTTTATTTCCCAGAACAAGGACTGCTTTTGTTCGGTAACTGGATTTTTACACATTTCTGGGAAAGCAGGAGCACTAAATGTGAAAAGCAGCATGCCATGGAGTCAAATTGTTCTACTGATGTGGAAAAATAGTACAATTCATAAACTAGGTTTTATGAATGTCTAGCTTCTAGATATTAACTTTAACAAATTAATGATTAATTAATGATTAACAGGATAAAAAAAAAAAATCAATTAATATGTTTCTTACACTGTAAAAACTGTCAACCTGCAATGAGTACCTGTTTCTACCCAATTTAACACATAATTCATTTGTTTTGTTGGTATAATTTGATGTATACCACTGTAAAATTAATAAACAAAATAAAAATAAAAATCCACCCACTTCAACCTAAAGACTTAGCTTTAGTTGCTGCCTTAAATTCTTAAGTATAATAAATTTGGCTCAAATTATTTTAACTTAAAATGTATTAAACTAAACTAAAAAGTTGAATATTGTATATGAATATTGTATTTTGGTTGAACTAGTTTAATTGGTTACAGTATTAGACATACATGCTAACATTATTATTATTATTTTAAGTGCAGGTTGATTCAGTGATGTTAAATACAAGTTGTTATTTTGATAAAAACAGTATATGTATATGTTTAATTTTTAGGTTACCCTTTTGTTCTTCTTACAGTGTTCTCGGTTCTCAATAGAACAAACTCTCAAAAAGCTGATTTGTAATTATATATATATATGTAATATTGCAAATTATACAGTTTTTATATATATATATATATATATATATATATATATATATATATATATATATTTAAACAAAAAAGATATATATACATTTAAACCAGAAAAAACTAAACAAACTGGAGATTTTGTGATTTTTCTAACTGCTAGTTGTTATTAGTTGTTTTATTATCTATTATTATTATTATTATTGGTGTTGTTAAAATAGTAATTTGTGACATATACTGTAATTTAACACAGACTAACTATTTTTTTAAACAGTTAAGTACCACTCTGAGTAGCTTTAATTGCTGTGGATGTGTGTGTGTGTGTGTGTGTGAAGTTTGGCTCATTGATAACAGAGAACCTGTGAAAAATCAAGGGCTCAGGCTGTGAGTGACCCTGAATTGTTCCCACTACTACAGTCTCTCCCATGTGTGCCACAGATGGAGTCATGTTAGCTTCCACCCGCACATCCACACACATCTGGATCCCTCTAGAACAACACTCAGCTTCAAGAGGGATTTATCTGCTCATGTGTGCGGTCCCACAAAACAGACACATCGCACCGCTCGCCATACTAATGGAAAACAGTACAAATACATACAGCTCCTCCTGACAACAATTACACATTTCTGTCAACAATTTCCCGTCAGCAACCATTTGGAGCTGCAAAATCAGATATGAATGATATGACATATTATAAGTAAAATGCAAGTAATGGTTAATACAAATATATAATTCCAGTTATGGATGCTACGGATTAATGCAGATTTCCAGTTGTACTACAATACATGATGTATTAACAATTATGATGTGCAACACCTGTTCAACAGCAGCTGTGCATAAACCTTTCTGAGGTATCTAAATTATTAACATTATTTAACCAAAAACCAACATAAAATACACAATCTACTACATGCCTTCTACCATCTGATTGATTGAAAAGAATCATTGTAAAAATAAATCCCCCTTCATGTCGTGGTTACTTTGAAATCTTGGCTGTGAAATCTTTACTGATTTTATTAAGAAAACATGAAATTAACTTTTGTATTTTTAGTAACATTTCAATATGAACAAGTTAGGTTTATTTGATCGTCAATACATATTTTTATTGTATTTTATTTTATAAAAGCCATGTTAAAATGTATTTGAGTGTGTGTGAATATTTGCCTCCCACAATAGAAACTACAGAGTATTGATCATGAAACTAAGAATTTAAATATCATCTTACTAAAATATATTATTGGTAGATATAGAGTGACAGCTTTATGTAAGTCTGCAATGCTGTTATAAAGATCTCATTAATTTACATTACAGTCAGAATTTCATCTTGCTTTTTGCCCAAATAAATATCAGCAACTACAGTTAACTGTATATTTTTGCTAAGTTTGGGCCTCTGAAGAAAATTGAAGTGTTTTACTCCTTTTTTTTAATCTTTTTTTTAATATTTCATATTTCATGTTTAATTGTATTAATTTTTTATACATCTTGCCTAAACGTTTAATACAAAAAATAAATATATAAATGCACACGTGTATATATATATATATTCAGTATACGTGTATGTATATACAGTGTTCAGCATAAATGAGTACACCCCCTTTGAAAAGTACAATTTTAAACAATATCTCAATGAACACAAAAAACATTTCCAAAATGTTGACAAGACTAAGTTTAATATAACATCTGTTTAACTTATAACATGAAAGTAAGGTTAATAATATAACTTAGATTACACATTTTTCAGTTTTACTCAAATTAGGGTGATGCAAAAATGAGTACACCCAACAACAAAAACTACTAAATCTAGTACTTTGTATGGCCTCCATGATTTTTAATGACAGCACCAAGTCTTCTAGGCATGGAATGAACAAGTTGGCGACATTTAGCCAGATCTATCTTTTCCATTCTTCAAGAATGAGCTCTTTAGAGATTGGATGCTGGATGGAGAGTGATGCTCAACTTGTCTCTTCAGAATCCCCATAGGTGTTCGATTGGGTTCAGATCAGGAGACATACTTGGCCACTGAATCACTTTCACCCTGTTCTTCTTCAGAAATCCAACAGTGGCCTTAGATGTGTGTTTAGGATCATTGTCATGTTGGAAAAGTGCACTGTGACCAAGGCACGGAGTGATGGTAGCATCTTCTCTTTCAGTATAGAGCAGTACATTTGTGAATTCATGATGCCATCAATGACATGCAGCTCCCCGACACCAGCAGCACTCATGCAGCCCCATATAGGACACTGCCACCACCATGTTTCACTGTAGGCACCATGCATTTTCTTTGTATTCCTCACCTTTGCGGCCATACAGTTTTGAAGCCATCAGTTCCAAAAACATTTATCTTGGTCTCATCACTCCAGAGTATAGAGTCCCAGTAGTCTTCATCTTTGTCAGCATGGGCCCTGGCAAACTCAAGGCTCTCTTTGTGCCTGGGCTTTAGGAGAGGCTTTTTGGTGGATCGGCCCCCATGCATGCCATTCCTCTGCAGTGTACAATCGACAGTCACGGGAAATAGTCACCCCAGTTTGGCTTTCTACTTCTTTAGATAACTGCAGTGAACTTGCATGTCGATTTTTCAACCCTTCTCATCAGAAGACGCCCTGACGAGGTGTTAACTTCCGATCATTGGACGCCTCTGTGAGATGGTTGCAGTTCCATCTTTTAAAATGTTTGTACCACTTTTTCAGTATTAATGATAAGTAAAGCTTTGCTGATCTTCTTGTAGCCTTCACCTTCTTGTGTAAATAAATTTTCTTTCTCAGGTCTTGAGACATTTCTCTTCCATGTGGTACCATTGCTGACAGCATGAAATGGGAAGGGTTTTATTTAAGTAACATTTATAGTCAACTGTCACCTATGTAATGAATAATTAGACTCACCTGTGGTTGAATTCTTGTTAAATTAGACATTTGTAGTCTAAAATGTATCTTTGCTCCAGAGACTTTCAGACATTTTGGTAAATATTTTTGTGTTCATTGAGATATTGTTTAAAAGTTACTTTTCAAAGTGTACTCATTTACGCTGAGCACTGTATATATATATATATATATATATATATACTCAGACCATCCCAGAAGGAAGCCTCTTCTAAAGATGATGCACAAGAAAGCCTGCAAACAGTTTGCTGAAAAGGAGCAGACTACGGACATGGGTTACTGGAACCATGTCCTGTGGTCTGATGAGACAAAGATAAACGTATTTGGTTCAGATGGTGTCAAGCGTGTGTGGCGGCAACCAGGTGAGGAGTACAAAGACAAGTATGTCTTACCTACAGTCAAGCATGGTGGTGGTAGTGTCATGGTCTGGAGCTGCATGAGTGCTGCCGGCACTGGGAAACTACAATTCATTGAGGGAAACCATGAATGCCAACATGTACTGTGACATAACTGAAGCAGAGCATGATCCCTTCCCTTTCAGAGACTGGGCCGCAGGGCAGTATTCCAACATGATAACGACCGCAAACACACCTCCAAAACTACCACTTCCTTGCTAAAGAAGCTGATGGTAAAGGTAATCTTGTGTGTGTGCGTGGTCCCATCACACAGGCACATGGCTTCTCCTACCATTTCTACGCTGATGACACACAGCTCTATCTCTCATTTCGACCAGATGATCCAACGGTAGCTGCACGAATCTCAGGCTGCCTGGCGGACATCTCGGCATGGATGAAAGAACATCACCTACAGCGCAGCCTGGCAAAGACTGAGCTTCTTGTCCTCCCTGCCACTCCAACTCTACAGCATGACTTCACGATTCAGTTAGGTTCATCAACAATTACCCCACCAGCTTCGGTCAGAAATCTTGGTGTAATCTTTGATGATCAGCTGACCTTCAAAGAACACATTGCGAAGACTGCTCGATCTTGCAGGTTTTCACTTCACAACATCAGAAAGATCAGGCCCTTTCTGACAGAGCTTGCTGCACAACTTCTTGTCCAGGCCCTTGTCATTTCTATGCTGGACTACTGCAATACTCTTCTGGCTGGACTTCCATCAAACACAATCAAACCTCTACAAATGATTCAGAATGCAGCAGCACAACTGCTCTTCAATGAGCCAAAAAGAGCACATGTCACACCTCTCTTTGTGTCCTTGCACTGGCTACAAGTTGCAGCTCACATCCAGTTCAAGACACTGATGCTTGCATATAGAACAACCACAGGCTCAGCACCCACCTACTTCCACTCGCTATTACGAATCTACATCCCCTCCAGAAGTCTGAGATCTGCTAGTGAGCGACGCCTCGTGGTACCATCACAGAGAGGCTCAAAATCACTCTCCAGAACATTCTCGTTCACCGTTCCTAGCCGGTGGAATGATCTTCCCACCCCCATCCGGAATAATGGATCCCTGTCGATCTTCAAGCAACAACTGAAAACTCATCTCTTTCAACACTACTTGACTTCATCATAAAAAAAAAATATATATATATATACTGTATATATATATATTTCTATATCTTCATCTTTTTCTTTACCTTTCTCTCCTTCCCTTGCTAGCTTGTATTTATTTGAACAATGCCTAAGACTTGGTGTTAGGGGCACTTTCTCTGTCTGTTTGCCTCTTCAAGATTAATCGCTTTATGTATTCCCCAATTGTAAGTCGCTTTGGATAAAAGCGTCTGCAAAATGACTAAATGTAAATGTAAATGTAATCTGTGGGGCCTCCTCAAATGGAAGGTGGAGGAGCGCAATGTCTCGAACATCCACCAGCTCCGTGATGCCATCATGGAGGAGTGGAAGAGGACTCCAGTGGCAACCTGTGAAGCTCTGGTGAACTCCATGACCAAGAGGGTTAAGGCAGTGCTGGAAAATAATGGTGGCCATACAAAATATTGACACTTTGGGTCCATTTTGGACATTTTAACTTAGGGGTGTACTCACTTTTGTGGCCAGCGGTTTAGACATTAATGGCTGTGTGTTGAGTTATTTGGAGGGGACAGCAAATGTACACTGTAATACAAGCTGTACACTTACTACTTTACACAGTAAAGTATAATTTCTTCAGTGTTGTCACATGAAAATATATAAAATATTTACAAAAATGTGAGGGGTGTACTCACTTCTGTGAGATACTGTATATATATATATTTTTTTTTTTTTTATTATTATTGGGTCAGGCTTTATGGTGCTAATGTATTTTTTTATAAAACTATGTTTTAATGCAAATATGTGCCCTTAATGTTGTTATTATGTAATAAATGTCGTAAGGTACTCAAGATTGCAGCACCTTTCATACGATTGTATTGCATAATCATACTCTCCTGTAGATCTAAATAGTTGAACACTACAAAAAAAAAAAGCAGTACAAATTGCATTGCATTATTTTCCTTGAGAATTCACCAGGTGCTTAAAAATTCTTCAGTTCTCTTTGCCATCATTTTGGAGTAAAGAGAATATCAATAGTATCATACCCCTCATTTCCAAATAATAGCAGTGCTCTGTTACGTCCTCAGAATGTTTATTATTTCTTTGCAAATATAACTGGGAAGCTTTTGCAGATTCTCCGGCAAACAAAAGGTTTGGGAAAGCGCATAATCAGCACTGGAGTCCAGCCTCCGCAGTGCACTCTCAGGTCAGCCATCCTGAATGCTAGTGCCATAGCATTTATCACATGATCTCCTAAACAAACGAGGGATTTGGGCTCTTTTCTGAGGTGACAAGCACCACAATAGGATGAGAAACGAGCTGTTTGTGAACTTCAGCTGGATCTGCTTTTAAAAGGGATTTTGCAAGACGGTGGAGTGGTGAGCATGCTAGCGACAACACAATTCACAAAGATAAGAGTGATTCAAAAACACCATTTATCAAGTAATACTGACACGGCTAAGAAATGAGGTCAGTTAAGCAGAATGACATCAGAAATCCGCTAAAGTCGGTCACTGGGATTGCAGGTCTGAAACATTTTCAGCGTGCCAAAATTAGATTCAGACACCACGCCAACTTGTGTAGCAGCTTTTCTATATGCTATCAAAACATTAAAACACATGCTCACACAGAAATATACTGGAATTCAAAAACAATGAGACAAATCACATCAAATATTAATACACAACATTAATAAAACCTGTTTGTATGGAGGATTCAATCAATAAAGTGAAAATTTTCAGATATAAATGGGGCCCTAAACAAGGGAACAGCTATTTCTCTAGTTCACTTTAGAGATTCTACTAACACTTTATTATAAGGACCCGTTCTCAATATTATCTATAGTAGTTGCTTATTAGCATGCTAACATACTGGCTGTTTATTAGTACTTATGAACATCTCTAATCCTACCCAATACCTAAATTTAACAACTACCTTACTAACTATTATTAAGCAGCAAATTAGGAGTTAATTGAGGCAAAAGTCATAGTTAATGGTTTGTTAGTAGCGAGAACTGATCTTAAAATAAAGTGTGAACACAAACAAATTAAGCTCAGATGAGCTTTATTTGTCACATACACAATTATACAGAGTATAATGAGGAGTGAAATGTGTTCTCTGCATTTAACCCATCCAAGTGCACACACTTGGAGCAGTGGGCAGCCGACTGTGCAGCGCCCGGGGAGCAGTCGTGGACTTCCTGTCGGAGCCGGGATTCAAACCCACAATCTTGGGTTACCTCGGGTTTCAAGTCCAACGCTTTATCCATTAGGCCAACGACTGCCCAAAGTTACCACTATGGGTAACTTTGCAAGTACAGTCATGGCCAAAAATATGGGCACCCTTGGTAAATATGATCAAAGAAGGCTGTGAAAATCTGTATTGTTAATCCTTTTGATATGTTTTTTTTGTAATTGACAAAATCTAACCTTTCATTGGATAATAAGAATTAAACATAGGGGGAAATATCATGGTGAAATAAATGTTTTTCTCAAATACACGTTGGCCACAATTAATTGCACCTTTTTTTCAATACTGTTTGAAACCTCAATTTGTCAGTTTAACAGCTCTAAATGTTCTCCTATAATGCCTGATGAGGTTAGAAAACACCTGACAAGAGATCCGAGACCATTCCTTCATCCAGAATCACTCCAGATCCTTTAGATTCACCGCCTCATGACGGTGCTTCTTCTCTTCAGTTCACCCCAATAATTTTCTACAGGGTTCAGGTCATAGGACTGAAATGGCCAGAGCAGAAACTTGGTTTTGTGCTCAGTGACACATTTTTGTGTTGTTTTTGAGGTTTGTGTTTGGATTATTGTCCGGTTGGAAGATACAAACATGGCCCATTATAAGATTTCTAACAGAGTCAGTCCCTTCTTGGTTTTATCTGTTGGTATTTGATTGAATCCATGATGCCATGTGTCTAAACAAGATGTCCAGGACCTCCAGCAGAAATATAAGCCCACAACATCAAATATACAGCAGTATATTTAATTGTACACATGGGGAACTTTTAATCCCTGTGTTCACCAAACCCATCTTGAGTGTTTGCTGCTGAAAAGCAATTTTTTTTGTTTCATCTGACCATAGCCAAGCCAAGCATTAAGTCCCAGTCAGTCTGATAACTGAATATGATAAAGTTTGTTTTGGATGAGCTAGGATATTTTTTCTTGAAACCCTCCCAAACAACATGTGGTGATGTAGGTGCTGTTTTACAATTTTTAAAGGTTTTCTGACCCCGAAATGTAGCTATTTTTCTGCAATTCTCCAGCTGCGGTCCTTGGAGAGTCTTTAGCCACTCAAACTCTCCTTCTCACCGTGAATTAGGACGGTATAGACACCAGGCAGTTTCGTAACATTTTATGTTGATTTGAAATTCATAATTATTGTACTGATGTTGGAAATTAGAATTTTCTGAAAAGCCACTTCACTAATTTGTGAAGCTCAATTATCTTTTTCTGCACATCAGAAATATATTCTTTGTTTTTCTAATTGTGATGGATGATTGAGGGAATTTGGGCTTCCCTCCTATTTATATGTCTGTGAAATAGGAAGCCATGGCTGGATAATTTCATGTTCATAATCACCCTGGAGTGCTCAAAATTGTGAATATGAATATGAACTTCAGAGATATTTTGCTCATAAGATTGTCTAGGGGTGCCAATAATTGTGTCCAGCATGTATTTGAGAAAAACATTTAATTCATAATGATATTTCCCCCCATTTTAAATTATTATTATCTAATGAAAAGTTAGATTTTTATTTTTATTTTTTATTTAAAGATCAAAAGGTTTAACAATGCAGATTCATTTTCAAAGCCTTCTTTGATCATATTTACCAAGGGTGCTGATATTTTTGGCCATGACTGTATGTCAACTTATTACTAACCCTAAATTAACAGTCTACTAATACTCCAATACGAGTTAGTAAACAAACATTTCCTTGCCAATACACATTTTGTGATAAAAGTTGAGAAAAACCTGAAGAGAAACTGAGAAAAATCTGAGCAATAACGTTTTCCTAACAGGCCTAAAACTTTCCCTCACCTCTGCTGTCTCTGGTAGACCCATTTATTTTGATTGTTTTCTATCGCTGGATGAGGTGATCCAGATTTGGTGATTTGGTGAGTCCAGACTCCAGGAATGAGGCAGGTTGCTTTCACATGACCTTCAGATGGCTGGGCACGGCCTCCAGACTGGCAGAGTCTCTCTCCTGGGCATTCAGGCATTCCTCTAGCCTGCTCTTCTCTCATCCTCTTGCAATCTTTTATAATTCTTTCTCATTGTCTTTCTTACTCAGCTCAAGTATTAGCATTACATTATGAGAGATAAATGTGTTGCAAAAGCCATTTTATGTAATGAAAATAACAGTGTGTGTTATCAGCCACATGAGTTGCGCATATGTATGTCCATATATATTGTAATGTTTTGGAGCCTGTAAGATTTTTTTTTAGGAAGTCTCTTATGCTCTCCAAGGCTGCATTATTTATTTATTCCATAAACTTGGTGATATTGTGAAATTATTTTACAAATTAAAATAAGCATTTTCTGTTTTAAGATATATAAAAGAATGCACTTCATTCCTGTGATTCAGTGATCCTGTCTTCTGTCACATTATCCTTCAAAAATCATTCTAATATGCTGATTTGCTGCTTGAGAAACATTCCTTCTTATCAGTGTTGAAAGCAGTTGTGCTGCCTAATATTTTTGTGAAAAAATATTTAAATCTTTGATGCAGAACGTCTAAAAGAACAGTATTTATTTGAAAAGGGGATTTTTGGTAGATTAGGGAACACATATTCTCTATTCATTTTTAATAGAGAGTTTTCCCTCAATGAACTCCTAATTTGCAGCATATTGATAGTAAGTATGGTAGTCATTGTAGTAATTATGTTAAGTTATTTGGGTTCAGGGATCTAGAATATTGGCATGCATTAATATGTGCTTTATAAATACTAATAAACAGCCAATATGCTAGTAATATACATGCTAATAAACAGCTATTTAAAAGTGTTACCATATTTTTGTAGCATTAAAAATTTATTTACTGTAACTTTTGATCAATTTAAAGTGTCTTTATTCATAACATATTAATTTATTTCCAGAAAAAAGTTTGACATCCACAAAGAGTCACAATGATTTTCTAAAACAGTATCAATCGTTTAAACCAAACAAAATACTTTTTTATTTTGCTTGCAAACTGTGTTTGTGCTATCTCTCTTTAAAATAAATGCCACTTGGTTTGATATTTCGCTACATATTGCTTTGACATTTTAGGAGTTTAGCGTTCAAATAGTTTTGGGGCCACTGCACACATAGCTGCAGTCCAGAAATGGCCCTGGGGACATGGCTGTCCCTGCTCTGAGACAGCAAAAACAAATGTGTCCCTCATACGGAAAGAGCACGAGAAGGTCTCAGACCACCATTGCCATGAAACCAACCGTCCCGAACCTATTACGTCTTTAGAAAGGGGTTCCATGTCAAGTGCAGCCCGGTCGCATGTTACTATATGAGTGAGGCTCAGACTTCATTTACAAAACTGAATTAATGAACACCCACTCAAAGAAATAGAGGAGGACTTGGAGTAAAGACAAAGCGAGCCACTTTATCCCGTCTTTGTGCGCAGACAGTTGAGGAAAGTTCCCTTCAGACATCATAGAGAGAAAACAGAGTGATGGCTTTTTAAATAGTTAATATACTGCTCATTCAGCAGCATTCTATTTGCTCTCCGTCCCTCTTCACTCGCTCCCACTTGAATTCCAGCACAGCCAAGCGGAGCTGTGCCGTCACAGACCAGCTTCTGTCCACAATGGATCATTCCGTCCTCAATCACTGATCTCGCTCTTTCACAATCTCCCTCTCATACACACACACACATTTTATTTTTACACTGTATCCGAGGCTTTAGTCCTGTGAGCGCTGGGAAGATCAGGGATAATGACAGCATTCTGCTCTGGAAAGGACAATTCCCACAGATGTGGCAGAAAGAGACATTTGTTTTCTGTTCTTGTCAAAGAGGAGCGATAGTATGACAGTGAGAGGCCTTTGGGAATAAGAGGCCAGATTAAAAATTGTATCCGCCCTCACAAACAACCTTCACATATTTCAGGGGCTTTTATGTATGTGTATATATGTGTGTGCGCTCTGAGAAGATGAAGAGCCGTAAACTGACAGTCAAAAGACAATGTTTGTGTATCCTTCCATTTGTTTGACTCATGACGCAGGAATAGCTGTTTTGATAGCATCCGTGTCATGCTGTCCAATAATTATTATTCCTAGAATTAGAGAATCAAACCAAAAATATGAGTGTGATGTACAGTAATGGAAGTCTGGATAATTAAACCTCAAAATGTAAAAGGTTAAAGCAGTTTATTACATATTAAGGCTTAGTTCAACCAAAAATCTACTCACTATTTTGTTCAAAATCCACAAAACTTTCAGCTATCAGGGAGGACAAATTCATATATTCTTAATTAAATCTGAGAGATTTCTGGCCCTTCATTTTAAATCAAAGTTTGATCTGAAGATCATAAAGTTAATTGTACAAAGTTCATATAGACATTGTAAAAGAAATCCAAATTAATTGGACAGTTTCATCCAAGTCTTCTAAAGAAACACAATCACTTTTTGTTTAAGAAAACGTCTCGGTTACGTACGTAACCCTCGTTCCCTGAAGGATGGAATGGAGACCTAATGTCAGAGTGACTGACATAGTGGGATCACGCTCGAGAGCTCAATCACCTTCGAGTGATAACTAAACAAGCCAATGACAGTTGGCATGCATGTTTAGCTACGCTCACGCCACCCCGCAGCGTGGGTATAAAAGCGTGAACAAACGCACATCAGTTTTTCACTGAGGAGCTGAGACTGTTCCCCCGGCCGTACAGCCGTGGTACAGCAACCGTGGCAACGGGACGTTACATCACCGTTCCCTCCTTCAAGGGAACGAGGGTTACATACGTAACCGAGAGTTCCTATCAGTCAGTCATGTTCAGTGTAACGTCTGAGTGACTGACGTAGTGGGATCCCTATGAAAACGCCACTATTGCTGATCCCCTCAAGTGTCCTGTGGAAGCCGGCAAGTCCCCCATACCAGTCAGGACAGAAGATATGACAGGTCTTAGGCAGAGATGCATTCACTGCTGTTCCGTACAGCGGGTTATACTGGGAAAGTGTACCTAAGTCAGGCACGCTACGGAAGCCACATCCTGCATAAAGGAGGTACCATGTATAAATTAAACATATGGACTGACCAAGAGAAGTACTACATATGGACGTCTCTGATGTAGACTCAGCCAGCCTGGGTTGAGATCAATTCACAGCAGAGACAGCAGAAGGTTCTGCCAGGGAAAGGAGGAGAGCCACGAGGAGAGCCATACCGTGGAAGAATACACATGTGGGATCACTCAAAGGGGAATCACTACACACGGGCATCTAGTCCAGCACAAGGGCTGACCTCGGGCATACACATGAGTGCTGGACCTGGCGTCTGGTGCTCCACCATGCCTGACTACCAAGGGTGTGGGAGGAACTTCAACAGGGTTCGCAGAGGGGAACTGAACTGAGAAGCAATAAAAGCACACGTATCCGGTCCGTAGAGGGGAATGATGCAGCAAGCGTTATTAACACCGAGCAGGTCCCAGTGTTACTGGCCATCTGAGGCAAGTACACGGGAGGACACGGGCTCTACACAAAGATTATAAAATTGTGTTAGGTCGTCCAAATGTGTTAGGTATCACCCAGCCGGCAGCTCTACAAATGTTTGCTATTGAGGCACCCTGCGCCAATGCCCAAGAGGAAGCAACGCCTCTCGTAGAGTGTGCTCTCACACCAAGGGGCACGGTAAACGCCGGGCCTGATAGGCCAAGACTATAGCCTCCACTATTCAGTGGGCAAGTCTCTGTTTGGAGACAGCCTTTCCCTTCTACTGTCCTCCGAAGCAGACAGAGAGCTAGTCTGAGGTTCTGAAGCTATGCGTACGGTCCACGTAAAAGCTCCTCCCGGAGCAGCGCTTGCAAGTTCACCACCTGATCCCTAAAGGGCGGGGTGGGAACTTTGGGAACATATCCAGGCTGGGGTCTCAGGATAACGTGAGAGTCAGCCGAGGCAAATTCTAGGCTCAAATCGTTGTCTGAAAATTCCTGCAGGTCCCCTAACCCTCTTAACCGAGGCCAATGCAGGGAGGAGCACTGTCTTAAACGACAGAAACGTAAGCTCTGCTGACTGCAAAGCATGCACGGAGTGCGCTTGGCGAAACAACTGTCATTGGCTTGTTTTGTTAACACTCAAAGGTGATTGGGCTCTCAAGCAAAATCCCACTAATTCAGTCACTCTGACGTTACTTTGAAAGTGACTGACTGATAGGGTACAAATTTGATTTAGGCTTTCATTCACATATAAACACTGATTAACACACATAAATACAGCACATACAATATGGTCAACAGTACTTGCTTCACTCTTAAAAATAAAGGTGCTTCACAATACCATAGAAGAATTATTTTTCTAAATGGTTCCATATAGCCTTTAACATCTCAAGAAGCTGTCTGTTTCACAAAAGGTTCTTTGTGGCTAAAGAAGGTTCTTCGAATTATAAAAAATATAAGAAAGAGATTGTTCTTTAAAAAAAACTTTGACTGAATGGCTCTTTGTGGAACCAAAAAATGGTTCTTCTGTAGCAAGGCTTCTCAAAGTCTTCATTCAAAGGTCCAAATCTGAATTTGCATCAGTGTCAAAGGTCCGGACCGGAACAATTGGTTATTACAAAACTTATTTTAACGTTTAAACATACATAACAAGAATAACAAATAAACGCTATTTAAAAAAAATAATAAAGTGCCCTTTGCATTCAAACTGCACCAATAAGAAGTGCAAAAGTGGCAAAACAATGAATTTAAGTGTCAGCAATAGTGGTCGACCTATAATGTTTTTTCTCTGGCCAATGCTGATATTTAGAAATCAGGGCAGCATATGGCCAATATATGATGCTGAATTTTTGGCGGATATGTTTGCCGATTTTCTTATTGTTTTTTTATGAAAGAGAGTTTGAGTAAATGATTATTGCAGGCCACAAGATAGTAATAGTAGTAGTAGGACTAGCCTAATTCATAGTAATAATGCATGGCTCAAAACTTAAGCACCTTCTCAAAACAGTTCTGAAGCTTTTTGTTATGTTTGTTGACAGACACCAGTGTTTCCACTGACTTGCAAATTAAAATAGATTTTCTGCCAGCAGGAGGCGCTGTTGGAGCGGGAGATATAGCGGTTTCCCCGGTAACGAAGAACTTTATCAGACACTTTATCAAAGACGAAATTAGAATGACATCAATGATTTTATGAAGACAACTGTCGGTTCTTTTCAAAGATACATTCATATAAAAACACCAGCGCTGCATTTTAATTTTGAAACGAGCATTGTTCAGTTTATTCAATGAAGTATAAGCCTTTTGGAAAATTTATTTGTGGCAGTTAGTTTAGATATTAAGACGGGCGCCACAAGTAAATTAATATATGAAAAATACTGACAATACTATAAGACAAATCGCCATAATTTAGGTGATAAAAATAATAATAAATAAAAATATACTTATATTGTCAAACGTCAAACGCTCACTGTATGTCATGACAATACATGTCATGAGGTCATGAAGGAAAAGTTTCAATATCTCGCCTTTGCTTTCATTTCGGACCATCTCCAAAAAGACATTAAACAAACTAAACAAATGATTTACAAGTTTAATGTGCCTTTATCAAAGTAGGAAATATAAATATAGTGCTCTTGAAATATGAAATAAAGGCGGGTCTGGATTGATTTCCCAGATTGAATTCTATTCTAATTGGATAGAAGAATAGGATTATAATAGTAAGTACATGTGTAACAAGGACACCTTCAAATAAAGTGTGACCTGACTTGAATATATTCTTTGGGAATCGATTGGATTGGGATTAGCATTATCTAAACAATTATACACGCTCTAATTGGTTGTTCTCCTCAAACAAGAGAAACTATCTTTGTAAAAACATGCCAGTTTTACAAGCACCCACACCCACACAGAAAGAAAGACTGTCAGTCAGGGGCCATTAAAACGTAACTGAGCCAGGGGCCAAGAAGGGATATTATCATTAAGTCTTCTCATAGTCGTGCTAAAAACCACAAATATTATTTCTACACAGCCCTCCTCCCCTTGTAGTGACAGAAAAGGCTAAACGTCTTCAATTGCCCCGTGTTTTCAGACCGTCTAGCGCTGGAGTGCATGAGAAAGCTTTGTGTTTTAATTGAACAGGCATGTTGCAGCGTGGACTCGCTTTCCCTCAAACGAGCTCCTGAAGTGACAGTTAGAAAGCGTCGTTAAAAGCGTTCAGACACAAAACTAGTTAACTGTTCTGCACTCGGATCGCTTAGATTTGTGTTTGCTAGCAGATGGAGAGACACTCGTAAAACATTTAATGTGCTTTGAAATCTCGTTATGAAGGATATTTTGCGATTGTCATTCAGATCAGGCTTGTAAAACGATGCATGATTAGCTTGTCAAATTATCTTAATGCTTTTTCATGAAAAAGCAAAAAGCCTTTCCCATCTGCCCCACCGTGTGTGTGTGTGAGAGCGAGTGTATTGGGTGGTCAGGACCCCTCTGCATTCTTCAGAGTGATCTGCTGCCCCTGGGGCTGCCTGGCCTGGCGTATAATTGCCCTCTGCTACAGATAGTTACCAGCCTTCCCTGTCCCTCTACTCTTCTCTTCTTACCCCTGTTTATTCTCTCTGATTTCAGACTCCTTTGGGTCATCATTCATCAATGGGGCCCCCAGCCCCTGAGGACCCGACCGGGAGGCCCCTGTTACTATGCCTCCATAACCAGAGGCCATTTCTGATGGAGGTGCATTATACGGGGGAACAAGAGAGCATGAAAATGCAGCACGAGGCAGGGGGTGAACGGCGGTGATTATTATATCTAGATAATAATTTCAAACAAATTATCATGATAATCAATCAATCGTCACATTTGAGGCGACTCGCCTCAGGGCTGTATGATGCCCCTCCTGACCTGTAATGTATTTGGGGACATAATCAGATGCCTCAAATTTGCAGGGTTGCTTGAGGTTATATTTTTACAGGAGAAAATGTTCCTGGTTCAGTTAAGACAACATTAGATATTTATTTCCCCTGTGGACAGACTTCCGTTTACTGATGATAACGGGTACAGCAACTCTCCTTTCACCTTTCCATGAAAAGTGTTGCAATGTGCCACATGGCATGGGTGAGAGCTATAAATGTTAAGGTACAATGCAAAATTGCAATTTTTATTTAATCTACCTTAAAAAATATATATAACACACTTATTGTTCTTTAAACAGTTTAAACATAATAATAATAATGTATTATTATTATTAGTGTCTGCATCAAATTAAATTCACAATTATATAAAAAAGCATATTAAAGCATATTGTTTCATATAACTTTTTTGAAAACAAAAAGGTTTGAAATAATGTTTCATCATCACTCAGCATAAAATATATTTATTTAAAAATGGAACTGTATTAAAATATATCAAATAAAAAGTGATCACACTAAATTGTATTATATTATCAATTATATATATATATATATATATATATATATATATATGTATATAGACCCACGCATACTGATAAAATATAAAAAAAAAATGTAAGGTACGTGGCTGAAAACTATTTATTTTAGCTACATTTAAATAAATAAAAAATTTGATAGTTTAAATGTAGCTAAAATACATTGATCATTATAATACATAGATTTAGTTATTTATTTCATTAATCTTTGTTTTTCTTTTTTCAGTATAGTATAGTGTCGTAAATATTTATTCTAATTCCAGATTTATATCATATATGATATTGAAAAAACTGATATATATTTATTTATTTTTGTAAAATGTTATATTTCATATTGGTGCTTTTACTGACAAAAACCGTCATGATTGTAATATCAGACCTTTATCACTCCTAGTTATAAACAATCAAGTTAAAATAACACTGGGCATTTTTAAAGTCAATGAAAGTTGCGTCGCAGCAGGGGCCACAAAAGCACTGATACCGTCTCAGAGAGCCTGTCAAAAGAGCCATCAATCTCCTTCCCATTAAAACATCAGCCGCCTGTTTTAGCTACATTCACGCAGGCACAATGCCGGAGGCGATCTGTTTCAAATACAATTACAACACATTGATTTTATATAATTAATCTATGTCTCTGTGTACTATCATTGTCAGTTCACTGTGGGATAATGTGTCACACACACACACATGTACACAATCACATGTGCACACTTTTGGGACACAGTGTGGTGGATTATATCAAAAGAGCTCAGATAAAGGCGTGTGTGTGTGTGTGTGTGTGTGTGTGTGTGTGTGTGTGTGTGTGTGTGTGTGTGTGTGTGTGTGTGTGTGTGTGTGTGTGTGTGTGTGTGTGTGTGTGTGTGTGTGTGTGTGTGTGTATGTGAGAGAGAGAGTGTCGGCGCTAGAGAGATATGGACAGACTCAGATAGGCATCTCTAAGTCTCTGTGTTGTGAAGGAGGGATAACGGGTTAAAAGCAAAGGATAAATAAATGAAATAATCTCTTTTTATTTTTGTCTGTCTGTTGGGAATTGACTTAAGACATCTTTCAGCTCTCCAAATAACAGCGTTTTTTCTCTGTCTGAGACGGATGCTTCTCGGAGACACATGGTGGGATGTGAAAAAAAATAGATGGATGATCTTATAGATTATCTGGCACAGATGTTTTCATTACATAACCTCAGGGCTGGTTCTGCCCTCACACACACACACACACACACACAAATAAAGAGACATATTGGCCACGTTCTTATATTTGAACTCACACACACATAAACAGGCACACATATTGGCTCTCATTTGCTGGCATAATAAGACATATTCACGCGTGTAACAGTGCACGTAGTCTATTAGGGTGTATGATGAGTGATGCAGTTATCCATAATGCTTCATGCATAATTCATTATATTAATAAAGGTGCTTAGAGCGTGTATATTTTTGTGTGTGTGTGTGTGGGGGCGCTCAAGTTGCTGCATAAAACATTTTGCCAAAATATCACATCCATATTTCTGAAAGACACTGATATGCAACACAACACGTTTTATGAGGTCTGGTTATTATAGTGAATTAAGTGGAAATGCTTCCTAAAATCAGTACTATGTTGTTCTCAGATGTTGCTGTACAGTATGCAGCTGAAGTTGCTTTGTGTCAAATGTTGCATTGTTTGAAGCTAAATGGAATCAAACTGAGTGATTCACAAACTATTCACAAACTGGCTTGAGTGAATCATTAAAAAAGAAAGCATTCCCAAGAAAAAATAAGTTCATTAAACATGAATCAAACATGTATGGAAATCAAGATGCACTTTGATTGAAAGAAAGAAAGAAAGAAAGAAAGAAAGAAAGAAAGAAAGAAAGAAAGAAAGAAAGAAAGAAAGAAAGAAAGAAAGAAAGAAAGAAATAACTTATTTTAGATACATTATGATTTGATTTACTTCATTGTTAAAACATATTGACATGGTATAGATAGATAGATAGATAGATAGATAGATAGATAGATAGATAGATAGATAGATAGATAGATAGATAGATAGATAGATAGATAGATAGATAGATAGATAGATAGATAGATAGATAGATAGATAGATGGATGGCATATAAAACCCTGTTGGAACAAATGATTGATTGTCGTATTGATGTTGTGATATTAATATTTGTGTGTGGTGATATACAGTACAGTATGTACAGTATGTGTTAGACGTGTCGAGAGGGGAGGACTGACATAAAATGAATCCTACCTTTTTAATACAGCTGTCTTGAGACGACGTTTCATGATCATTCAGCATTTGCTGTGAAGACAAACAAGTATAAACAGTTAATGATTAGCTTCTAAACATTAGTTAATAATTACTAACGACTATTAACAAATGCAACATGTCATTTGTATGGCCTGAAATCAGCACTGAATTGAATATTCGAAAGACAGTCACAAGAAAACACATATTCCAACAAAACAATACTTGCATTTCGTTTCTTTAGTACATTTGAAGTAATATTTGAACTGTAAAAGTGTAAATTTCATCCTGTTGATGTCAGACTACTTTGACACATTGAGATAATCGACAGTATACTGTAAATGCTCTTCATGGATATTTAGTTAAGTATGAACCGTAATATTCTAAAGACTGTGACTAGCTGAGATTGCATGTGAGCTTTGAGACATGTCGAGAAGTGAGCATTAAATGGCTAGTGAGTGATGAGACTGTGGTCTGAATATGCCCCTCTCCCCCCCATACCCCCCCGCCCACCGGGCCTTCGCCACAGCAGCACAGGTTAAACCATCTCCGGCGATCAAATGAATGCTAAACCTTTATCACTGATGGATGGGAGCAGGACTTTATAAATATATACATTTTAGCTAGACAGTTGGAGGAGATGTGGCATTAGAGGCCTTCAGGGACATTTATCTGAGAAAGCACCCAGTGTCGCTCGTATGAGAAGCCAGCTTGTTCCAGGTTTGGAGATAATGGGAGCTCGTATGAATCTCAGAGGCTCATTCAGAGCCGAACAGGAAGAGGCTGTGCTCTGGGATTATATGCAGGTTTGACACTGATCTGCAGTGCCCACCCGTTTCCTGTCTCATCCTCTGAATGGAGGGTGTGTGCGCCTGTGCAGGGGTTCTGCGGGATGCTGATGTTGTGTTGGATTGAACCTGAGATTTGAAGATCTTGGATAGGCTTAATCATCCTGCGCACACACACACACACACACACACACACACACACACACACACACACACACACACACACACACACACACACACATGCACACACACTGAATCAGAGTGTTGCAAGACTAATATTTTCAATAGGAGTATATAGAAGGACTGTTGTGTAGTTTGCACTAGTATCACATTCTCATGCTTTTTTTTCTGTAAAAGTGTGCCATTTTTGGTTTAATATCTCTATGCAATGGTTAATAAAAATGCAAAAGCAAAGTTTATAATGTTGCACAAAAAAAGAAAAGAAAAGAAAAGAGATTTACAAAAATAATGCCTGTTAGCAACAAATTAATGCATACATACATACATATAGGGTGAATTCAGGTGTATTGTCAGACTTCCATTGAGATGAGTGGGGGAAATGCCATTATTATTTTGTTACAGGATATAACTTACATTGTTATATCAGCTCTGTTACCAATATTTTATATGGTATATATATATATATATATATATATATATATGCATCATAATCTCTTTCTGATGAACAGATTCAAGTGTGATGTCCTTGAACACAATGCTAGCAATGGTAAAATAAACTGTAGCCCTGTTACTCTCAATCTGGTTCTTTTCTGAACACAGACAGTCCCTGTAATAAAGAGTACATCTTGATTTTGCACATTCCATCTGTAAGTATCCACGTGAATGAGGTAAATGTGATTGCAAAGGTGAGAGAGTGAGTCACTGAGGGGGAAAAGCAAACAGAATAAGTGACTCTTTTACAGAATCCCAGTCTGTACCGCATTTATCAGGGTTTGATTGACAGCTCTGCAGACTGCCCAAAAACTGTGGTTCACTAAATTAGGCTGTCAATGTATCCAAGCCGCCCGAGTGGAAGCAATTACATCACAAATACTCAAACAAGTCAACTTAAACTACTTACATCCATAATTCAATCCTGCAGCTATGTCAAAGCAGCACGTATCCAAAACAACCTTACGCTTATGCTGTGTTCACATGAGACATTTTAAACAAGAACCCCAAACCAATATCTACATATTCCCCATTTATTTATTTATTTATTATTATTATTTTCATTCATGCCTTTCATTTTATGCACCGCAGCATGTGAAAGCAATAAACTCGCTCATATGCACGAGCACATACCAGTGTGTGCAATCACATGAATTCATCAGCCCACACACACACACACACACACACACACACACACACACACACACACACACACACAGACATTTAAGTGTGTAGTATAATTACTTGGCAGTTCGCTGGCAGACCAATGCTGTACATTTGTTGCTCTAGGAAGCGGGTGAGAAAGTTTTTCCTTTTAGAGTTCTAAGGTGTTAAAAAAAATGTTAATTCTGATTAAATTAATCATATAAAAAAAAGGATATAATTAGATCCAAAAGTTGTGAATTTGCTGGTGGGGTGATGAGAATGTGTGAAACAGTGACAGATTCAACAACAGCTCTGTTTAGATTGTAAAACACTACCAGGTGCTCTCAGGTAGGTCATGGGTTTCATGTTAAACAGAAATATATGTATCAAATTGTGCAAAACTAAAATGCTCATCTGCAAACAAATAAATAAATAAATAACCTCATCTGCAACAAATAAAGAAATAAATATTTGTATCGGTACTTGAGTTATGCATTTTGGTTAGTCTAAAGTCCTTTTTATTAGTTTTATAGTCTATAGTGTGTCCTAAATGAAAAAGCTTGATAAATGTGTGTGTGTGTGTGTGTGTGTGTGTGTGTGTGTGTGTGTGTGTGTGTGTGTGTGTGTGTGTGTGTGTGTGTGTGTGTGTGTGTGTGTGTGTGTGTGTGTGTGATTATCTACATATGCTTCGGCACTCAGCCATATAAATGACTTACAGTCACGTGTATGTGTGTGTGTGTGTGTGTGTGTGTGTGTCAAGCATATAAATAATGTATTAATTAGATGGTTGGAAAAAATGATTTGCCACAAGTGCTGGTGTGATTTATGACATGTCAGAATCATTTGAACTTTTCTCCCTTTTTTTCTTCTTCTTTGGCGACAGGACAATTTGTGCCATAGATAGAGAGGCGGAGAGTGAGAACGCTTTTCCCAAACAGACGTGAAACGCACAATTGGAGCTCTCACAAGCTTCCCTAAATGTTTGCTTAGACAAGTTTGTCAGGGTTTCTTATGTAAATGAAAGAGCTGTGAGCTCTAGTGATTAGCGTGTCATGCTGACAGTGCTCGAAAGTGTCCGAAAACAGAGGCACTATGGAGGAGAACTGTAAAAATAAATATGAGCAGGCCGTGCGTGATGAAAGCGCAGCCACCTGTGCGTTGATTCAACGCAAGTGTCTGCAGAAAATTAGCACCAGGGAGTAAGTGTGTGCTGTTATTACCGTTATAAGCCCACCTTTGTTAGCAGGCACCATCAGGACTTCTTCTTCTCAACCTCAGCCCTATTTATATTGACACACAGACTGAACAAAAGAAAACAGGCCCGCTGCACACATTCTAGCAACATTTTCCAGCACAGCTGTCCTAATAGACATACGACGGACAAAGAAACAGTGCTTCGCCTCACAGACTGGATTTCCATGCGCTTTGTGCAACACCCAAAGCACCAGTTTGAAGATGGCATGGATCACGCTTACAACAATGTGTCGCTGTCGAAAGCTAATTGGACTTTGTTCTAATTGCAATTAGAGAAGCTCGATAAACCTTGGCGAGCAACGAAGCAGTTTATCTCCCAGCTTGACGTTGGGGGTATGGAGTAAAGCAAGCACATTTTAAGGGCTTTGCAGTGGGAAAATTTCAGAGAGCGTTGCCAAAAACAATTCCCCTCAAGTCTGGATAATGTGAGGCAATATAGCAGCGCGGCCAATAGATGGTTATGGATGTCAAAAGCCACAAGTTTCCAAAAAGAACCAGCAGAGACCAACCTCAAGGCCTTTTGAACCGAGTGAGTGACATCCCTTTGGCTCAGTCGACCACACCGAGAAAGCCACAAGGTGAAAGTTTTTCCTCGCAGTTATTGAGAGAGTTCTCTTGTTTTGGTGAGCGTGGAGAGTTTAGATATGTAAATGCATGATTGTTATTGGTCTTGTCAATTAATGCAGAAGTGGCCGTCGCTCAGTTTGCGTGAAAGAAAACCTGAATTCCAGATTTGACTGCAGAAGTTGAAGAAACTGTTTAATTTTTTATTGTTTTCATTCTGGACCTCATTGTTCCAGTCTGAAGCAGAACAAAACCATGATGTCAAACACAATAAAGCAGATTAATTACTGCGATCGCACATGCATATCTAAACCACTCTGTTAAAGGCTGTCTGATCTCCTAAATGCAACCCAGGCTCACTGGAGAAACATGTTCTGCAAAATGATATTATCTTGCGTCTTGCATTTTACTCGCTTTTTTAAAATTGATTTGTCCAGTGAGTGGCACTAGAACATTTCATTTCTACAAAACATGAATATGAATCTGGAAAAATTTTATTACGTTAGTTGTTATACATATCATGACAGTTTGTAAATATAAGTTCAGTGAGTGACGCTGAAAGGTTAATGCACTACCAAGTTTGAAAATAACACACCACCAGCACTGAACCCTAGCCTAAACCTAACCAACAGTTTTAGCAAAAGAAATGTTAAATGAAAACCTTTTCCATGCAGTCATAGCTTGCTTTTACAAGACTCGTACCAGAGCACTCCACATTGCAGTACAAGATGCGCTACTTAGCAAGTTTACTATGTTAGAAAAGCCACATAGGGAGCTGGTTATGTGACGCACACATAAAATGTATGGTCAAATTACTTACATTGAAGTTAAGCATTTGACACAATGCACTTATTGTGTACATATATGTTTCACATTGTATTTATGTTTTTAATACCTGCTTGTAATTACTTTATGTAATTATATCTACATAATTACATTGTTGACCTTAATCCACCCTTAAACCCACCCATACCACCAAACCTGTCCCTAACCGTACCCGTATCCCACCTCAATACCAGCAAAAGTGTATGCAATACAAAATGAGCACAATAAATACATTGCACTTTATGTTTTATGTAAGTACATAGTAGTTAAGTCACTTAAAGGGATAGTTCATCCAAAAATGAAAATTCTGTCAACAATTGACTTCCATAGTAGACAAAACAAAACACGATAGAAGTCAATGGTGCCACAGAACTGCTCTGTTTTCCACATTCTTCAGAATATCTTCCTTTGTGTTCGGCAGAACAAAGACATTCATACAGGTTTGGAACTACTTGATGGTGATTGAATGATGACAATTTTAATTTTTGGGTGAACTATACTTTAATATAAAGTGGGACCAAGTGGTGTATTACTGCCACTAGTGTTCATTTCAGCTGTAAACTGCAGTGAAATGTAGATATAACGTACATTTTTAGACCATGCAGTTGGGAGAATCTATGGATGGATTCATAATATGTTTTTGAAGTTTTGTAAAAATGTCCATAAGAGGCATGTTTTTCCAATGAGACTTTGTTTCCTAAATGTTTCCCAAAAAACAAAGCTCCAAGATTGATAAGTGTTTGTTACGACTTGTGCTCCATCGGGTGCATGTGAATCAAAGTGTGGCACAAGATTGCATGTCAGTTAGCATTTAACTTTAACAAAACAGACTGGGCCAAACGTTATTCTGGGCCTTAACCAAAATATATCCACATGGGCCTATACTTCACTGCACAAACCATTTTTCATCAAGGAGTTGTCATCGAAAAACTCCAAAGAAATAAAAACACTTGGGCTGTAAATACCAGGAAGCCAGCGACAATCTGATAAACCGTATATCATGGGTTTAATAAGCTCATGGCTTGCAGCTTTTTTTGTTGTTGGCCAAGGCAAACATTAAAAACACACTGATAGTGAACGCTCCACCACAGGTAATTAAAAATAATCGCTCCCAGCTTAGCATTGTTTGATTCTCTATTATACTCTTATCAACATCTCCTGTCCTGTCAGTGTATGTGAGAAAGAGACGGCGGATGGTGACACGGATGACTAAAGGAATGTCAAATTCCCATTGTGCGAGCACAAAGGTGAGAAGGGAGAGAGCCACAGAAAGTGAGTTTGTTTAACACTTATCACATGGCTAGAGCTAACAGAAGCACTGGCGTTTGGGTCGGGATGCGGTGGGTGTGGAGAAGATAGAGGGTAAAACACAATGACAGATTTAACGAACAAACACTCGAGACTTTTGTGCAGAAGGTCATGCTAACCTTTCATGAGCGATATGTTTTTCGCACTCTCTGACTGCTGTTTGTCCAGCCTGATATCATGTGAGATGTGTGTGTTTCAGTTCACTTTGAAGAAGCTGTATTGTGTGATACGACAGAAACAACTGAAGAACATTGAACCAGCAGTGAGATAAAAGCTTTTGAATCATGGATCTGATGCAACAGTGATCCCTATGGGCCCTTACTGTAAAGGTGTACTGTAAGGAATGTGCCATTTCTCTCTCAAGGTAATAGAAAAGGAAAATAACAAGTTGTGTGTTCAGAATGGCAAGCCAGATACAATATTGGTGATCTAGAAGTCATGTGTCTCTCTTGATATGGCCTTAATTTACTGTTGCATATGTTATTAAACATGATGTTAATAATAATATTAATTAGTATTATTAATATTGTGCCATACTACCTTATCCTAAATCAGCTGAAATTAATTATTTGTCAATCTAATAATTGTATTATTCTATTGAATACACACAGACTGTATACTGAGAAAAAAAGATACTTTCTAGCAACTTACCAAAAAAATGATAATTTAATGCAGCCATCCCCTCTCCCCATAAATATACTGTATATTTGTTGTTTTGTTGAAATCTTACATTTTGATTTAAATGCTGCAAAGAAATGCTATTAAATACAAATCATAATAATCAATTAGACTAATATTAATAAAAGATTTATGGTTGATGCATTTTTTTCAGGGTAGAATATAGAAACAACCATGGATTTTTATATTGGTCTAATTGATTTAGTTTTTTTGTATTACCATTATTAATAAAACTAACACTCTCTCTATATACATTTATGAATTTATATTTATATATTTAAAAAAACAGTTTTTTTCATTGTGCATTCCAATTAATCTCAATCATATTTTGATTAGGTTAAAAAATAACTAAACAACACAGCTAATTAACACAATAAAAACATGAGAACATAATAAAAAACATGTTTTAAAATAAAACGGAGTTATTCGTTTACACACACACACACACACACACACACACACACACACACACACACTTTTTTTGATTCTCAAAAGCACTTGACATGCATGCGCAAGTTTTTGCACTGATATGCAGCTCAAAAATATCTAATTTTATAAATGCTTTATTTATGTCATTGCCAGCATTATGATTGACTGCCTGAGAAGCGATACTGCTTCGTCAATATGTGATGATCTATCAATATTGTGCCGAGTCAGACTAGGCAATGTGCTTTTGGATGAAAGTGCTTCTCTGGTGTCTGTGGAAGATCAATATGGGCTCTTAATTCAAAGCAGGAGTATAAAAATGCATATAGAAACATACTTGCATGATGAGATTATTCATCATGTGCAGTCTGAAGGCGAGCCCGAGGGAAATCACCACATGATGACAGACACAATGAAGGAAAATACCAGTCTGTTTACCCCTCTAAAATAAATGCCCTCCAAATATTTGCTGCATATTCATGTTGGAGCATCGAAGAAGAAATGTGAAGATGTGTTCATCTGAGACTTCTGGAGAAGCGCGTTGTGGTTGCATTAGCTCAGCCTTCACGAGAACAAGTTTCCCAGTCTTCTGTTTAAGTTTCACTCTTCCAGAGTTTGACATATGGAAGGAGAAAAAGGAGGGAGGTTAGGAGAAGTCACTCTGACATCTGGACTGTGGCTCTCCAAATATGAATGCGGAGGGCAGGCTGAGCCCTGCCAAACATTAAAGTCAAAAGTCTCTTGTGAGTTGCATAAGTGCATATATATGTGGGTCGAGGGGCACAAACGCCAGCTTTCTACGCTTTGGGTTGATGCAGGGGTCAGTCGCGTCTGACACCCTCCGGTCCCAGAGAAATGCAAAATAAGTCACAGATGGGATTTCTTTCCTAGATAAATAAATGGCTGATGTGTGTTGGCTGGTCCGGCCCGCTCACGCTGGAGCTGATGTCAGAATAAGAGCTGAGCTCACATTTGAATGAGGCAAACACGCTTGCTTAAGGTCTATACTAAATGTTTTCACAGGAGTTGTACCCATATTTTGAATTGTGCATTGCATTTGTGTTGTGTTTTAGGATTAAAATAAATATTTGTCAATTTACAGATTATGGCAGAAAATTACAAGTATGTTCTATTTGTTTTATCTATTATTTTATTGTATTTATTTTATTTTATTTGTTTCAGAGTAAGTCCAATAATAATATTAATACTACTAATAATAATAATTTAAATAATAATCAAAGCCATGTGGGTGGCGAAAACAATATTAATCAATAATATCACAGCCTAACTTATGTTATGTTGGTATTATTTGTATGTCCTTACAATAGTTAGTAATATTTAGATTTAGCTTGCATTTTCATATTTCCTGAGTTCATATTTCATAGGCTTGCATCTAATGTTTATACTTTATTTCAGTATTTATATTGTTTATATATATATTTTTATCTTTATTTTAATTATATTTACTTATTTAGAATAACACTTGACTAACAATGAAAAATACTTCTGAAACATTTATTAATATTAGTTAATTCTTATTCCACCATTTACCAATACATTATTAAAATCAAAGTTGTATTTATCAATAAGATATAATTGACATGAGCTAACATTAACTAATCATTAACAGCTGTATATGTATTAACTAATGTTAACAGATATTAATAAATACTGCAGCAATGTATTTCTCATTGATCGTTAATATTAATACAATAAATATAGTTAACAAACAGAACCGTATTGTTACGTTTCAGCATTGGTTTTAACAACACTGAGCTAAACACATTTCAGTCTCATCCATATTTTGTTTCATTTATTTTTTATAATGATTAAATGAATTCCCGGCCAACACTATTTCCAATAAAATATTGCCTTTTGTTTTAGGACACGTCACATTACAGAAGTTAAATGTGATGTTTTGTGTTGTCTAGGTATTCTTTTGCATAGTGTTTTTACTGGTGATAGCACATTAAAAGACAAAGGACAAGAAAAATGATGTTTGAGTGAGAAATGTGGGTGTGGGGATCACTAAATCTGTCTCATCATAATTCACAGCGAATCATTCCGCCAATCAAAACACAGATTTTATGAGCCAGCCGTTTGTGTCTAAACACACATGCTAACCACTCCGCTCTGTGGACTCTCCATTACATCCCACATATTTGGACCACTGGTGGGTCATATACTATGCAATTCTGTGCAGCAAATGGAAACCAACATTTTCCAAAAGACAGTGAATCTTTTTACGACTTTGCTATATGTATTTATGGACATGTGATAGAATTATGATGACATGATCATTTTTGGCTGCACGTAATTCTCTTGATGAAAACAAGCCAGATTCAAGATGTGCTGTAAAAGCACGAGGGTGATGAAGTGGAGTTTGGCATGTCTGTAGCGTAGCGTGATGTGACCTTTCCTTGACATTAAAGTCAGTTGGTAAAGGGAGCACTCCATGAAGTCTGAAGTCTTTTGTGCAGATTTAATGCTTGAGATTCTTAAACAGTTTTGGTTGACTTTATGGTTGACGTTCAAAACTTGCTATCTGACAAATGAGACATGTTTTTAGGAAGTGCTTCTTTAAACCTTTCGAAATCTAGTGTGCAGCCTACTTAGTGTTTTATGATATTGCAAACATCCTTCAAAGTTAGACAACAACATTTAATATAAGATAGGCTACCTTTTTTGGACATATTTTGGACAGGTTCAGTTAAAAAGGCCTCCATTATCAAACAAAAAATGTAAAATATAAAAGTGACTGTTTCTCTATTATTGTAAAAAAATGTAAAACCATAAAATTGAATTCGTAAAAAAATAAATAAAATTAAGGACCTTTGCAATAAACTAATATTTTAATAAAATGTGCATTATTTAATTTATGTTTCTTAAAATAAATAATAATAATAATAATACATTTGATTACATTTAAATAGTTACATGTTTTACCCTTAATTTGTGAAGAATGTACAATAAATAATATTCAGTGGGCATTTTTTGTTTTATTATTTTCCACTTTTTTAAATGTAATTAATTTAATGTACGGAAAAAATGCTTTGAATGGGGATAGTTCTTTCTTTCTTTCTTTCTTTCTTTCTTTCTTTCTTTCTTTCTTTCTTTCTTTCTTTCTTTCTTTCTTTCTTTCTTTCTTTCTTTCTTTCTTTTATTTAATTTGCACCCAAGTTGTGTCAATGACATTATGTTTACATACATTTAATGTTTCTACATTAAATTATGTGTGTTAGTACATCTAATTTCTCTTTAACAAGTAAAAGTGGCACAGCTTACCTTACTTTCCCATTATATAAAGAGCAATGTGCTTGTTCATTACCTTGCAATGGCCAATTATTAAAACACTGAGTTCATGTTATATCTGAAGTATCTGCTGTGAAAGTCAAAGTTTCATTATTCATAAGACAACAGCACAATAAACAAAGTCTCAACTCTATAATCAACGATATCAACCCAGGTATCAAGAACTGCTTTTGCCCATCAGTTGGAGCTGAGTGGATAACAATTACCCCTGATGATAATTGAAGCAATGCTTGAACGAGTGAATTCACCAAGAATAACACGACTCTAATAGTTATAATTGCAGGATAAGAATTTGTATCATTTTAGCTCTCCACACTCAGGCAACACAAAACACGGCTGTGCGCATCAAATGAACTGTTGCTAGAGAGCCGTTTACCCTCCTGGCTTCAGAGGCGTCCAAATCAGATTAGTCGTCGCATTGACCACTAAAAAATTCAAAGAGTGAAATCTAAGGCTGCAGCCAAGAGATACCGTCTGGAGATACAGGGGAGGGATCACAAACAAGATATTTCCTCTACCAGTGTGGTTGATGAGGGACAAAGTTCATGCAGGCAGTGGTTTATTCATCCACTGCCAGCGATCCCAGTCGAGGGAAACGTTTCAGTAACTCCGGACTGCTAGATGAGATGGAAAGCCTTAATGTGAAGAAACAACCCTGGCGTACAGTGATATAAAAGACACTGAATGTTTGTAGATTGAAATGCCATTAACTGCAGCATTTAAAATTATATTAATATGTTTTAAATTTAAACTTATTGACGCAGCTACATTGTCTCAACCAATGGTTTGAGTTTGGGGCGGGACTACCCGTTTGACAAACCAATGACAGACAAGAAGTATGTTCAGGAAGTCTCTTTGAAAACAATCACATTTTTGTGCAATTTTTATAGTAAGTTTGGTCATGCTATATTGTAAGGTCCAATTATTTCTATTAACAAACCATTGACTACAACTTTTGCCTCAATAAACTCCTAATTTGCTGTTTATTAATAATTAGTAAGGTAGTTGTTGAGTTTAGGTATTGGGTAGGATTAGGGATGTAGAATATGGTCATGCAAAACATGTGTTTTATAAGAACTAAAAATAATAATACATTTTTCATAAACAGCCAATATGTTAATACTAGGCATGCTGATAAGTAACTAGTTAATAGTGAGAATTGTTCCCTATTCTAAAGTGTTACCGTAAGTTTGAGTCCTCTGATACATCAACATGGCATGTATACAGTGTAGGAATCTTTAGTTTTGCCACATATAATTATGAAAATAAGTAGTTTGAGTAGTTTTATCCACTTGATTCTGTAACTGAGCTAATAGTCACCAGTGATGACTGCAACAGTAGTACGGATGGATGTATTAATTTCCCCAGTTTGCCAACTCTTCTTTCCCACAAAGACTATTTATCCTCTCTTTCTAGAGATAGCAACATTTATCACTCTAGCCGCCTGTCCCCGAGTCCACCAGATCAACTCATCACCACCACAATAAATGTCAACCAGCGATGATTGATGCAGCTAATGAAATTGATTAGTCTGTTCCCGCACATTGCATTCCCATGATTCACAGCGCTGTTTACTTTAACCACAAAGATTAGCTGAACGATGAGACGTCTGAGGCGTATCGTGTGATGTTGGGAACATCCTTGGACACTCTTTATGGCTGGCCTTGACTCGCTCTCCTTTTTTCCGTGCGGAAAATCAATATGGAAGAGTGCTAAAGGACAGCGTTTAGGGATCACTTCAAAAGGCTTGTCAATGGTTTTTCTCTAGCAAAGATTAATGTATAGTTATGCCCTCTAGTGACAGAAGAAACTTGCGGTAACACTTTAGAACAGGGAACAATTTATTCACTATTAACCATGGCTTTTCCCTCAATAAATTCTTAATTTGCTGCTTAGTAATAGTAAGGTAGTTGTTAAGTATTGGGGAGGATTAGGGATGTATAATACGGTCATGTAGAATAAGGAATTAATATGTGCTTAATTACTGCTAATAAATGGCTAAAATTCGAATAATATGCATGATAATAAGCAACTAGTTAAGAGACCCTAAAATAAAGTGTTACCAAACTTTTTCGTAAATTTCACGACTTCTTTGTCCTAATGTTTTACTATTATTGGGAATAGCATTGGTAAATTTTAGGGATCATAACGAAAATACACTTGACCTTACTAGGATAATATGAATCATCAATCGCCGTTACTTCAAAGAACACGACTACTCCCTAATATGGAGAGAAGGACTTTTCTAATCTGACATCTGCTCTAATGACAGGTGTCGTCTGCCACCGCGGCTCTGAGTATGAACTTCGGCTCATCACTAATGACTTTATTGGCCGCTAGATAACACAAAACAGCCCTATCAGCCCTCGAGAAAGGTGATTACTGGTTTATCTGTTGGGGACAAACTCTCTTTAAAATAATTTACAAATATCTAAGATTGACTTGACACCCAGCTAGAGGCAGATCTAATTATCAAACCCCTCCGAGTCCATGATTGGCATTTTTCTATGGGTGATAGTATTAAGTTGTTACTATGGATGCCGTCGTCATATTGCATCCGAGTGGCGAGAATCTCAGCAACCCCGGACGCCTCTGCTTGACCTATGGTTTATGATGGTCTCATCATTATTTATGCTGAATTATCATTTTATGAGGGTGCAAACCATCTTAACTTCACTGGAACTTTCCATTAGTCATGTAAGTAGAGTAATCAGCAGGGAAATTGCTTGCAAAAGCAACTCCAGCCATTTTTTATCTTGCTGTTTTTAAATCTACACCCACAGTGAACCAAAACATCAAAAAGAGAGAAGAATGAAAATGAGGCCAATGAAAAGGAAAAGGCAATACGTTTCGCATGGCTTGCTTAGCCATGTTGCTTCATGGGCCCTGAGCTTTTATGGATGTGGCCGGCGGCGCGATGCTGCGAGCTGGCAGTGCTGAGTGAGAACTCATCCATACCTCATATGAGAAAACACAAATCCAGCCTCACACCACGGCCTTGAGTTAAGTAACGATGACACGCTCCTGTGGCGAGCATTAGACTTTACAGTGTGATTTGTGAAATAACAAGCAAGGAGACCAGCTAAGGTCTTCTGCCAAATGAGCGTGTTTCTTTTTCAGTGTTAATGTTGGACCAGGCTAAGGTAGGTGTGGGGGCTGAGATGCCACAGCATCAGACCCCTCTAATGTGTCATGGTGGCACATAGCTGTTGTCAAGAGCATTATCACTGTCGACTATCTAGAGATAAGTGGTGAAGTGCTGATGGGAGAGACGGAGGAATCTGCCTCTGCTCAAAGCCAGGGCATGGCAGCACAGCACACGGAGGCTGGGGCAGCGGTGTGGCCACTAATGTTGTTTGGGTTTGCATCAGACAGGAATTCTGCTTTATCAGGGCCAGGGGACCTACCAGAGTAGCCCATCCCCTCATAGTGTCCATTATAGGAGCGATAGGGTATGAGCTCAGTGTTTCCCATAGAAGTGGCCTCAGAATGTTGAGTGACATTGGGTCTCTCTCTCTCTTTCTCTCACATAAATATACACACTCTCTTGCTACATTTTGTCTCTAAACTCTTTGTATAAGGATCTACTCATTGGTAAAAAACGTGTACAGTAGGAATCCAAATAGCTTCTTCAGAGAATACATCTAGCTAGTGTTATTCTGTGCTTCATTATACAACACTATCTACAGTATGTGCTGTGTAGTGGATAATCAAAAGAGGTGGTTCTAATAACTTAACACCAAGTTGGCAGCACTGTTACAGTAGCTTGGCTAAACAGCTAACATTTCGTGAATTGCAGAAACATGTCTGGCAGTTGTTTCAGTTGCTTGGATTACATTTTAGTTAGCAGCTCATGTTGTAGTTAACAACTTCTTTGAATGGTAGTTTACCTACTGAGTAATGGCGCTTTTCCACTGCATGGTACGGCACGGTACGGTTCGGTACGGTTCACTTTTGGGGGGTTTTCCACTGGGTACTGTACCTGGTACCTGGTACTTTTTTAGTACCACCTCAGCCGAGGTTCCAAGCGAGCCGTACCAAAACGTGACTTGTAAACTCTACTGATCACTGATTGGCCGGAAAGAATCGTCATTACTGCGTCACTGAACTTGCGACACGAGACCCTCCTCTACAGCCCTACCCGCTAGATTTAAATCAGCACAGCCAGCGAAGGATCGGACGCAACTTCTGTTTAAAGAAACGCACATTTTTGAATCAACCACAAAATAGCCGTTTCGTTGTCTGTTGAGGAAGTACAGATGTTCTTCTCGTTGATAGCCGAGGAGCGGATCCAGTGAGAGCTTGATGGCGCGATGCCAAAGGAAAAAGCCTTGTGTATATACTTTTGAACTTGCTATATTTTCAGGGTATGTCTTCTGTTTATATTTTTACCTTTGTATCTGTGTTTTGCTTCAATTAAAAACAATCTGATCGAATAAGTGTACCTCCAGACTATATTAAATATGTATTTTTGTATGAGCACGTAATGAACCTCTTGAAAAAGACAAATGATTAATGCCACGATTATAAAAACCATCACATAAATAAAAAAACAAGGGATACATTGTATATTTTGAAATATTCAAAAGTTTATTGATAATTCACTTTACAGAACACGCTACATGAGTAGTTAACTAACTTAATCAAGTAACGCAGCACACCTGCACGAACATCCCTGCTCTCCTCCTCTACAGCCCGTGTCACTGTCACCACAGTCTCTGCTGCTGGGGGTAAATCACAAGCATTCTCATAGACCTCTCCATTGCTGTTAAAAACATCCACATGCCGAGAGTGAAGAACACTATTCCGTCTCCTTTCTTTGTTGTGAGTTTGTTTGTGGCGCGTTTACGATGATGTCACGGCAGTAGAGGCGGCGCAATTATAACGACGCGTGAATAATCCCGCCCACTCTTTAGCGGTACTAAACTGCAGTGGAAATGCAAACCGACCCGAACTGAGCCGTACCGTACCGTACCGAGCCGTGCCGAACCGTACCGTACCATGCAGTGGAAAAGCGCCATAAGCTACAGTCTGACTATAAATAGCTTGTAGCTTACCAGAGCACACTACCTTTCTAAAAACACTTTCTTTTTAACTAAAAGTAGTGACACAAAAATGTAACAACAGATGGCGCCAATGTGACAACAGCTGTGCGAAACAATGGATCATTTTGTGTATTTCAGCCAAATAGTGAAGCGCCATAGAGTAGCAAACTGCTACATCACTTTGCTTTATGTACATTGTAAACATATTTACACTGTGGAAAACCAGATACAATTTGATGAAATGACAAGCACTGAAAAAACTGTCTTTATACTGTATTTGTTTTTATCCATACTAGCCATGACCGCTGCACTTGTAACTATGGTTTATTTATTTATTTATGTATTTGTGGGGGCATTGAATACTATTTGTACAACCACAGTTCTATCATGACATACTCTGTGAGTATTAAAGACATACAATAAGCTGTAGCAGATCTATACAGGTGGAGCTGGAGAGGTGGAGGGTTTCAGAGCGATCTGAAACAGCGATCTGCTCTAGTGAACGCTAACCTGCCATTTAGATGTAAAGCAGCAAGCTCATTGGCTGCAGATGCAACATGAACCAATCAGCGAGCGCCGAGTAGTTTAACACTTTGATTTTAATATGTTTGCATTAAGGACCCGTCAGCCTTTGTCATCTAGAGTTTCATAACAGAACATGGCATTTTTACTCCAAAGAGTATGGTTAGACTATGGTTAGTGTAGCATTCTTAGTTTGGGGTTACAATTGTTTAACTATTTATTTTATTTTATTTTTAATAAAACCATAGTTAATTTTCATAAGGGTTGAAAGTACAGAGTACCTACTAAATTGACTACAGTCTGATTATGAGTAGTAACTGTTTTTATCAGTGCTTAATGAATCAGCTCACTGTTCTCAGACCTTGTCTGTTAATGCATATGCTTGACCAACTAATTGCTCAAAAACTCTCAGGTTGAATTGAAGCTTGAGGGGAAAAAGCACTGTGGACAGTTTACTGTCAATATCATATATGTTGTGGCTGTTGCTGGCAAATTTAATACTGCTATATGCTGTTCTTTGTTCTTTCCATGAACAAAACTCTGTCCACATGTCATCCAGCCAAGGCTAACAAGTCACATTGATCTCCTGTGCTCTCCATTCCCTCGAGGAGCCCTGGGACTCCGAGGCAGCTTCACACAGACAATACGCATGTTGTTACTATATGCTGCTTTTGCACAGAAGAGACAGTTGGGGCTGGTGTTGTGCCCGCTGGCCTGACCCTCTTTAGAGTTGCTGGGTGGCTTTTGGGGGTATGTTCAAGGCTGTGAAACACTGTCAAATACTGCCTTTCATGGCATTGACATGCTGAAGATTAAGACATCAAGGGCTCTCTACCAGCAGGAAATTCACAATTCTTCTTGGGTTAATTGGAAATCCAAATGTTTTGAGGTGGAAGACAGTGGGCCAATGCAGCAGGAGCGACGACAGACGCATATCCAGTGCTTTTTTTAACATATCCAGTGCTTTCAAAATGATCTCTGAAATGCTAAGGTAGAAGAGCATATATGAAAGCCTTTTAGCCAAACTAATCCTTTTATACTTGCCTTTGGTATAAGTAAAAATGCACTCTCGCAGCCACACACACAACAAAATCACATCAGGCCCCATGCTGGCTTGGAGCAGCACACTAAAAGCCAATGCATAGTGTAGTTCTCAAGTATACAATGTTGAAACGCTACAAATTGATTTCTTCTCCCTTTCTTCTACGTAATTGGCGTCGTCAAGGATTTTTCTTCATCCCCTTTCAGCCCATTTTTGAAACTGAATAATGCGACAAGCCCCAGATCCAACTTTTCTGCCATGCTGTTTATTTATCTACCCCCTCGTCTTACGACACTTCACATGAAAAGTGACCACAGAATAGCGGTGACAGCCATGTCTAATATCTCTTTCTGCCAATTTTGGCTTCTATCCCCTCCTCCACACTTGATGTCTTTATATTCTCCTGAGAGTGCAGTGGGAATGAAAGGACGAGGCCTAGCCGCTGACCTCCGCGGGAGGAGAGTATTAAAAGACAGGAGCGAGAGAGAGGCGAAGGATGCAGGAGAGAGAAAGAGAGGGAGCAGTCTTTCCTGCTGAGAGCCAGCTATCTGGGCTGGCAGGCTAAAGCTGGCCTTCAGACGCCTTTTGTCAAAAGGGTTGAGAAGAAGAGAGCCTCCTCTTCACTGGAGCTGAGACAATGCTGGGTTTGTCATCCCTGAGGAGTCTCCCGGTGAGAAAGAGTAGAGTTCGTCGTGGTCAGGGGTAGCCTTTGGGCCTTGCAGATGTTGAAATAGAGATGATTTATTAGGCCTGGTGTCCTCGGTGGCACTTGGCCACCGTCCCAGACAAGAGCGCGAGAAGAAGACAACAGGGGAGATCAGCGGGCCGCTGTGGATCAGAGACATCTTAATACCGTGTATGGGCATGGGGAGATTTGCTCTGCGACCGTCATGGTATTTTTGCCCTCTTTTCACTGAGAAAATAACTCGAGATTAAGCCAAAAGCACAGAGAGGAGGGTCCTCACAAAGATCTCTTTCTATCTCTCGCCTTCCTTTCTTTGGAAAATCTATAAAAAAAAATGCATTGGTGGCACTGCTTGTTCTTTATAAGTCATTAGAAATCATTGAAAAAAAAAAACTGTAGTATTTAAAAATGGCTACATTTATGTCAACACCACATGACAGCAAATGTATTGACTTTGTATAGATTCTTTGGAGCCAACAAACTTGAGAGAAACTGTATTTTTCTTTTGATCACATCAGTAAATGTTGCAGCCATGCTAGGGTGAGGAATGGCTGGTTGGCTGCTAGTCCATTTCTATGCATATGCTTAGGTGTTTTGGAAGTTTGTTAGGGCTTTTTACTTTTTACTGTCTAAATTTGAAATGAGTCCATCCTCAAGTCTTTACAATTTTCTGATTAATGTACTGTAAATCCATAATATTTATTTTGCCTGTTTTGTCCACTTATTGCTTAGAAAGGTATTAGCACATTTTCCCCTAAAAAGTGACTTTATTTGAGATATTATTCATGTCTGTGACTCAAAAACATTGAGACATCTTGTGCACCAAAGTTTAATAGTTGGGGTTAAAGGGTTCAGTCAAACTCAGTGCTTATGAGTAATTACAGTGTAAAAAACTTACAACTTCAAAAACAGTACCAAATATTTTACTTTCTTTAGCAAAGACCACTAATGTTCCTACATGAAGTCAGACAGCTTGAAGAAAGCCAACCAAAAATAGGTGGCACTGCTGAGAAAACAACAAATAAAACGGCTTAACCACCAGCTACTACTACTAGGGATTTTTTTTGCATCTAACTGTTGAACCTAACAGCCTCCTCACTCTCCCAAAGAAACCACTTCTCATGCACCTCTAGCAGAAGCGAATGGCTTTTAATCTCAGCTGTTGTTTGTCCAGTTTACGCCAGGCATTCTTAATAGACCTCAGAGGGTTAGTTAAAAGAGAAAGTTTAGACAGCTTTCATCAAGTCGGTGGAGAAGATTGATTGGCAATGTAATTTACCCCCACCCCAATGTCCAGCCGGTAAGTGCCTAGAGGAACTGTATGTGTGTAAAAGTGAGAGTGCACAGATGAAAATACTGATTGCTTCTCGATGTCAGGGACAGAGGTCCATTGGTGAACAGTCGCACAATGTGGCATGTGACCAGCTAGAGTAACAGGGCTGACGGGACCTGGAGGGGGGGTCATCAGTCATCCGGGTTGTGCGCTCTTGTGCCTTCTCTCACGTCTGTCATCTTCATATGCTCGCATTTTGACATGCATAATAACACCAACATCAACTGACACCTACAGCTGCAGACAAGCGTGAACTCAGCCAGATGCAGCCTTTTAAATTCAGGATCCTGTGTTTTCTGTATCAAACCCCGTTCATAAGCAGGATCGTGAGCGAGGAGCTAAAGGGCTTATTTTTGATGGACAGGACACTGTGACAGCACGGAGAAAGGGCTGGAAGGTAGATGGAGAGAAGGAGAAATGGTCAGGCTTGCTGGCCCAAATAATTTTCTGTTTCGCTCATTCGAACCACCAACAGTGTCCGCTCAGATCTTTGCGCTCTGTTGTCTGTCAAAACTTTCTGCATCAGCATAAAACCTTTCAAAAATGTTTGAGTTTTCTCCCACTAGACATGATTAAATGCTTTTTTTCCCAGAGTGGTAAAAAAAGTGCTGTCTTTGTATAAAAAGTGGCAGCTCCATCCGGGAGCTACAGCAAAGGTTAATGACAAACAACGGACAATGAACACAGGACAAAGAGTGGCATACACGTCCCTCTCTCTCTCTCTACGTTTTCCTCTCTCTCTTCCCCCTCTTTTTTCTCATCCTCTCAATAGTTGATTTTCATTTCTATAAATGGGTCATTCTATAAAACGGGTGCCTTTTCAAGTTTGATAAGAAGTTTTGTTTTTGTGCATTATACAGTTTACATTTACCAGACGCTTTTATCCAAAGCAACTTACAATTGCATTCAGGTTATACATTTTCATTAGTATGTGTGTTCCCTGAGAATCTAACCCACAACCTTTTGCGCTGCTGACACAATGCTCTACCACTGAGCCACACAGGAACACAAAACAACAAATATACTTATACTTTTATTAAAAACATTCCATAAGGCAAATAATGTGTTTAAGACTCCTACAGCTAAATACTTACACATTATATTAATATAATTAAGGTAGCAGAATTGATGGTAACAGGGATGGAAATTTAACACATTTATTTGATTTGTTTAATTTGAAGTATTGTGCTCAAGATTGTAAAACTACAATCTAATGTTGATGTGTAAAAAAAAATATTTTGAATTTATTTTAATTCAGTTGTCTGATATCTACAATTAAGGTAACAGGGTTGAAATGTTATAGGACAGACAGACAGACAGACAGACCGATTATAGATAGAAGGAATCTTCTTTAAATAAATGAATACATTAATTAATTAATTAATTAATTAATCAATTCAAAATTTATTGATTCTTATTGATGAATTAAATATATATATGTAATTATTTTCATTGTTTAAGTCTTTTTACAGATATGATGCACACAAAGGCAATTGTAGACTGACCTAAATGTATTCTTGAGAACGATTGTCTCTTCCCATACACTAGCTGAAAATGAACAGAAAGACGGATAGAGAGAGTACTGAGGGAGGGAACAAGAGAGAGAGAGAGAGAGAGAGAGAGATGCAGAAATGCCTCCTCTTCTTTCTCTCTCAGTCTCATCCCTTTCATGTCGGACTCTGGGCCGTTTCTTTGCCCATGTGAATCAGAACAATGAGATGTATGAGCGTCTGAGGGGGCAGCGCACAGAATACTGGCCTTGTCCTCCAGTAGAAGCTTGACGTTGATTAATGAGACTGCGGACATGGGCAGAATGTTGAGGAAGGCTCCGGAAGACCTCAGGGGTGTAAAGGGAGGAAGAGGGTATGGGCGGTGACGAAAAACATGGGCTGCCTCAGGAGGGGAGAGGTGAGGGCCCATGGCCTGGACACAACTCACCACCAACAGACAGAAAATACACTTTTACTCACGGACAAATGCCTCTCAAGAGTAAAAGAGTGAAAGTGTGAGGGTTGAAAGCAACCCTCATGTGAGGGGATTTTGGACACATAACTTAGGTCAAGAAAATAATAAAAACTAAAATCGGAAATAAAATATAACAATGCCTTTGCATCCTATCCTATTATTCTCTGAGACCTAGCAAACCTGGCAACGTTCATAGAGTGAAGACAATTTATTTGAAAGAGTCCTCATGTTAACTTTAAAATACGTTCATACAAAGTCAGCTCAACCAGTTGAAAAGTTTCAGAATTACATACACTATCTCACGGCATTTTGTACATACCTTACTACGGAATTAATACAAATTCATACGAATTGGCAACTTGTAAAATATGTACGATTCAGCGAAAATCATATGAATTTGTACGAGTGAGGTCATACACATTCATACGAATAAGCCACCTTGTAAAATATGTACAAATTGCCATGAGATCGGGCTGGAATTACACAAACTGCTACAACCAAGCAACTCAGTGAACAAAATGTTTTAGTTCCTAAAAACTGAGACATAGCAAAATCGTTAACCACTTTTAAGAATATTTTCTAAATTTCAAAGCTGTACTTCACTGCACACACACACACACACACACACACACACACACACACACACATGCACACACACACACACACACACACATGCACGCACGCACGCACAGTAAAATTTAAATTACAGGACATTATCTATTAATCTCACGGTCATTCCTGTTAACTGTAAAAAACAATGCAATGAAGTGCAAAATAAAAAACAGCTAATACTTGTAAAAAAAAATCTGAAATCAGAACTAAAAAATCCTTCATGTCAATACAGACCATTGTTTTCAGATTTTTTTAGAGTATATTATTTAGTTTTCTGACAAATATGTATTCTACACAAAATAAGAATGAATGTATCATAGTGAAATAAAATTAATTTCCAACAGCAACTTTTATTTTTCTGAAATGTGTGTTACAAAGATCATAAAACATATGTTTTGAACTTCAGAACTAATATTCATATAGTAAACTCTTAGTTAAAATAAGACTCAATATTCTTCTCTTTGATTGAAACTACTGAAGTTCTAAGTTCATTCCTTATTTTGCTGCATGTAAGATGCCAAAGCCATTCTTTTAAAGCCGTTCCCTCCTCCTGAAAACCTGTCCTCCAGCTCTCTCTCTCTCTCTCTCTCTCTCTCCAGTCCGTGCGGCTCCATTGTCTCAACTTTCATCTGTAGGTAAGCACCTCGCTAAAGCCCCAGCCACTTCAAAACACGTGACAATAGCCAGATTTCCTCTCAATTTGCTTGTGGAGAAAGAGCCCAGAAGCTTTTCAGGAGGACCTGAATAGTCTGGCTAATTCAAGCACAATCCCAGCCTGACCCCCCATTTCCCTTTTGCATCTCAGACCCTATTTAGGTGCCCCTGACTTTCCTAATTCAAGAACAATCCCTGCTGCTTTTCATAAGCCTGCTGCTCTGAAAATATGTGAGTGTGAGTGTGTGTGTGTGTGTGTGTGTGTGTGTGTGTGTGTGTGTGTGTGTGTGTGTGTGTGTGTGTGTGAGAGAGAGGAGCGAGAGGTCATAGAGCAGTGCTTCTTGACCAGAGTTAAAAATAAATGGTCAATTTCTAAAGGTAAATCATTTTAGTTTTTAAGGATTTGGAGAAAGTTATTCATGCTTTTATTTCTTATATAAATATATTAATATATATTACTCAATATATTAAATATAGAATCAAAAAAGCATTGCTATTCTTTGGCATTTCTGATGTAATAATTTTGTTTAAGTTTGTTCTTATATTCGGTCCATGATTATTTTACCTTTATATTATGAATTTTAAGCCAGTGTTTCAATCTGTCTCCTGGCAGAACCAGTCAAACTACACAGATGCCAACATGGACAGGTTTAACCGACATGCACTCATCCTCAACAAACCTAGACATAGACATGACGTATGCCAACTTGCAGTGAGAATAAACAAGGTTAATTCTGATCACAATTTATTTTATGATAATTATTGGCTGTTGAGAGCATAAAACGATCCATTTTACCTTTTGATTCAATGCAGCATTTTAAGAACAATATTGGTACATTGAACAAAAATCTATCTATATATTCAAGCAAGAACCAGCTGATAAGCACTTTTTGTTGCAGATGGAGAAAGAAAGAGAGGTACAAGTGTGTGCATATCTGCTTTCTAATAATGGCTTGCTCAATCTTTTTTCTCAGGTATTTGTATATCTCTTTTTTTTCTCTCTTTGACACTTCATTGTGACCCTAATCAACCTCCCCGGAGCAGATTTCCTCCATATGCGTGTTAATATGCTCCTCTGTAGGGCCTCTCCAGCACCTCTCACTTCCCAGGCCGCCGTATTGTTATTAAAGTGATCAAGGCCTTTCTTCACTTGGTTAAGTGCTAAGAGTTCATAGGAAACAGATTTGAATTGCGTTTCAAACAGTTGGTAATCCTCGCTCTAGATAAAAAGACAATTTGAAGAAATTCAAACCACAAACGATGACACAATGTTAGAGCAAAAGAAGCGGTGTGCGGGAGACAATCGTAGTTCTTTCGATGTCGTTTTCAGGGTTTGGTTTATACTAGGAAACCACAAAGCCTTTAAATGCAGGTCAGAGGACGAGGTATTGAGTTCCATTAAACAGCCAGAAGCAGATGGAGAAACCCAGACTAACCCAGAGAGCTACATGACAGGGTGAGATATTAAAGAAACCAGTGTTGTGGGTAGCACATTTCAAGAGACTACTGAAGTCATTTGGTATTTGTTCAAATCCCCTTGATATTTTTGTTTTATATTATCTTCCTCAGACGCTATGCTCACATGGGTTGCCATATTGAGGACACATTTACATTTACATTTAGTCATTTAGCAGACGCTTTTATCCAAAGCGACTTACAATTGGGAGTACATAAAGCGATTAATCTTGAAGAGGCAAACATACAGAGGAAGTGCCAATAACACCAAGTCTCAGGCATTGTTCAAATAAGTACAAGCTAGCAAGGGAAGGAGAGAAAGATAAAGAGAAAGATGAAGATTTTGAAAAAGTGAAAGTTCAAATTTTTTTCAAGTAGAGTTGAAAGAGATGAGTTTTCAGTTGTTGCTTGAAGATCGACAGGGATCCAGCATTCCGGATGGGGTTGGGAAGATCATTCCACCGGCCAGGAACGGTGAACGAGAATGTTCTGGAGAGTGATTTTGAGCCTCTCTGTGATGGTACCACGAGGCGTCACTCACTAGCAGATCTCAGACTTCTGGAGGGGATGTAAATTCGTAATAGTGAGTGGAAGTAGGTGGGTGCTGAGCCTGTGGTTGTTCTATATGCAAGCATCAGTGTCTTGAACTGGATGTGAGCTGCAACTGGTAGCCAGTGCAAGGAGACAAAGAGAGGTGTAACATGTGCTCTTTTTGGCTCATTGAAGAGCAGTCGTGCTGCTGCATTCTGAATCATTTGTAGAGGTTTGATTGTGTTTGATGGAAGTCCAGCTAAGGACACGCAACAGGAACGAGCGCAACTGACAGTAGAAGACGGCAAGCTTTACACTGAAAGTTGATGGGTTGTTTTATACATTTTATATTATCTCCGGTAATAGAGATTGTTAGATGGATCATGAGGCTTTTTAAAGTAGGATAGAGTCTGTGATCTCAGACCCAGTTCATTTGCTGGCTTTCATGGCTGCATTACACAGTTTTTCACCATCTGGCAACCTGGGCCAATCATATTGGTTAAATTGTCAGTGGGCGGAGTCACACAGGCCAAAACAAAAACAGACATTCTGAAATGGAACACACATTTCAAAGTAGAATAACTGGCTAGAGAATTGTTTTTCAGATAAACATGTGAACTTATATTATGGCATTTTATGCTTTAGTAAAGTCAAAAATTACATACAACAGCACCTTTAAAAACTTCAGAGCTAATGACAAAATATATATATAAATCCACTTTGACATAGTACATTCCATAAAACATAATGATGTATCATAAGTAGTTAGCTTTTTAAGTGTGATAATGTTGTAAAATAACGTCCCTGACACGATCTCACTGCAATTCGTACATATTTTACGAGGTGGCTAATTCGTACAGATTTGTATAAAGACCTACACATAACCCCGCACCCCTAAACCTTCCCGTCACTGGGGTTTAGACCAATTGTACAAAATTGTAAGCGTGAGGTCGTACGAATTCGTAAAAATTAGCCACCTTGTAAAAACCTATGAATTGGTTGTGAGATAGCGTTACTAACACTGGAAAGCAGAGAAAGTGCATTGAGGAAAGAAAAAGCAGATTGTTGCTATGTTGCTTGTCGGTCATGAAAAGATCAGCTTTCTGCAAGAGCATTCAGGATCCGTGCATGGCCGCCCTGCGCGGGATACAGTGACCGGACGGAAGACTGAGAGGGTTTTATCTTGAAATATGATGGCCGTGGCAGAGGAGACTATGAGAGGTGTGCTATGACTGTCCAACAAGCATGCAACCGTAGATTCTTAAGAACTTCACCAGGGCGTCACAGGAAACCTATAGCGTTTCACTAAATCCTTCCCATCCATGCCAGCGGGCAAAGAATGCACTGGCTTTCAAGGGGAGTCAGTGTAATTAAAACAGTTTGAATGTGTAATCATCAGGTAGAAATCTCATATGTAGGAAATTATTAACAAGATTGATTTAATATCCCATTTGTTTCTCCAAGCCAGTATTGAAATAAATGGAAAACAAACAAACACAAAAATGACATTTTATAGATCTATACACTTAATGTTAGTCAACAATGGGCACTTTTCACATTTTCGGAATTCGCAAAAGTGGAAGTCATCATAGTTGGGTAACTAATGATTTTTGCATTCCCATTTGTTCCAATAAAAGATTATGGAGAAGAAAAAAAAGAAAAAAACATGACTGTGTTTCCACAACTTTAAAAAAGAGGAAATAGTTACAGCATTCAGAGAAAAGTTACTGTTGCTTCCTCAGTCATTGTATTAAAAACACCCTCACAACTGTGTTAACATTTTGTACTAAATCAAGTAAAGTAAAACAACATAAAATATAATGTTCCAAATGTACATGCAAAAACAAATAATTGATAATAATAATAATAATAAATGTTTAAAAAGCTAGATTTTCAATGTTCATAACATTATGGAAGTGCGTCATCGGAGTAAGGAAAAGGTACAAAAGTTGTCACTGGGCCAGTACTTTTTCAAAAGCTACTAAAATGTATTTAGATACTATATGCACACTTGCATTACTAATGGCATCATAAGCAAATAAGGTATCTTTTGAAAGAAAATGAATGCATTACAATATTACAGTACATTACTCCAATGGCGTAGGTTTGCTTTCGGCATTGGTGGGGACATAACCCATCCCTCCTAATTCTACGCCCCTGCATTACTCAATAAAAGTAACTAATTACTTAGTTACTTTTTATGGAAAGTAATGCATTACAGAACTCTTACACATAACTCTTACATTACTTGTTGTCACCTTGGCTGGGCCTGCATATTTTTTTTTATTTATTTATTTTTTATAACAAAAAAGCATGTAATTTTACAAGTAATGCGTTGCTTTACTAGTTATTAGTTAAACGGTAATCTGATTATGTAACTCGTGTTATTTGTAATGCATTACGCCCAACACTCGGTACCACTCCAGTGACAGCTTTTCTACCTTTTTTTTATCTAACTAAATTGTAACTTAATTGTTCTTTGCAAAATGTAGAATGTGATTTGCATATATTTAAGCATTTATTTATTCAAATATAACTTAAATTGTTTACAAAATCAGTCTAATGTACATGTGCTAGATCTGTAACTAGTGTCTGAAACGCGGCCAGGTTTGTGGTTCTGTTAGAACAGAGATAGGTCGAGTTATCAGTCTGTAGCAGTGAAAGGCTATACTCTTCTACCTACACACTGACCTCCCTGTCCCGCTCTTGGCCACGGGCCATATGAAGTGCCTGTCGTAAACAGACTTGATTTCCTGATCTACTATCACATGGAGTCAAAACAATCCGTCTACAGCTGCTGTGCTGATTTGTTTATGGAGGGAATCAGTCATCTTTGAATAAATCAGAGCTTCTCTAACTAAAACAAGAACAATTAAGCTCATTTGACCATGATAACGACTCTTCTGTGTCAAAATATCAGACTTTAAGAAACAAAGCACTTTAAATTCAAATTAAAGCATTAATGTGAAACCATGACAAATATTAATCTGTTTAAAGAGGGAATTTTGTTTAAAGTGCTCATTTCACACACACACACACACACACACACACACACACACACACACACACACACACACACACATGTTGGTTTTATGGTTTGAGGACTTTCCATAGGCGTAATGGTTTTATACTGTACAAGCTGTATGTGCTATTGCCCTACACCTACCCTACACCTAAACTTAGCCCTCACAGGAGACGGTGCATTTCTATTTTCCTCAAAAACTCACTCTGTATGATTTATAAGCATTTTAAATTATGGGACACTGAAAATGTCCTCATAAATCACCTTCTCCCTGTAATACCTATGTCATACCCATGTCATTATACAAATTTGTGTCCTCATAAACCACATAAACATGCCCACACACACACACACACACACACATTTATGTATATTTTTTTTTTATATATTTTTTTTTTATGTTTATAAAAACACCTTTTTGATAGCTTTATATACTCATAAAATAGGGCTCAATGTGTTAATGTTAAATAATTTTACATATTGGTTTTAATTTATTTGTATAATATTTGTGTTTTGTCTGTAAAAACACATTGAGTTATGTATTTTTTATATAATTTTTCTACTTTTTTATTATAGTGTAAAACACCTTTAAACAGATATTTAATAAATGTTTAACATACAAATATTAAAATACGTCAAATAAATATACAAAAATAGGGAAAAAAATATTTTATTAACATTATAAATGTTATTTTATTATTATTATACAGTTTATTATTATTATACTGCATTTTGCATTTTGCACTTCATTGCGTTGTTTTAGAGTTAAGAGAAATGTCCATCATTTATTTTTATAATAAGTATTTCTGCAATTATTCCAGATATTTTTCTTTGACTTGACCACCTGTTTCACACACTACGTGCACCGACTACTCTGAAGAAAAAAGGAAGAATGAAAGAAAGCCAGCGCAGGGCCACTGTAGAGCCGAAATCCTCTCTCAGGACCGAATTCTCCCTCTCCTCTGTCACTCCCTCCTGTTCAGCCTCTCTTCTTCTCTGTTTTTTAATAAAGCTGTTTGCTTGTCAGCTCTTTTGAGGCACGGACCCCCAGCCATGTGAAAAGTTAATCCCTGTGTGTCTGCGAGCAGACTCCATCTCCCTGGGAACCCCCTCGCTCAGGCAGACTCAAGGACGACCCTGACAAGCCGGGCCTGACCAGCCACTTGAGGCTGGGCCTCTCTCAACCACTTCTCCTCTATTCCTCCTTTCAGGCAGCTTTAGATGGGACAGCCTGACAGACAGTGGGATTCTGGATTTAAATCTTCAAGTGCTAATCAAGTTGAAAGATGACAGTGGAGAAAAAGAGATCTTTTAATGCAACCCTTCACCCTATTCTTATCTTCCCTGAGACGCTCAGGAGATTTCAGGACTCACGTCAGTGATAAATGTGAATAAGCTATGAGAGTTGAAAGTGGAGACAGACCTGTACTTGCAAGGGCATAAACTGGTTCCAATAACTTGAGCCAATAGATTTTACTGTTTGATTTATGTTCTTAGCAAGTGGATAAAACCAGGACGGGATGCTAAGGATTCTTCACATGTGAAACGTAGGCCCCAAAAGTTGAGAAAAAAATTGATAAAATGAACAATCCTTCAATACAAAAAGTGATAACCTGCAGTTGTTACATGTAAGCTAATACCTGATGTAACCCATAACACATTATTTGGTTGGTATAAATTGATGTATATACTTTAAAATAATATAAAAAAAGCTTTGCAATCTCACAAATCAATCCAGTCCATTAAGGAAAAATATAATATTTGTACCACTTACATTTTACTTAAAAGAGAATAAATAAATAAATATATTTTTTTTAACTTAAAATCTGCATAAATGCATTTCACTAAACACAATTCTTAGCATTTTGTTTGTTTGTTAGTTTGTTTGTCTGATGTTTTTGGTAGCTAATTCATATACATTTGCACAATCTTATTTGTTAATTTCCAACAATCTGCTTACAGCTCTCTGACAGTTATGTTTAGGGATTGACCTTCATGCTTACTATATATATATATATATATATATATATTCAGTTCGAATCATTCTTACAAAATCATCACCTCAAAAATTGTTTTGTTGTCTTGTAACAAATAGGATTTTACATATAGCTTGTCTGAACCACAGTAATCAAGGGGTGGAGCTCATTAAAGGGTGAATTTGTTTATGGAGGAATTTGAAGACAAACAAGTTCATATTAAAATCAGTCACTTTTGACTGCAGGCTTTTGGTATCCAAGCAAATCTGAGCAGAGCCCGAGACATCGCTGAGATCCTCCTCTGAAAGATTCCTGGGATATTTACTGTCTAAGAAAAACTACTGAGATATTATTGAGATTCCATGTGCGATTTTTCCTTCCTATGGGGAAGGTCATTGAGTATGAAGCGAGTATGAAGAGACTCAAAGCAGCTCATTATGAAGAGGGATGTGTTTTAGTGACTAGTGTGGAAGAGCGCAGCCAGGGGCAGCCAGCCATCTAAATCCTCTCTTTCTCCATCCCCTCTCTCCCTCCCTCCCTCCCTCCCGTTCATCCCCATCTTACGCTCTCCCAGACCTGAAAGCAGCTGAAATTAGTTTTGAGGGAAACAAGTGCGATTGGGTCTGTATAGGTCAAGACGGACTTTGTTCCGTCTGAGGGTTTATCTAAACTACAGCTGTGTCAGACAATGGGCCAGGGGTGGTTGACAGAAACCCAAGCTGCGAGGGCTAAATTACTGCACTGATAAGACTGAATTAGACGCTATGAAGTCCAAGAGCTCAAGAGACACTGAAGAGGAGAGGAGAGACTCGCTCGATGATACAGAGAAAGATAACACTGGACAGAAAAACCTGAGTAGCCGTGCTACCTACATAGGCAGCCCCTTCACAATTAACCACAAATACTGATTTGGAACGCTCTACATAGGCAGCAATGCTTATACCACACAAATAGGGCTCCTCACATGAAGCAACTGAAAAACTTGAGTCTATACTTTATTCTAAAGAGATTTGTTTAGTTTAGCATGTTGTTAGCATGTTAGCATGTTGCCAAGCTAACTCCGCAGTAGAGATTTTCTTCTCCCGACTTTTACGCTTTGTCCCGCTCTCATTTGGAAAATGTGATAAGTAGCGGTCTACATGGACTTTCAATCCCATTTAAGTCTGATTTTTTTCTTGTATAGTGTCATCGGCTATTCCCACACAAGTGACGTTTCAGATCTCACTTTATTGCATTTGTCGTATCAGGCAAAAGGAACATGTTTTTCCTTCCTTTAGGATATAAAAATTATATATATTGCGTATATTGTTTCAAAAACAATTGTTTCTAAAATGTTGAAATGTCCAATTTTCTTGTTAGAATTATAACATTGTTTAAAGTTTTTAAAAAAACATTCCTTACAACGTTCTACTAACATTATTTTTACCAAAAATATAACATAATTTGTTTTTAAGAAAACATTTTTATAAAAATGTTAATATATATATACACTATAATGCCAAAATTATTGGGTCACCCCCTTCTAATGAAAGGTTTGACTACTTTAGTAATTTCCATGAGTACAAATGTTTAGGCATATAATGATATTCTAGAGAATTGTGTCCTTCTAATTTTATAGCAACAGTTTAAACAGGAGCCTTTTCTATTCTAACATGACAGTGTATCTGTGTATAAGACAACGATCAAAGAGAAATGATGATTCAGTCAGTGTGGAAGAACTTGACTGGTCTGCAGAAAGCAGCTGAACACTTCTGGTGTGACTGTAAATGCAGATCTTGAGCCAAAAACTCATTACCAAACACCAATGACTTGTTCATTCATTAGATGGACAAAAGTACTGGGACACCCCCTTCTTTAGAAGAGAAAAAGATATGCAGAATACCATCTCTGAACACACAACACGTCGAACCCTGAAGCAGATGGGCTACAGCAGCAGAAGACCACACCGGGTGCTGCTCCTGTCAGCTAAGAACAGGAAACAGAGGATACAATTCACACAGGAACACCACAATTGAACAATGGAAGATTGTAAAAACATTGCCTGGTCTGATGAGTCTAGATTTCTGCTGTGACATTCAGATGTAGGGTCAGAATTTGGCGTAAAGCACATGAAAGCATGGATCCATCCTGCCTTGTCTCAACGGTTCAGGCTGGTGGTGATGTAATGGTGTAGGGGATATTTTCTTGACACACTTTGTACACTTAGTATCAATTGAGCATTGTTTAAACACCACAGTCTACCTGAGTATTGTTTCTGATCATGTCCATCCCTTTATGACTACAGTGTACCATCTTCTGATGACTACTTCCAGCAGGATAATGCACCACGTCACAAAGCTCAAATCATCTCAGACTGGTTTCTTGAACATGACAATGAGTTCACTTTACTCAAATGGCCTCCACAGTCACCAGATCTCAATCCAATAGAGCACCTTTGGGATGTGGTGGAACGAGAGATCCTCATCATGGATGCGCAGACGACAAATCTGCAGCAACTACGTGATGTTATCATGTCAATATGAACCAAAATCTTTGAGGAATGTTTCCAACACCTTGTTGAATCTATGCCACAAAGAATTAAAGCAGTTCTGAAGGCAAAAGAGTACCAACTCAGTTCTAGCAAGGTGTACCAAATAAAGTGGCCAGAGAGTGTATATGTATTTGTGTGTGTGTGTGTGTGTATGTGTGTGTGTGTACATGTATATGTGTTATTTTTTACACGTTTAGAATGTTATAAACAAGCATTTCTGAGACTGTTCATAAAGTACAGAAAACATCATAAGGATGTTCCGAGAATTTTGTCTCATTGTTATGACAATATATATCAAATAAAGTCACAGGAACATTACTTAAGGATGTTTTGTCCTAACATTTATATAACTTTTTAAATAATGTTAGTGATTTCTGTCCAACCGAAAGTCCATTCCACCATTTTTTACACTTTAATATGAGTCTTTCAAAGAGACACAATTGCTTTTTATGATTATGTGAACTGATTAAATGGAGGCTTTTATTCACATACAACAAGAAAGAAAGAAAGAAAGAAAGAAAGAAAGAAAGAAAGAAAGAAAGAAAGAAAGAAAGAAAAAGAAATATTCTAGTGATCTAATTAGCAAACAGGATTCGAATGACTTGGTCAAGCACTAGACGTCTGACACACTGATATTTTCCCAACAAATGAGGTGTTGTTTTACTGAATTAGTGAAGAAAAAGAAACTCCAAAAATATATTTTACAAAGAAATTAGTCTAAATATTTAATATGAAAACTGATTTGACAATTATTCTCAAAGCAGACATTAAGAAAACATGAGGTGTGACGTTTCCCGCTGACTTGTCTGAGTGGGACATAGCATACATACATGATATCACTGGATCTGGACTTGTGGTCATCTTTAAATGGGCTCTTTAGAAAAGCAAGTGGTGTCATTGATGGAAATTAGTGTGAAAAATGCGTCCCACGGAGGAGGAGAGCAGATTTATAAGGATGGGTTAAGCTGCTGAGAGACACAAGCACAGAAACAGTCATTATTCCTACAACTCAACCACAACTTGACACACGGTTGGGCTTCAAGAAATGACGAGATCGCTGGTGAGCGGGCCAAGTCTCCTTTCCAGGATAATGACAAATTTAAAATTTCTGCACCGTGAAACAGAATGTCGTCATTGTCTTTGGGTTCCTAAATGGCTGTTATTTCACATCATCGTCTTGAGGAAAGAATAACACTCAAACATCAGTCTTTTCTGAAGAGACACACATTATGGCACACCTGGGGCGCTTGAGTGTTGCTCTAACTATGACAAAGAGCTTGAACTTTGAGTGACTTAAGAGTTCTTGTGTTTATACACACCGTTATTATGCTGGTCTGGTTATGAATTTATTGTATTTTGTATTGCGATCCTGGTTGGTAATCAAAACAGTATTGTACGTCTATTTTTGGTTGTAATGATCTGGAAACATTCAAGGCCAATGAAAAGAGGGTGGTGACCAGGAAGAAAACTACTCCTCCTTTTTTCCACTAAAGAATTGGTGGACTTAAAGTCTGTAGACTTTCCATAGACATTTTAAATCAAATGACACTGCAAGATGAGCGGTATAATTTATTCTGTGACACAAGCTTGTATTTATGTATAACGTGTCATATAAAATAAAAGCAGTGGGCGAATTTCAGGAAACAGAGCTCCATTCGCCAAGTGTTTTATAGAATGCTTAAAGAAATAGCATTTACTTTCAGCCCCATAACATTTAGACTGTAACATGGCCAAATTGACATTGCAGGGGGAAATATATTTTTCACAAAATTATTTTATTTTCAACCCCATAACATGTTGACTGTAACATAGCTGAATGGTCATTGCGGGGGAACATAGCTTTTTTTACTGAATTTATTTTTAAACCAATAACACGCGACACTAAAACATTTTGAATGTGACAGGGCTGAATGGTTATTATTGGGGTAAAAATAGCTTGAGTTAATAAATTTATTTTCAACCCCAAAACATTTGTTTACAAAAATGTAACCGGGTGACTGAGCATTGAAAAAATTATAACAATAACAACAAATAAATAAATACATAAATCAAATAAAAAGGTAATAAATAACACTGAAAATAAACGTAATGGTTTAAAGTTATTTTGAGCTGTTATTAGATATTAAATACCTTTTCTTTCAACCCTGTAGCATTAAACTCTAAATGTTTAAAATGTAGCAGGTTTAAATGGTTTACATTGCACAAAACCTCTTTTCAAAGAGAATACAAGAGACGTTAAAATGTGTTTATTCAAAATTATAAATAACATTAATTCCAAACGTACTGTGACAGGGTTGAAATAATGTAGAACTTTAAAGTGATTTTAGAAATTTGATGAGCTTCGGCAGTAACCTTATCAAATTAAATAAATGAAAAACATCTTTAAAATGTTCATCTACAAAAGGCACCATTTTCTGACAATGACCCCAGTGTCAAAAGCACACATCAGTTATTTAGTTCAACCTATAACGGACTGTAGGAGCCATTGATCTTAGCTTCTGTAAAGAAAACAGCAAGTCATAGAAAACACTGACTCAAATGTGAATTTGATTAACTTCAGCGCGAAGAGACGAAAATCACCTCGAAGAGACACATACACACTTCAATGTGAAAATATCACTGTAATTAGCAACGTAAACATCCCAGACAAACGTCATCATTCAGTGTAGTGGAGAGAGAAGGCAGTGTCTGCAGTGGCCTCGGGGCACAAGAGACCGTGATGGGCCTATTCATCAACACGCATGAATGATGGGTTTTCACTACACGCACAACTCACAGCCTCCAGTAACCTGCTCATACCAGACGGAAACAGAGGTTAAGGGAATGTTTGATTAATGTCACTGGGCGATCCACCTGGTACTTGGTTGGGAAACTTGCATGTATCACGAATCAGTGTAAATACCGTGGTCGGCCGCTTTTCAGCTTAATACTTACCCTTACCAAAATGTAGTAAAGTTGAAGTTTATTTTATTACTTCAGTAAAGTTCATGTATATTTTTAAGTATACTTTATGTAGAAAGTATACACATATCAGTACACTAGTAGTATACTTGTAAGTGTAATATTTCGATACTCCTTGGAACTAAATTGGCCCACTTAGTTTATATTTTATAAAAGTATACATTTAAGTATACTTTAAGTATAACAGTAGTAAACAACAGTAGTTTACATCAAAGGTTTTATGTGTATACTTATATGTATACTGATTAAATACTTGTAATAGCATTTTTAGTACACTTTGAAGTATAGTATGGATACTGCAAGTATACTCGTAAGTTTTCTTTAAGTGACATTTACATCATACTTTAATTATACTACTATGTCCCTATTTAGCTATTAATTTGTATATATTTTGTTGTATGAATATCAGAACATCAAAAGAAAGAACAGGGCATCTGCCTGTAAAGTTTCATTCATTCTTTTTTAAACACTTGAATGTGGGTGAGTTTATAAATAAAAGACAAAGAAACAACATTTAGAACAAAAAGCTGAAAAAAGATTATGAATTTGATTCAGAATGAAAATCAAAATGTAGATGGAGTCGATCAACACCCCAAAGCTTGACAGTCGTTATTACCTCTTCATTGGTCGACGTTTTATTCCATAACGTTACACGGTGTTGATGCTGTTTTACGTCTGATGACCGTGTTAGATTACACGTGGAAGTATGTTGTTTTGGTTTCTTCTTCACTTGTTTTGTTTTTGGTCATTCTGTACAGTAGATGTGTACTAGCGCCCCCTACCGTATAACAATGAAAACACGGATTCTCCGAGCACAAGTATATATTTAGACTTTTTCAGAGTAGAAGTCAATTATACTAAAATGCCATTTTAAATATATTTCTGAGAAGTAGATAAAAAGTAGGCTAAAATTATACTTTCCTATTTTTAGTTTAAAAGAAGTATACTAATAGCACACTTGAATAAACTTCTTTTTCATATGGGGAGGGTTATGAGTTTATTCAAATAAAGTATTAGCAAAATATTAATTGAGATGCTTGCCTTAGCAAACACCACTAATAATGCCAAGCAAGCTGGAGAGCGGGGAAATATGTGAAAACCGAATTAAAGACCTTGTAATCGCCCGGCTGCATGAACAATTTTCATTAAAGCGCAAGATTAATTAACAGATGGGTAATTGGTTATGAACAAATGATAAGGCATCAATGCACTAATAAATCTTGACATTTAATTTGCTGCCCGCTTCCCCCGCTATCAATTACTGTGTCCCTGGGAATAATTGACAATGTTTCGGTAAGATGCAAGGAAGGCAGGCATCTTTCAATGCTCCTAAAAGGCTCCTTTGGTGTAGACGCAGCAACATGGACCATATGTTTAATATTAGGTGTAATCTGTCCTACTCGAGTGCTCTGAAAACTGGGAAAATTGGATTAAATTGGCTAATGGCATGTTTAAAACCTCCATAAAGTGAATGTGAGTGGAAGGTATTACAGTGTTTTGGTGCTTAAACAAAGGCTGGCTCTCAATGGTGCAAAACTAATATGCTGGTCAACAGAGATCTCAAAGACCACAGGAGACATACTGATTTATCCATGTGGGTCAGAAAGTGAGAATATTTGCACAATATATGAGCCCGGGCATTATGGTTTGAAAATCAATTCATTAAGTGAAACTTTAAAGTTATATAGTTACACTTGAATTTGACATTTGACGAGTGTTAATATTAGGTCCTGATTCCACAGAAGAAAATCATACCTTCATGTTGTTCGAAACCTGTAAGTAAATAACTGAACTCACTTGTATAATGTGTATCTTGTATTTGTCATATAATTTTAATCATATCAATGAAATGCAATGCAATGCTTTCATTTGTTTAACTAATATTATGTAAATTAAGAAAAGCCACAATATTTCATTAAATTAAAATAATGTTATTAGGCCTATTATTATTGTTGTTGATGTTTTAGAGGGCTGTGAAAGATGTGAAATGGACTCTTTATAAAATATATTATTTGCCTTGGGATGAATTTTTCCAGGATGAATTACACATAAAGCTTTCTTCATTACTATTTACTTCCTTGATTTAAAAACCGCAAAACTGACTCACATCACCCATATGCTGCTTCTCTATATACAGCCCGTCTAATTGTCAGTCGTTCTCAGTCTTTCCAAAAACCATTAGCATTGTTCACCTTTATGGTAACCGCTCTGTACGTTCTTCACAAGATCTTTAACAATGAAAGCAGACAAGTTGTAACTGTGCCGATGGAGTTTCTCCACAAATGCTTAGTGGCTCAGCAATTCAGCAGAAAAGCTGGCAAACAGAGAGGTGAAAGGCAGGGTCAGGACAGATAGCGCCGAGGCGTGGCGCTCAAGTCGAGAGGGATGTTAGCGCAAGGACAAACAAAGTCAACCACGGGCATGAAAGCTGCCTGTCAGAGGCGGATCAGGAAACAAAGGAATTCAGGCAAAAATATGAGGAACAACCATGGAGAATCAAACATCTGTCACGTAGACCAAATGCGCAAAGCGAACACTTCCAGCACTAGGTATCGCTAAGTCAACAGCACGGCAAATATGAGAAAATGGCGAGGATGAATAATGCTGATATGGAAAAGTACCTTGTGTCATGAAGGCAAATAGAGAGTTTGCATTGCAACAAAGTCATCCCAAGGTCAAAGCCTTTGAAGTTTTCGGAGAGGAGGAGAAATAGAGGTGCAGATACAGTTGTTTTACCCTCGTTCCAGGCCCTGACTTTTAGTCTTCTTGTTTCTCTTCTTTTTAACTATGATGATCTAAGCAAATAATGAAACACACAAGTTTGCAAATTGTTTGAAAATGATACATTTGAACTGTTATTATATATTTTTTCTCAGAAATAAAAATGGGGTATATATTTCAACGTGTAATTTTCAATCCAGCTAAACTTTTGTTAAACCATGCAAATATTAGGCTTGCATGTAAATATTAGGCTTGTACATTTTCAATCTTGCAAAAAGTCATGTAATATTATTAATGCAATATGATGTATGAAATTTAGTTTATCTAATATAAAATAAATTCTAGCTTAGACAATATGCCAATATTATGTATTTATGTATTTGTTTGTTTGCTTGTTTGCTTTATAATTTAATTGTATTAATTGTAATAATTTAATTGTATTAATATTATTTAATTGTATTGTTTTACGTGAATTTTGAGAGGCAAAATAACATTTGATAGTTCCCCCAAAAATTGTGGATTAATTAAAAATAAAAAAATACATTCAAATGCACTCACTGCAGTCTTAAAGGTTTGGCATTTGTGCATCTTAACTCAGCTTATAATAACTGGATTGTTCAGTTTCACTCAAGCATGGCAGAATCCAACGATTCTTAGAGCAGGTTCATGATGCTGTTGTTGATTTACCAAAAAATAAAATACAAATTTTCATAACATTCTTAAAGCGCTGACAGTGTTAATCAGGAAAGAAGGGATGGGTAGAGAAACCTCACGATAAATGACAGTAAGCACATCAGTGAGGTCAAACTGGGTTTAACATGGGCTCCACCACACCCGCTGACACTGGCAGGGCACGGCATGTGTACACATCATTTATCTGGCTTTTGAAGAAATGCCATCGCAAGCTTTCTCCTTCTCTGATTCCCTCATACATTGATTCTTTTGTTTCACGGTTGAATAAAGAGTCTCCTTATAAGTTTGCTGTTGAAATACAGTTCTATCAGTGTCACCAGCCACATAAACTATTCAATGCTAAAAATACTCACTGAGACTGCACATTTTATTTACATGGAAATATCAGCAGAGGGAGACTGACACAAAAGACTGTTCAGAAAGTTAAAGCGCATTAATACAATTATATTACAAACATATTATATTAAGTATCACTGCCCTGGTGAGGTCCAACAAAACATTGGAATTCTATATAAACTGCTATTTCATTCCTGCGAGCATTCAAACACGACACTGCGAGATGTTTTGTGTCAGGTTAGCCGTTAGAACAAATCATTCGATGTTTACTGATTTACGGTTTTATTTTACTAATATCAAATCATGTTTATGAATTTGTATGTGTTCTGCACAGTGTTTTTATTAACTATAACTGAAACAATAAAAAATATGTTTGGTAGAAATAATAAAATAAATAATAAAATAAAATAAACTAAATAGATGAAAACGTAAACATAAAACACAAACAAAAATGATAAATGGTGCAACTAACTGAAATTAAATAAGTTTAAGAACTAAAATGACTAAAACTGTAATAAAAATAGATTAAATTGAAACAATTGTTTTAATTTAATTTAAGAGAAACTATAAAAATAATACATAAAAAAACATAATAAACTGACTAAAACTTACATTAAAATTACAAATATATTTAAATGAAAATAAAACAATGAAAGTTCATACAAATTTTTTAACAATAATATAACTAATATAACACTAGTTTCATAACTTAAAGACTTGGAATGACATATGGGACTGAACAAATTATGAAAAAAAATATTGAACTATCCCTTAACAATATATATATATATATATATATATATATATATATATATATACTTCACATTAAAACTCTTCTTTCTCTTTCTTTCTTTCTTTCTTTCTTTCTTTCTTTCTTTCTTTCTTTCTTTCTTTCTTTCTTTCTTTCTTTCTTTCTTTCTTTCTTTCTTTCTTTCTTTCTTTCCTTGCACTTGTTGACATTCCCTGTCAGTAATTGTCTCAAGGAAAATTAATAATTCAGAAACACACACACATGTCCTGTGTTCACTCTGTCCCCTCTAGTTATGTCTGGCAGTAGACGGACACACACACACACACACACACACAGGCTCGCTGACAGCGGTCCCCAATGGAACTAATCTGACAGCATCTCACGTTGGATGGCCAGCGTCCCACCTCACGTTCTGTGGTGTGTTCGGCACTTCCTTCAATACCCCAGCTAGTGCCATCACACCATCCACCCCTAAACCCACAGGGCCACTGGCTATAGACCCTCCTCTCCGGGCCCCCAGAGTCCCGCTCAGAATCAGATCTGATTGAAAGCGTCTGTGTCCGGGCTCACTGTTATAATATGTTGTGATAAAAGGAATCATAATGGCTTTTAAATGGACGGGCTCTGTCTCTTGTTCCTGAGCAGTGCTTTGTGGGTAGAGAGAGAGTGTCTCTGGGAGTGAAGCCCTGGGGCTAAGCATTGTGGAGATTGAGCTGTCCGTCTCGCTGAAATGAATCTGAGTTAACACCTCTTCAGTCGAGACAGGACAGCCTGCGGGACACAGACAGCAGAGCACTTCCTGTTCCTCTTCTCATTAACCCACACCTTCACTCTCAGACATCAGCTCTGTCTGGACATTTTAAGACAAAATCATGACTGTTGCATGTAGGGAGAATGCTTTGCCATGAGCTCAGAGGACAACAATCCCTCCGAAATACCAGGCGAGGAGAGAGAAATGTGTTGAAATAAAACATACCAGTTTTTCAGGTTTAGCTGTTTGACGACCCCTATACTGAGTGTGGATTATATTGTGGAAATTGAGTATTGAGTTTCCTCAAATAAAAAAAAGAATAAAAATAAATATTAATTAATTATAATTATGTACTGTATATGTAATTATGAAATACAAATATGTTCTGTCGTCCTACTTAAGTTCAACTAGAAGCACTTATATAAATTTAAACTGTAATACATTTCATTAAATTACAATTTAGTGTCTGAAAACTTAAGTGTCTGTATGTGTGTATAAATATATTAGGGCTGCCAGTTTAACTTACTTACTAGTTATGAAAAAAATGACATGATTAAAATATATTAACGCAGTTAACGCACTGGCCCCGCCCCCAGACCTGTACATCATCTTACATTTCATACAGTTGTTCATTTAATGCAGTTATACACTAAAATGCAAGATTGTGGGCAAAAATGCTCCTGTATGAGTTTTTGTCTCATTTATATCACATGATAAGCGGTATCACATGAGTGCTGTTTGTCCCGAATAAGGAGTTTAAATTTGATTTTGGACAACAGTTCAGTAAATAAGAAGTTATTGTCTGTTTTGATCAGTTTTGACAACAAAAATATTACCTAAAAAGCCACAGCAGAACTCTTGTGTGTCTGAGCAACACAGCAGTGTTTCTGAATGAATCCGTGCTTTAAACGAATCGGGAGAATCAATGATTCAATCAGCCGTTTGAACGAATCGAATGAATGAATGAATCATATGAAGAGTTCAGATGCAAATAAATGCTAAGTGCTGTTTGAGATTTTCTTCAAAAATGAGTTTTTTTCTCAGGCTGAATAAACATAAACTGAATTTATGTTCAGTTATTTTACGTTAATGGAAATTAAAAGAACCTATTTATTGCCATTAAAGTGGAATTACTGAACATAAATACGAGTCTGATTAAACTGCTCATTTTAGAAGAACATTTCAATCAGCACTTAGAGGCTTTTGCATTTGAGCTCTTCATATATACATGAAATATACATATGTACACACACATGTGTATATATATATATGTATGTATATATCTTTCTTCGGCTTGCTCCCTTTATCAGGGGTTGCCACAGCAGAGTGGTCTGCACAACCGATTTGGCACGTTTTTACGCCGGATATATATATATATAGCCAAACCCCAAAACAGAAGAAAACTGGCTACACTGTAAAGAAAATCTCATTCACAGAACAAAACTATACAACTGTAATTTACAAACAATGAAATTTGAATGTAAACCACTAAATTCGACAACACACACTGCTATTAAAATCAGTTCTGTACCTTTAACAAACAGACAACCACCACAATAACGCAGGTGGTAATAGAGAAAGCCACATGAAGAATCAAAGCTCATCACCTGCAGAAGTATATACTAATATATAGTAGGTACACAGAGTCATTCATGCAAACACTAAACACAATCATAGTAACACATATGATTAAATAATGCAATGTAATATAAGGCCCAAATGTACATAACTGATATTAAAAAACTATAAAAAATGATTATTTAAACAAAATACTTTCAAATGTGGAGTGTCATGCAGGGGATTCTTGGAATATCAGTTTAGAGTTTTTGACTGTAAATCATACATTGATTTGTTATTTTTACTTCTAAAACTGTACAATTAACAGAATTTTACTGTAAAATGACATGAAATGTCTGGTTAGATATTTTACAGTTTTCCCCTGTATATAGTACAGGAACCACACACTTCACCTTGCAAGCCTGTCATGTGGAAATTATTTAGCTCAAGTCTGTAATATTACGTCTCAGGGCATTCAATGTTTTACTCAAAAGAAAAATGAAAACAATCAATCCCTATCGCTCAGAAACCTCAAGCTCATAAAACATCTGCTATAAAATGTGGAAAAAATAAAGGAGCACATCTAAGCCACATCCTGTCTACCCGTTCGCCATGGTTTTAGGGTTCTTGGCTCTTATTAGCGATAGTCATAACAGTCAGACATAGATAGCCATCCCGAGCTCCCTGCGGAGATGGACTCTGCTATGTCACCGCACCGATCCGACCCTTAGACAAATAGACAGAAGTGAGAGAGCAGAGCAGCTAAGAGCAAAGAGAGTCCGAGGTGTTAATAGAGCGGGATTACAGAGCGGCCACAACGGGCCAAACAGACAGATATCCACCGAGTGTTTGGATGACAGATCATATGCGCTCAGAGCTCACATGGTTTCTCATGACTGCAAAACATGCATATGCCATAACCAATACCATTCTCTCTGGGTTTCCTTATGTGGTTAAATCATGACTTTTCCATATTTTAGGCTGCAAAGGATCAAAATACGCACACACACAAGACCTTCTATGCCTGAATTCGTAGCTTTATGTTTGATTGCAGACTTCATTATAGTGCTATTCCAAAAATCTAGCAAGCTGCCTTGTTTTTGACTGTCTGCTCATGAAAACGAACCTCGTAAGTGACCGATTTTAAATGATCTACACAGAAAGCACACAAATACAGCTTATCATGTAAGCATGTAGCATCAGCATTTTTCTAAGTTAACATGTTGCTAAGTCAGCACCAAAATAACTATATATAACATATATGATGTTAAAAAAAATATCTGTAATTTTAACTGTAACATTTTGTAAAAACGCTACAGAAAAAAAAACAGTTAATAGGTTAACAATAATTTCTGCAAAGTTAGCAGCAAGAAAGAGAAATGCAAAATTATTCCCAAAACACTCCCCTGCCTGTGATTGGCTGGGCAAACAGATAGCCCTGCCCCAAAGTCACGCCATTGGTTGTTGCCCTGTGAGGACTCTCAAACAAACAGAACAATGTTTTAAATCACTACGTAAATGTTTTTTTTTTGCCAACTTATAGATGTTTTCATATTAAGCTGGGATAAAATAATTTTAAACAGAAAATTGACGTTTAAAATTCACTAGAACATATTTTTTAAATGCAATTAAATAGAAAATCTTCAAATTAAGTCGACCCACTGTCATTCGCTTTCCGGCAGCTGCTAACAAGTATCATTTTTATAGATGGTTTGTCACAGATGGTCCAACAGATGTCTCTCTGGTCTTTAGCAAGTGTGTGTGTGTGTGTGTGTGTGTGTGTGTGTGTGTGTGTGTGTGTGTGTGTGTGTGTGTGTGTGTGTGTGTGTGTGTGTGTGTGTGTGTGTGTGTGTGTGTGTGTGTGTGAGCTAGTACCCATAGATGTGCTCCTTGTCAATCGTTACGCTGTCAACCAGGGCCTTGAGTGTACTCTTTATAAAACATAAAGCCAAAGTACTTGAGCGTGTAAATTGGGGCTGAAATCTGAGCGTAGTGTCAGGCAGACAGCACAGACAGAAAGAGAGAGAGAGAAGCTTTCTCTTGAGATCGGATTCTGATGAGCATCATTAGTGGCGAATCCAAAGCAGCAAGACAGCTAAAATGCCTTTTCTAGGGAATAAAACTAGGCATGTCGAAAGCAGAAATATGATTTTCTTGAGGGGAAAAAAGCCTCCTGAAAGCATGCTGTGTGGCGGATGGATTTGCACAGATTATCGCATGTTTCAGTGGCTATTTTTATAAGTCTAGTGTACTGCATACTAATTAATAAAAAAGTATAACATTATATGCTATATATGTTTAATTCAGCAAGTGGTGTGTTTTTGTTTTTGTCTTTATGCTTTTGCCGGGTTATCAAAAAAGTGGTTAAAAAATCTTAAAAATGTATATTACATCAGTTCATTCATTGCAATAGAAATAAAAAGTCAAGTCCATTGCACAATGGGATACAATCTTTCATGCTGTCTGTTCTCACACTTACATACGTATTAAAAATGCAGTAGGTAATGTAGACTGTGTGAAATAACATTGTGTACTGTTCATTTCTAAAATCTGCACAGATATTTTCTGCATTGATTTTATTGAAAATCTTAAGAATTTTTATGCATTTAAAAATCTAACAATACTGGACTTTTAATGCTTGCTGAAAGCATAAATAAATTATTACGGGTGGCCCTCGTCTCACGCAGGCCCAGTGAGTAGGATGTAATATACAGGACCTCAGAGGGGCCCCCTCCGTCACAGGACAACGTTTCTGGTTGCCCCCTGCTCAAATGTAATTCTAAATGAGTGTAATGGTATATATCAGTGGAGTTGAGTACAGCGAGAGAGAGCGAGCAGCTCACATCTGATCAGTCATGTGGGGGGAATCAGCATGTGCCCTAATGAGCTTACCAAAGCAACTTCAATATCCTCCGATGTCATGTTGAAATGAAAATTAATAGTTCAATATGGCTCCACGCAAATGCCACGCGTCTCCCATAACCCGTATCATGTGGCGTGACCAAATGAGTGTATTCTAATAGATGTAGGCAGAGGAGAAAAGCTGATATCTTCAGTAATCAGGGTTTTGAAAATTACCATTAAATGAAATTCAGGGAAGGATGGAAAAGAAAAGGGGGAGAGAGAGAAAAATAAAAACCCAGAGACATGGAATGAACATCTTTACCCCAAAATGTGATCATGTCTTTCCCACAGGCTATGAGCTAGTCACCGTAGGGTTGACTTACCCACACGCACCACTTAAATTGGCCCTTTGCATCTTTGAGGTCCCTGTTCATCTTTAGAGTCTAAACTAAGGTTCTGTTTCGAATGGCGCACTTGACCCTTGCAGACCTCCACACCCTGCAGACCTCAGTGAGTCCACACTTTGGTGAAGTAATGTTGCTTGAACATAATGTTTGTGGGTCCAAGAGCACTTAGAAGTCAGCCAAACCAGCATGGACATACTTGAAACAAGACCACTGGACTGCATGGCCACTTCAAGTGAGCCATTTGGGACGGGGCCTAAACGGAGTTCTTTCAAAATTCAAATTGAATTTCAAACTTCTGGATAAATCTAATAAAAATCAACTTTTAAAATGCACGCTATCTCATCTCCACATACCTCCCATCCATAAATTTGCGAATCAGATATTTTGAAGAATGTACATGCAGCTTTTTCTGTGTAATGTCAGTCAATAGTGACCATGTTTTCAGGGCTAAAAATTACCAAAAATAACACCATTAACTTGAAAGCCTTGCACAATATTTTTCATATGAAATCCACTGCCTCCGTTTTTGGGGCTTAATTGACACAACACCACATTTTTTTTTTTTAATAACTGAATATGCTTTAAATATGATGAATAATATAATAGAATATGTCATTTTGTGTTCCACGGGATAAATCAAGTCAAATCAAATACAATGCAATGCAATACAACACAATACACTGTAAAATAAAATAAAACAATAACATAAATACACGGCAATGCAATACAACATGATACATTGTAAAATAAAATCAATTAAAATACACATTTTTATTTTTTACTTGTAAAAACATGCTAGTGAGTAGATAATGACAAAATTGACCTTTGCATGAACTATCTCTTCAGCTATACAGTCATGCATGTTGCTTGTCGAATAACTTGAGCTTTGAACATCTTTTTTTCATTCATTCAGTCATTCATTCATTCATTCATTCATTCATTCATTCATTTATTAAATAAATTGTGTTTTATGAAATAATAATGTTAAAGGCTCTTTTACACCAAGAAAAATGCCTACAAAGAAAACTACTGTATAATTATATTAGCATCCACAACAAAAGCATGATAATGAGCTATTCATTGTAAGCGTGCGCTATAGTGATTTCATCTGCCACTTTAAATAGTGGGTTCTTATTGGCTGTCAATGTTTTTGTTGTTCATCAACTGAAAAAGAAATCATTCTGAAAGTGATTTGTGTCGTTACTGTAATAATTGTGGTGTGGACTTGATAATTGTTGAACATTAAAACATTATATGTCATCATTATCATCATGTAACGGGCCTTTAGTTTGTAAAAACTCCCTGTTCACATTGCTAGGCTATTCTGGTTATTTTCCAGGGCGTTGATAAGATGTTGTGAGTGTCTCGAGTCAAAAGAGTCAACCCCAGGTCTCTATGATGTTCTGGTCTCTGAATGGGTTGGGTTGGGTTGGTTTGGGTTGGTTTTTTATTGTATCACTTAGAGAACTGATAGCATACCTTCTCAACAAATCATAGCTATAATTTTTATCCATAACACCAACGGAGTGGCATATTTATGTGCCAAAGTTTAATCCCTGGGTTATGGGTTGTTCAAATTACCAACCGTAAGTATGAGCAAAATCAGTATCATTCCATGTGGAGATTAAACCAGCAACCGATCTGTCACAAGTCCAGGTTCTTAACCACTTTGCCACACCGACCAACAAGAGACCACCGACATCACCGAGCAATTGCAACAAGCATGAACGATTCAAACCAAACCATTCATTTTTCTATTGCTGGTTAATATGTACGGTGATACTCACTGATCTGTGAATAGGATTCTCTGCCTAAACCAGAAAACAGATGCACATGAAGGATTCACGGTTAGTTAGATGTTGTGTAACTCAAACAGGCCGCCGCAGGGAAGATGCCATCTATTTCATAGTCAACGTCATTTCCTGACTGATCATTTTACAAATAATGACAGCAAATGACCCTGTGGCCTGACGCCACTGCCAGCCATCTATGTTTATTGTCACTCTTTGCTTGACAGCATAATTATGGTATTTATCATTTACAATTGCAAAAGGGACAACTCGGCTAAAAATAGGTTCTGTTTCTTTGCATTAGTTTTAAATGCATCACAAAGCACAAATTACGTGCAAGCCCTTCGATATCATGCAAGGACCATGAGAGCTGGAGCTGTCAATCTTGGAAATCCAAACTTACCCATCTCCAAAACATGAGCTGACATATCTCACCTGAAACGATGTTCTTAAATTTCTTTGGCGGGAAACAAGACGCGTTGAGTGGTCTCCATGACGACAACTCTGCAAGTACGCATGGATGGACTCGCTGTAATTTGTAGCAGCACCGCTGCAGTTTGCTATCCAAACACAGGACCAGCAATCAGGGCTAACTAGGCCGCAATTACACGAGGAGTGCTTCCAATCAGCCAGACTCGGCCCTCCTGCCAGCGCTGCCAAGAACACAAGTTTATGACTCCAAACTCTTTTCTCTCACATTCAAACACTGTTTACTTAGAAGCAACAGCAAAGCCATGAATAAGTATAAATTGTAGCTACTGCTAAGTTGGCTTTAAGTCAAACGTCAGGAGTTTCTCTGAGGTGAGTGGAATACCAGAAGAAATACTCTCCATGAAAACCCTTGGAAAGTTTGATCTTTAACACAAAATTAATCAAATGCTATATTACTCCACGCTCTGGAATACTTAATTCTGATTGGTCAGTTACAGCATTCTGTGGTCAATTATTTAGTAAAATAATTATAATCTGCATAACTGAGCATCGTCCTAGTCAACCAATTCTCTACAGCCAAACAAAAATTAAAAATCTGTCATCATTTATCCATCCTCACGTTAATTAAACTTCACCCAAATGGACACTTCAAAAAGTTCATAAACACATTTTTGTAACACTATATGGACCAATTCTCAGTATTAACTAGTTGCTTATTAGCATTCCTTTTATTAACACGTTGGCTGTTTATAAAGCACGTATTCTGCATGACCACATTCTACATCCCTAATCCTGCCCAATACCTAAACGTAATAACTATTAATAAGCAGCACATTTGGTGTTTATTAAGGCAAAAATCATATTAAATGGATTGCTAAAAGAATTAGACCTTAAAATAAAGTGTGACCGAATTTTTTAAAGAAATCCATAACACAATGTAAAAATAATGTTTAACTTAAAATTGTATGGTTCTTCTGTAATTATGTGGTGTTAATAATTACTGTACTATATATTTTCATGTAGCATTAATATTTTGGTAAATATTTTGGTCAGGATTTTTTCTATAATTACTTATGAAACTTTTTTTTAGTAGAGATAAGTTTTTGTACTATTTTTAAAGATAGTTTGCATTTGAAAAGGATGGGAACATTCAAGAAGCTTCTGGAACATTCTGGAATATTGTGGGAGTAGTCATAAAATACAAAAATCATCCAACGCACAGCTCTAAAGTTTTGGACGAGTCACTTTTAGTAACGGTTTATGTTATGTAACAGCTTTTAGCACAGTGTTATAGATGAACCATGTGATTTGTATGAGTAATACCAGATAAGCTTGTATAATTGTCATGAGCACTGTTAATGACAAACAAAAGTAATGCCATTTTTGTGTTCAGCATGTCAAGCTTAATAAAGAAACGTTAAAACATATTTGTTTTATGGTTTAATTGTGTAGTTTAATCCAAGTCCTCTGAAGAGATACAATCACATTACAATTTATATGATGAACATATTTAATTAAGGCTTTCATTTACGTAAATACATTGACTAAGACATAAATAAAGCACATAAATATGGTAAACAGAAGCTCAAATGTACTTGCTCAGAGCATGAGAACAGCACGGTTTATTCTCGCATCTCATGCAAGCACGCTTGAGCTTCTGCAAGTATGAATGAAACTCTTATGGGTTTGGAATGATTTGACGGTGAGTAACTGGTGACAGAATGTTTTTATTGGTAATAACTATGGATTTAAGTCCAAAGATGCGCTGGCTTCCCATGGTCAAAAGTTGGTTTTGGACTGGAGATGCAATTTTTGACTAAACTTTTTTTTTAAACCAACAATTCTGTGCAATCACAAAGTGTTTCATAAAAAGCTCCACAGTTAAAAATGAAAAGCTTTTAAAACAGTTCTGCGTCATCTCGCGATTTTGAGGGCAAAGTAATGTTTTACCAATTTCTTTAATGATCAGACTTTCATAGGAGTCTCAAAGCAGCCAGGCAATTAACTCAAGAACATGTGGCCCAGTAGTAGCTTCCCCTTTTCACAGATCAGTTAAAGTTTTATAACCACGGCCTATCTGGTGCTGTTTGCAAGAATCAAAAGTGTTTTCAAACCATTAAAACTTTTTCCCCCTTCTCATTTTTGGCATATGACCCGGGTAAATTTTCAACAGCCATAGGAAGGGTTGGAAAATCTATTAAATACACCAGTTAAAAAGCCTGTAGTGTACGAACAGATAGTTACACTGAGCGAGTGAATTAAACGACATTTTATGAAAAAAAACATCAGAACCATCAGAATGAAAAGCAACAAAACATAAATCTAAGTTATAAAGTGTTGCTTAGGACACCTAATGGGAATTCTGAGGGTGTTTCAGAACTGTAGATTGTTTGTTTTGTTCCAAAGCAGGAACTTAAATTTTACAATTTTCTGCATTACAGAATATTCCAGAATGTTACAGAAACTTCTGGGATGTTCACATCCCTGCTAAATTTAAATATTGTGTTAGAGAATTTCAGAAGAACCATTAAAAAAAAAATGTTACATTGTGTTATAATATAGATTGGTTAGCTGGTCCGTTCGGTCAGATTGTGTTCTCATCACAACTGAACGACTCTAGTGTTGGTTTCAGTTGGGTCGAGTCCACCACATTGAGCCAATCTCAGGCCAGTTATTTTGGTGTGGATCCAGACTTGACTGTCGTATTCATATATGCCTGAATGAACTGAAAAAACTGATAAAATTCACTAGAACAAACACTCTAAATGAGCCAGGTGTGAAAACATCCTCAATCTCAGATGGCTCCCCTGCAGACCACTCAATTTATGTAACCTCCAGGACACAGGACTTGCACAAAACAAAACAGTGTGACAAGGTCCATCACCTTTACATGTCAGTCAGATGGTCTCTTCCTGCCTAAGAATTAGTTGCAATGTGAACCAGACTTCATGTCACTATTCAAAAACAGAATAAAGAAGCTCTTTAAACTAAGGCTCTGACGTTCTTTGGATAGAGATCTCTGTTGGATACTGACCCTCCCGGAAGTGAAGTGCCTTCTTCTGAACGTCAGTTTGCTCTGGCTCTCATACTGAACTGTTTATCCTGATTACATCAGGTCGTCATCATTAATTCGCACCTTGGGGGTCCATCTCTGCTCTGAGTTGCGGCCACAATGAAACGCTTGTTCAGCTTTGTTATTCCACTGGAAACTACTGTGCAGCCGGCTCGTAGAAATGAAGGCATCAGATGTATTTGATAAACTGTAAAAGCGTCACTTAAGCAGGAGAACAGGGGCCTTTATTATTGCAAGCTGCTATAGAGTGGATGAGAGACACTGTCATGCTCTGTGCTCCTCTTCCTCAAGGGCTGATCTGTGTTATGCCAACATTTCAACACACCGGAGTGAATCTGTGCTTGAGTAGCTCGACTAGAGTCTCACAATCTTCGAACATAAACTCCAAAACATGGCTTCAATCTTTAGCCCAGAGACATTTGAGGTTAATTCACAGCTCAACAGAGACCTAGTTAGTGGCGTTTGCTAAGGCAATGATTATTATTATTAATATTGTTTAATAATCATATTAAGGTCATATATTAAAATAAAATAAAAACTCATGATAAATATTTAGCTTTGTTGCATGACTCATATCACAGCATTTGTGCTACAGACCTAGCATCTACGGATGCCCGATTAATTCAAATCAAACTATAATCATGATATGGCTTAGCACAGTTATCAAATAACAAAGGATGTGATTCATTTAAAGAAATATATGCACTGCATGTTTCAGAGAGGAGCAGGGCACTGTGTTCTTTTACACACAAGCGGATCAAGATCATGTGTTTTCAGTTTCTCAGAGTGGTTTGCATTAAATGCTGCTTCACACAAACTCATCTCTCCCATCCTCCCAAACGTATCATGCAAAATGCTTTCATCTGGTTCAGTGTTAATTTCGTGTGTTAAAATATGACGACGAAAAATATTCGTCACTTAACCTTTTTTCTGTGACTAAGACGAGCTAAAACTAATATCTGATGATAAAAACTATGAAAAAATGTATGCTGCGTCTTCGTTAACAAGACGAGACGGGACTAAAATGTTATCTGAGAACTACCAGACATTCAAAATACATCCTATAGGCTAAATTAACTGTCTTTGTCTTTCAAAATGTGTGACTCTGTCATTGGATAAGGGGCGTTTTCATATCTATACTCAGTATAGCAGCCGCAGTGGACGGATAGGCTACAAAACGCGAACTAGCGATCTGAAACAATCTTAGCGATCTTAGCACCTGAAGGGTTAGGGACTGTTGACCAGACATCCCGTTTTTCCCAGGAATCACAATTCGTTGTCGATTAAAGGTGGGATAGGCAGAATCGCGCTGATAGAAGAGCTCTCTCTCGCACACGCTACACTTCTTCAGTTTTCATACAGCGCGTGATCAGTTCTCAGTGATAAAATACACACACAGCGTTCCAAATGTCTATTGTGTAGAGTATCTCACGTAAATACACAGTCGATTATGCACACACACACACACACACACACACATATGCACACACACACACACACACACACACACACACATACACGCACGCACACACACACGCACACACACAGTAACAGTGTCAGTGTATATATATACTCTGCAGGCCAGTGCAAACTCAATATGAGTGTGTGGTCTGTCCAGCGGCTGAAGAGAGAGTGCTAAAGTAAGTGACCTCGAGCACCTCGGCTGTTTGAACAGTCAATACACAGTGATCTGTGCCGAGCGGCCGGTGCACTGGCACACTTCAGCAGCTTCATCTCAGAGAAAATGAATATGTGAGCCATGAGTTCAATGAATCAAGCTGAGACATTTTGCAGCATTTATCATTATTAACCACTACAGTGTCTGGGAGCTGAAGAAATGTTATGCACAGACATTTTGCCCAATAAGCATAACCAAAAATGTGACTTATTTTATTTTTAATTTGTAAAGATTTGATAATATCAATACATTATTATTATAGCACTATTATATTGTATTGTTATTTTATTAGTTTATACATTAATGTAATATAATAAAATATAAAACAGTTATTGCATGATCAAATATTAAGGACACTGATTGTTTTATTTTGTTTTATTTTATTAAGCATTTTATTAGGATATTAACTTAATTAAATTCACATTTATTCTACTAAAATATAATACCCCAATATTTTTGCACCCAATTTATCAACCACAGTAATATATATGCCAGGAATTAGGGTATATATATATTTGGATTTGAATGGTTTCAATCATTTATTTTTTAAGTGTGTGTGTTGGGGGAGGGGTGGAAATCCCTTTGCTGTAAAACCAGAGAGTTATGAATTAAAACCATGGGGCTGTGCAATAATATTCAGTGTGCTACCATGCACAAAGATTTCTTACACCTTTAGCATTTAATTGATGCACATAATTAGAAGGCTTAAATCCCCACACCTGGTTTTACAAAGCCTAATCAGTTACCAAAATCATATTAGGGCCTGCGGGAATCTGGCTGAATATGTGTGTGTGTGTGTGTGTGTGTGTGTCGTTCCTGTCAGCCTCTCCTGATTGCCATTCTAGTCTGCTGTGCTCCTCGGGGAGCAGCGCGAGGCCTTGAGCAGACATTTATTAACACGACAGATTAATAGCACCAGGGAAAAGACATTTTCACAAACATGATAAATATTAATAATAATCAATACTAACTTACATTTGCCAAATTGAGTTGCAAACATCACCCATGGGGGGCAAGAAAGAGGCACATGGAGAGAGAGAGGATGCGGGAAAAGGCTAAGGTTTGCTAATAAGTGCCAGAAGGTCTCAGACGTCTGGGTAATGAGAGAACAGCATATGCTCCATCTACTCCACAAACACTGCTGCTGATTCTCTCGCTGCTCTATAGTATGGACATTACACAAGACCAAAGCCACCATAAGCATTAATTTTAAACCCTTGATAGCAATAAATAATAACACATTTCGTTTTAAACACAATGATATATGCCAGTTTGCAATCAAAGCAGTTTTATTTCATTGGGGAGATCCCACTAAACACGCTTCTGTAAGCAAAGCAAGATTATTTGAGTTGAATAAGCAATCTACTTAAAAATCCGTTATCATGAAAAGTTAATTACCAAACGATTTCTGTCTATGAAATTTAGTTTATGAATCAACAGCTATATCTTCATCATAACAAAGCTATATGTTGTATGCAGAATATCAGCCTATACTCTATATATGTGTGTGTGTGTGTGTGTGTGTGTGTGTGCATGTGCGTGTGTGTGTGGTGTTATTATGGTATCACTTTAGTATATGGACCAATTCTCACTATATAGTTGCTTATTATTAACATATTGGCTGTTTATTAGCACTTATATTCTGCATGACCATATTCTACATCCCTAATCCTGATTAACAACCACCTTACTAAATATTCATAAGAAGCACATTAGGAGTTTATTGAGGCAAAAGTCATTGTTAATGGTCTTAATAGTGAAAATTGGACCCTAAAATAAGGTTTGACCATTATTATTTTAGTAGATGCGCAATTGTTTTCACCTTTGAACATAAGCTCACAAAGTCAGATCAGAGCAATCATATGTTACGTTGCCCCAGAAAACCGCATGAACCTGAAGAACGTGCTTTCTATATTCATTTCTGTGTCCAACCAAGAAGTAACATCTGAGTTTGGGTGTATTATACAGCCTCATTTAATTACTCAGTGGGAATTACAGAATAGAGAAAGAGAGAAATGCATTCATTTTTATTAAGAGGAAAAGCCATTGGTTGGGCTTGCGATGATATCTGAGTTGGGGGGGAAATGATTTTCACCTCTGGCTCGGAGAGCACTCCCCACCTATACATCACCCGATTACTCCTGGACCGGCCCCGCTCTTAGTCATTAGCCAGTGAATTAACGACAATCCAGCATGCTATTAATCACACTGACAAAAGTGTTAGCATGCCACTGACCTGCCGGCGCATGGGGACGAAAGCAAAGAAGGGGGATTTCAGAGAAACAGAGAGAGAGAGAGAGAGAGAGAGAGCGGTCGAGGGGGTTGTAAAGATACAGAAGAAGAAACTGGCAAACAACAGCGAGAAAAAACCCGAGCGAATATAAAGAGTACTGAAGGAAACACTGAGCCGCCATTACTCCAATTTGCTCTCTTTATCGTCAAAGTCCTCACTGTTTTTAAAGATGGAAATCATACTAATTTTCTTTTATCACAATAACATAATTGAAAAAACAGATGGAATGGTATACCAGTTCCCTACTTTGGTTGTCATCATAGTTTATCATATCCAGTTGTCAATTATATGAAAAACTGCAAATGTATTAATAAAAATTGCATGTATTTCTTTATTTTGTCCTTTCTCAAAACTGAAATGTTTCAAACAAAGCTGTTTTAATACTGTTTTACTGTTGACAACAAAAGCCATTTCCTTAGTGACATTATTCTCCAGTAAGTGATGTCACTGTTGGTGGGAAATCGACAGTTTAACGACCTGTTTTGCTGACCACATCAAATTACATTACAACAAATTACAACTTACAACAGACTGTACTATAATGTTTCCAATAACTGTTATGAAAATAAAATGTCAAAACTGAATGAAATAAAGTTCCATTGTCATTCAGTGTAAAAAAATGAAACAATATTATATGAATAGTACATTTTAAATTATTAAACACTTCTTGTTGACAAATGGGTAAACCCTAGGGGTTTGAAGGATAGTGGCAAAGATTGGTAAAGATTTAATATGAAAATTAATTAGTATTTTGTGGGCTGCACTTTGACCCTTTTAATGTCGTCTATTTTTTTCTGTAAATAATTGTACAAATGTACAGGTATTTTTTTTTCTTCTCTCTCCTTAGAAAAAATAAATAAATAAATACACACATGTAATGAAGAAGATAATAAAAACTGTGCTTATGTATTAATATTTTTTTACGATGCTTTATTAGCTCCCTAGTTTTAGTTAGATTGCAACAAATTGCTGCAACATATTAATTTGCTCCCTCATTTTAATTTGCCCCCCACACACACACACACACACACCTTTCTGCAAGTCGTGTACAGGGCTTAGTACCTGTTAGACAAAATGACAGAAATCTGGGTAATATCAACATTTTAAAGGATGGTTAAGAAAATATAAATATCAAAATTAAAGTTCTGTAAGAATTCACTCTTCTGTCTCTCGTTTACTGAGCAACTTTAGCTCTTAATTTTCACACCATTTTATAGAGCTTCCTTTAATTATTTTCTTAAAATGACCAGAAATCAAAACGCACTGCAGAATAAAATTAGCCATCTCACAAAAGGGGAGCTCAAAAATGTTGAATTTCTTCAATGGCAAAACAAAACAAAAATGGTAAAAAAGTCACTGCTAAATTTCACAGCAGAGATACTGGAGTATATTTAAGTGTTACTGTACATGAGGCATCACACTGGATCAGAGCACTGACATACTGTTACAGAGCACCTGCTCTTCTCATGTGTGTGGACTCGGGCGAGCGGGTCAAGTGAATTAGCCGGGGTCGTTCAATAAGCCAGCCGCAGCACTGGGCCGTCTAATCACGCCGTTCTGCCTCATTGACCTGCCAGGAAAGAGCTACAGGAGCCAGACTGAGCACTCAATACAGGAGCTCCAGCACTGTCCTGCACTGCTTCAGCATGGTGTGCTGCACGTGTTCTGCATGCAGTGACCACATAACCTACTTTTGTCAACATGTGGAGTATACAACAGATAATAAATACATAAATAAATAAATGCTTGTCGGTAGATATGTTAGCACATTATATCCATATTTCAACAGACAATAGAACTAATTGTGAAATTAGCCTATACATAAAGATGCACTTAAGTCCTACATGCAGTATAGGTCATAAATGCAGTCAACTAAACAAATGTATTTTAAATTTAAACTATTATATACTGTATTATATTATATATTTTCATGTAATTGTAAATAACACACAGTTAACTGTTCAAAAAATTACATTCAGTTCACACTTAGGCCTAAGTATATTATTTCAAAGTATATAATTTTCTTCTTCACAAGGGACCTCGTGTGAAAGCGATGAAGAATACTGTTTGAAATCTCTATCAGAGCATGTTGCATTTATTTTGAAGTCGCCACCAGACACTGCGCAGTACACACTAAACTTTGCAGTGAGCAGTATGCCAGTTCTCCAGCCGGAACACAGCCCCCGTCTTACCTATCCTGACATTCATAGATCACAACCTCAGCTGAGAGTGACATTTATAGAGAAATGACCACTACATGGAAAGGTGACTATGAGAAATGTCACACAGAGGCTAATACACCCTGCATGAGAGATAAGAGCTAGTCTTTCTTCATTATGCTGCCTATATGGCTGATGAATGACACATGAACTCTTACAGAGACATCGTCAAGCCAAATCACTCTGCAAAGTGAAAACTCTTGAATAAAAAAATCCTGCACAGTTTATTATTAGTATTTTTCTAATGCATTAAATATTGCATTAAATGTGCACTATGTCAATCATATACACTCACTGGCCACTTTATTAGGTACACCTGTTAAATTGCTTGGTATTCAAATTGCTAATCAGCCAATCACATGGCAGCAACTCAATGCATTTAGGCATCTAGATGTGGTGAAGACGACTTGCTGAAGTTCAAACCGAGCATCAGAATGGGGAAGAAAGGGGATTTAAGTGACTTTGAACGTGGAATGGTTGTTGGTGCCAGATGGGCTGGTCTGAGTATTTCAAAAACTGCTGATCTACTGGGATTTTCACTCAAAACCATCTCTAGGGTTTACAGAGAATGGTCCAAAAAAGAGAAAATATCCAGTGAGCGGCAGTTGTGTGGACAAAAATGCCTTGTTGATGTCAGAGGTCAGAGGAGAATGGGCAGATGATTAGAGATGATAGAAAGGCAACAGTAACTCAAATAATCACTCGTTACAACCAAGATATGCAGAATACCATCTCTGAACACACAACACGTCGAACCCTGAAACAGATGGACTACAGCAGCAGAAGACCACACCGGGTGCCGCTCCTGTCAGCTAAGAACAGGAAACGGAGGATACAATTCACACAGGATCACCAAAATTGGACAATAGAAGATTGTAAAAACATTGCCTGGTCTGATGAGTCTCGATTTCTGCTGCAACATTCAGATGGTAGAGTCAAAATTTGGCGTAAAGAACATGAAAGCATGGATCCATCCTGCCTTTTCTCAACGGTTCAGGTTGGTGGTGGTGGTGTAATGGTGTGGGGGATATTTTCTTGGCACACTTTGGGCCCCTTAGTACCAATTGAGCATCATTTAAACACCACAGCCTGGCTGAGTATTGTTGTTGACCATGTCCATCCCTTTATGACTACAGTGTACCATCTTCCGATGACTACTTCCAGCAGGATAATGCACAATGTCACAAAGCTCAAATCATCTCAGACTGGTTTCTTGAACATGGAAATGAGTTCACTTTACTCAAATGGCTTCCACAGTCACCAGATCTCAATCCAATAGAGCACCTTTGGGATGTGGTGGAACGGGAGATTCACATCATGGATGTGCAGCCGACAAATTTGCAGCAACTACGTGATGTTATCATGACAATATGAACCAAAATCTCTGAGGAATGTTTCCAACACCTTGTTGAATCTATGCCACGAAGAATAAAGGCAGTTCTGAGGCAAAAGGGGGTATATATATAAACTCCACTGGTTAACAGTAGAAATGTTTTTTCATTGTTCATTTTGTGAAAACAGGCTTTGAGTACTACAGAAATGACAAAATTGACTTTTTTATTAGATTTTTTACTTTACATTTTCCCTTCATAGCATCTTCTATATGACACCTCTAATCTGTGATTAACATTTTATTTTCACAAAAGAAAGAGCACCAAATGAATAACACGTCAGGTTCAATTAGACCATTTTAAAAAGTGCATTTATTTGGTTCTGTTGTGAGCAGGGGTCAATCTGCTTATGTTCATGCCCACTTTAACATAAGCCAGGAAAACTTCTCCCAATGTCAGAACTCACTAACGTAAATATGATCCTCTATGACTGACGAAGGCTTGCGTGGTCAGTCCGGTCACTTAGTCCTCCTCGAGAGTGATGAAACACACAACACATCAGCCTGAGCGATCTGAACCTAATGTGCTCAAGCGTTTATCCTTGTAATCTATGAAAGCTTCAGCGGAAAAGAAGCAGTTGAAAGAAATACTGTATCTTAAAGTGATTGCAGTGGAGAGTTTTGAACAGCAGGAATTTAAATTAAGTCGTACAGCTTTGTGTTAATGTTTTGACATAATGATTTGTCTGAGGAGGCAAGAGGGCAGTGATGGAAAGACAATAATTGGTAGTATAGAACATAATAATAATAATTATTATTATATACCAGGAATATCAAACCAAATACAGTAATAGTATTATTATTATTATTACCATAAGCATTAACATTAGTAGTAGTAGTAGTAGTAGTATTTTACATACTATAAATGGAAATGTAATCAAACTATAAATAAAAAAATACAAAAGATTCTGACAAACACACACACACACACACACAAATCAATAAATCTATCAATTCATTCTCATTTGTACTATTTTTCACGTGGGGCAGAAACGCAGCTCTGAAGAGGAAGTCATCATGTTGTGCTGTGGGAAGGAAGCAGGAAAACAGATGTGGCAGCAGAGTAAATGGTAACAAGTGCAGTGAAGAACAATGCGACCGGTTCTCCTGCAGAACAGAGCTGAGAACCTGCTCCGGCCACAATCACTCACAGCACAATGCCTGACAAACAATGGGCTCAGCTCTAAGAATTCTGGGAAAGGGGGCCTGACCTGCTTCTCCGATGGGTGTCCAGACCAACGGGGGACCTACACAACTAACTGCTGGAGACGGCATGGTGCCACTCCAGCGCTGATGGTCAATTCAACATATTGACCTTAATTATTTAATTAAAAACATATGCACTTTGTATGCACTACTAAAGCCAAACAGGTATGAAAATAATGACTGTTTTCTGACCAGTTTCATACACTCACCCTGTCACAGTAGCCACGCCCCAAACTCATGCATTGGCTGAGCCAATCTAGTAATGTCCAACCCACTTGGGACCTCAAATAAAAATCTTGCAGTTCTGTTTGTTGCTGCTAGTGGCCTAGAAATCACACACTGCACCTTCATCATAATTTGCTATATGTCACATTTGCTTATTATATGGTGTTCAAAACTTCATGACAGTGATTGGCCGATGGTGGCTTTCTGTGGTCAAATATTTTTGCATAATGAGCCTAAAATGCATTCAACTTTATAAGTGTTTAAGGCAAGAGGTTGTTATTATTATTACAAAACAATACTTTATGAAATGTAAAGTCTGTTGATGAACTGCATTACTGAGAATTGTCTTGTTAGTGATCTAATCATAGACTGAACTCTTCATTATGTACTCACTGCACTTAAATGAGTTCTTTCATTTTTTTATAGCGATTAAGAGCTTGTTTAACAAGAACGGCAGCTTTCAAGAATGATTTATGTTTACATAACTGCAGACACTGTAAATATATAATGTATATAAGCTACACCTCAACACAATAGGAAAGTACATTCAGAGTCACAGTAGAGTTTCTGTTGTACTTTCAAGTCTAATAATGCACCATCGCATCATCATAAACCTCAAAAAAATCCTACAAATGAGAATATGCTTATACTGTATACATGAGATACAAATAATAGTCAAATAGTTGCTCTAGTGTTTTATTCAGTCTAACATAAATACATATTAGCAAACTCACATTATAATAAACCTTTCTGTATTTTGCTAAATTTTATGTGTTTGTGAAAATAATAATACTTTTTTTACAGTAACTGACTGTAACTTGTAATAATTTGCATTTATTAAGCCGAAAAGTGCTTATGGATTATTTTGTATAGTTTCATTTAATGTATTTAGTTTTTTCTCGATACGTTTAAAATGCTCTTTTGTAATATACTCCATGACCAAAATCGAAAATCGAAACCCACATGAGCTGGCATATTGTAAATAAACAAGTAAATCAATCAATCAATCAATCACACAATCTACTTACACTTCTGCTTATGATGGTTAGGTTCACGGGTGGACCTTCATGCTTTTTTTCTTCTTTTTGTATTGTATGTTTTCATATAAATAGTTGACATTTTGCAAACATTAACTCTCACCATCTAGATGCATTTCCATGTTCCAGAATCATGTTTTTTAAATAATGTTTTGTTTAAAGGCCAGGTCAGGCCTCACGGTAAGCTAACTAGAACGGCCTCTTTAAAATACACTCCATTATGTCCTAAATGCTTAATGATGCAACGTGTTCCTTCACTTAATTAACATTCAGCAGAGCATGTGACTTCATTAACAGCAGAGGGCTGGTTTTCGCTCACATGAATAACGCCTCGTACCTGAGACTGTGCTACACGTGCGGTGATACAGAGGCTGGACGTAGTGAGCCGTCAGAGAATGAAGGGCAATTTTCCTGTTTAAAGCACCAGCGAATTGCAGCGAATTCCAGATAATTGGCTGGTAATTAGGGGGGTCGTGAGGTCGATTTGGGAACAAATGGCACCCTTTAACGGAGGTGGTCTCCTGGGTAATCTGAGCTGACCCCCCTGCTTTGTCTCTGTTATCTCTGCCTCTGCTCACTGCGTGACATCCTAAATAAGGTGTCCCTCTCCAGGGACGAAGTAGCACAGAGCAACTATTTGTCATACGTCAGACAGTGGCGCTCAGAGCTCTTTGCCGCTCCCGTGGTACCTCCGCAAATTTCGTTTCAACACTCCGACTAGACATCCCATTGCTGGAGGAGGAACGGGAGGTCAGAGTGGACTTAGGCTGAATAAATATCCCACCGATCTCCTGAGATCCAGCAGGTAGCTCACTCCATGCCTCCGAGCCGTGCAGAAGACGAGCAAAGAAAGTAACACAAGAGCCAGATGTGCGCAGACTTCACAACCTTTACTGCCACAAAGTGAGTTCAGCGCATACAACCCAGCCATTAACCGCAGCCAGAGGCGTCAACAGCGCTGTGCCTGCCTCTCGAGTGCCTCCTTGCTGAGCATGTTCCAGTTTGGAGTCAAAAAATAGTGATCACGTCTGAATCATGAGGCAGTTTTTAGCCCACTTGCTAAGTATGGCAGTGAGGTTTGAAATAGAACAGCAGAACCCAGAATTGCTTAAAACAGCCAATAATGGTTAACTGCAGAGTGCTGTTGTGCTGAATATCAGCACAACTGTAACATAGTATTGTATATTTTTCATCCACTTCATTCAGATATGTTATTGAAAATCATCCTAATATGTAATTTTAATACATTATATAGTAGATGAATAAGATGGACTCTATTTTTGTGTTGCGTGTAACTATAAATATCTTCTGTGCTTTTGTTGTGTTGGCCTTCCTGATTATTTTGCGTAACTGGCAAGTGATGATTGAACTGATTGCTATTTGATATATTCCTTCCTAACTAATCAACGTGTTTAGTCTTTTTTGAAAAGATTAGTGTTTTCATACAGTGACTACTGTCACGGATGAGAGAGTAGAGACATGGAGGAAAACTCAATGGCCTGAGCAAGATACTGTACCTTAAAAACCTTAATGTATGATGAAATACTGACCTGTGGGGTATCAGCAAATATTGCATCAAATAACTGTACACCAGTGATGTTGCTTAGTGTATTGCTGTGAATGCTATATACAGTACATATATATTTTATTCAAAACAGACCATTACATGTATTCAAGTTATTATAATGTTGATATCATCATGATTAGTAGTATAGTAGTAATAGTAGTAAAAAAGGGAACAATGCGCCATAACACAAAATATTGTATTGGCATTGGACAATAATATTGGTTTAGTTATGTATTATTTAGTTAACCTTACTGATTGATTGATTGATTGATTGATTGATTGATTGATTGATTGATTGATTGATTGATTGATTGATTGATTGATTGATTGATTGATTGATTGGATACTGGATAATTGATTAATGTATAATGGATCAAGATGTATAGGTTTTAACTACTGGGGAAAAAAATGTATAAGAAAATGCCGGAGTTACTTTATAATTTTTCTGGTGGTGAAGAAAAAAGTTATACTTTTGAAAAATATTGTCCGTTATGTATGTATATTATCTGATAAATGTTTAATGTAAGAGTTGTATCATTCAAATGGTGGTTTTAAGGACTCTGAATGCTGAAATGATTGACTTTAATATTAGTGAGGCTAATCTATAGTCTAACCCACGGCCAAATTCATTTTGGTCAGATCTATTCGTAATAAACACCACAGTGCGAGCCAAAGCTTGTTTGATACATCTAAAAACACAAGAGAGAGGCTAACCAGCTTCTGTGTGGCTCGTATTTCCTCAAACAGGAAAAAACAAAATTACAAAGGATGCAATGCACAACACAAAGGGGAAAAAAAGGGTCTGAGTACGACACCGGTGGGACACCGGACATAAATACACAGGAAAGGGAGATTTCAATGACACAAGTTCTCTTGTTCGTGTGATGCCACAAGAGGATCTAAACTGTGGCTTTCTGCTTGTACGAGATGAGCAGAGAGACGAGGAGCACGTAGCGACTGGAGGGAGAAAATGAGAAGGCAAATGAGTGTATGAGCCGACTGAGAGAGACAGGAATGAGAGAGAGACAGATCAAAGGCTATGTCCAAATTTGCTACTTCCCTTCAGATAATGTGTGACACAATTAGACGGGCTTGACAATTTCCATTACGCCTGATCAAATATTTATCATACTTTGGAGATGATGTCGTACCCCCAGCTCTCACCCGTCTCATTTGCATAACAAATGGGAGAGACACTTAACAAATAAGTGAAATAGGGAGTAACGAGCGGGCGGAAGAGCGAGGGAGAGAGACTAAAAGAAAGAGAGGGGGCATGGAGGTGTCAGAGTTACAGTCAGCCTCCCTCCATTTGATTTGCAAATGGCCAGCCTCTGTCATCAATTCAGGGCGAGGCAGAGCTATCAGCATGACGAGAGGGCCAAAGGAGAGGACAGCTCCCCGATGCTACCTTACAGCACTATTAATCATCCAGCAGTGGGAGAAACGCAGCCAAATTGGGCTCATCAGTCTCTATATTAAACAGGAATCAAGGTACAAGGACAGCAGGGGAGGGGAGGGCTGTGGAAACGGACTGAAGGAACAGACTCTATGTTATCGCTCTCTTCTGTCCTTTTTTTCTTTCAAAAATTGCATGGCCATAGTTTGGTTTCAGAAGCAGTGTGATCAGGGAGCCAGAGTTTTTTGTGGATATGGGATTAACCAATATTGTTATTCTATTCGTTAAGAAAGCACAATATATAAAAAAACATATATTTTGACAAATATTAGTATTTATTATTACTATTATTACATCAGTCGCAGTGCTATTTTTGTATTATGATATGTTATAGAACTTTTTTTTATAAATAAAAATGACAATATTTTATTTTTATATTTCGAATACTTAGTTTCATTTAAAGTTAAAGGTTTAGTAATTTTGTTGTGTTGTAGTCATTTTGTTTAAGCTTTATGAATGATGCATTTATATAGCGCTTTATTATGTATTGCTGTACACCCAAAGCGCTTTACAATCATGTGGGGGGTCTCAACCACCACCAGTGTGCATCCACTTGATGATGCGACGGCTGCCACATGACAACGGCACCAGTGCGCCACCACACACCAGCTACAGGTGGAGAGGAGAGAGAGTTATAGAGCCAATCAAGTGTATGCGCCACCACACACAGCTACAGGTGGAGAGGAGAGAGAGCCATAGAGACAATCAAGTGTATGCGCTCACCACACACCAGCTACAGGTGGAGAGGAGAGAGAGATAGAGACAATCATGTATGCTCACCACACACCAGCTACAGGTGGAGAGGAGAGAGAGTCATAGAGCCAATCAAGTGTATGCTCACCACACACCAGATACAGGTGGAGAGGAGAGAGTCATAGAGCCAATCATGTATGCGCTCACCACACACCAGCTACAGGTGGAGAGGAGAGAGTCATAGAGCCAATCAAGTGTATGCGCTCACCACACACCAGCTACAGGTGGAGAGGAGAGAGAGTCATAGAGCCAATCATGTATGCGCTCACCACACACCAGCTACAGGTGGAGAGGAGAGAGAGTCATAGAGACAATCAAGTGTATGCGCTCACCACACACCAGATACAGGTGGAGAGGAGAGAGAGTCATAGAGCCAATCAAGTGTATGCTCTCACCACACACCAGATACAGGTGGAGAGGAGAGAGAGTCATAGAGCCAATCAAGTGTATGCTCTCACCACACACCAGATACAGGTGGAGAGGAGAGAGAGAGAGAGATAATCAAGTGTATGCTCTCACCACACCCCAGATACAGGTGGAGAGGAGAGAGAGAGTCATAGAGCCAATCATGTATGCTCTCACCACACACCAGATACAGGTGGAGAGGAGAGAGAGTCATAGAGCCAATCATGTATGCTCACCACACACCAGCTACAGGTGGAGAGGAGAGGAGAGAGTCATAGAGATAATCAAGCGTATGCTCACCACACCCCAGATACAGGTGGAGAGGAGAGAGAGAGAGTCATAGAGCCAATCAAGTGTATGCTCTCACCACACCCCAGATACAGGTGGAGAGGAGAGAGAGTCATAGAGCCAATCAAGTGCGCTCACCACACACCAGATACAGGTGGAGAGGAGAGAAAGTCATAGAGCCAATCAAGTGTATGCTCTCACCACACACCAGCTACAGGTGGAGAGGAGAGAGAGACAGAGATAATCAAGCGTATGCTCTCACCACACCCCAGATACAGGTGGAGAGGAGAGAGAGAGAGTCATAGAGCCAATCAAGTGTATGCTCTCACCACACACCAGATACAGGTGGAGAGGAGAGAGAGACATAGAGATAATCAAGTGTATGCTCTCACCACACACCAGATACAGGTGGAGAAGAGAGAAAGTCATAGAGCCAATCAAGTGGATGGGGATTATTAGGAGGCCATGATTGACAAGGGCCAGTGATGGGAATTTAGCCAGGACACCAGGGTTACACCCCTACTCTTTACGAGAAGTGCCATGGGATTTTTAATGACCACAGAGAGCCAGGACCTCGGTTTAATGTCTCATCCGAAGGACGGTGCTTTTTACAGTATAGTGTCCCCGTCACTATACTGGGGTGTTAGGACCCACACAGACCACAGGGTGAGCACCCCCTGCTGGTCTCACTAACACCTCTTCCAGCCGCAACCTAGTTTTCCCAGGAGGTCTCCCATCCAGGTACTGACCAGCTCAACCCTGCTTAGCTTCAGTGGGCAACCGGTCTTGGGCTGCAGGGTGATATGGCTTTAGTTTCTATTTGTAGTTTTAATTAATTAAGCACCTCAACTTAAACTAAATGAAAATGTATATTGTGTTTTTATAACATTTTATTATATTTTATTTAAATTCATGTTTCAAGTAATGAAAAAAATATGGTTTTAGTTTTAGTTAAAGATAATAATCAGTCAGTATTGATTTATGTATATATATAATATTTAATGGGAACCAAATAAAATGTCCACCATTCTATTGGATATTTTTCATGACATACAATTTTGTGTTACTGGGCAATATATTTATTTATTTATTTATTTATTTATTTTCTGCATTATATATTGGATATTGGTCTGGTTAATATATTGATTTTGGATATTTAATTGTGTGGGGAAATAAGTAAAATGCAAAATAGCACAGATGTATTATTTTCTTTAGGCACCGACATTTTACCATTTAGTTGTATTTTTATAATTCATTTATAAGTCCAAATTTGTTCTTCAAATTAATAGGATTACAGAACAGTATAGGCCAAAGTTACTGTTTTCTTCTAGAATTATTAAATTGGTTAATAATGAAAATTAAATTGCCTGATATTGGATTTTAAACAAAACTTATAAACAGTTTCTAATTTAAAGTTATAATATCACCCATCATCGTCCACAACACACATATAATGATCTGCCATTTAGAAGTTCTATACTGACGCTCAGCCCCACATATGATATTGTGCAGGTTTAGCGATAGCGTTTCTATGCATGACATATGAAAGGAAAAGGATGTTGCTGTTTTCACTGTTTGAAGTGATGGAGTGTAGCCTTGGGGGCAAACTCTGCCTTTCTGAAGAACCACTCCAGCCCCAGATATCAGAGCAGAATGAGTAGTGGAGTGGAGGTTAAAGGTGAGTCGAATGGAGGGAGAGGAGGACAGACCTAACAAGATGATGAAGAATGACTTACTCTGCTTAGATTGAACAGGCCCACATGACACAATATGAATGACCCTCCAAAGCATGTGACAAGCAGCCACCAACAGAGATAAACACAGCAAACGTGTGGGAGGAACAGAGAGAAACAGAGCCGGAAAACAAATGTCATTTTGTTTCCCTCTTAAATATTGATTTTACTGTCATAGAAGGAAAAATGGAAGATGTCCTCGAACTATAAATCACTGTACTGTGTAATGATATGTTACACCGCTGAGATAAAATGACATATAAAAGACAAACTCAACTGAAGTGTTGAATTTGATCATTTTATGATGCTAACAAGTATATGAATATATGTAGTATACGAGTATATGTAAGGATAATAATGATAATAATAATATCCTTATAAAACTTTTACTCCTGATTAATCTAAATACATTATACTCATAAGAGGCAAAACTCTCACACTGCAGCTACAACAAATATTGCTTGACTCACAACTCACTCCGTATCCAAAACTAAGCATAAAAAACTTACCGAATGCAGACATTGTCTACGATCGTGTCCGAAAGCTCTTCCAGTTTTCAAAAACCCTGGTTACCAATTAACTGAGAGCCCAAGATAGTTGCTGTCTCTCTCTCACACACACACACACACACACACACACACACAGAGAGTCTCAGATAGGGTGTATACGGCTGGTGAAGAGGCTGTCCGCTGGAGTGATGCTGCTAACGTGAAAGAATGTGCAGCAGATAGCAGAGGTGCAGGAACTCGACGCTGAAGGAAAGGACACTTCAGAGGTCAGGCACACAGAGGGCCCAGAGTCAAGCTGGGGCCCTCAGACCTGAGTGCATGTCTGTCCGTGTAAGATGACTTCAGCTCTATCTTCATTTAACTGTTAATAGCTCCAACATGTCAGGATGTTTCAATTGGTCAGACAAGAATATTTTAAAACAGAAAAAATGTGTATGAAAAAGTTTTCATACACTGAAAAAAATATAATATATATATATATATATACTGTATATATATATATATATATATACATTAGTCATACTTAATGGATCAAGGCTGATTCAGTCCAATAATGAATGTTTCTAAAAAGATTAGATTTTACCACATTAAGGTTTTTAACTTTTATGTTTAGTGTTTACATTTATATATATATATACAGATTTTAACTTTTTAATCTATTTAAAGTTAATAGCTAAAATAGATTTAGCCATATAAAACCATAAATATTTAAGATCTTATTTTAAAATACATTGTTGTATTAAATAATTAAATAACATATGTGATCAGAGGATTATAGAAACTATAGCATGTGAGCATATGTTTCAAAGCAGCTTCACATTAAAATAACAGTAATAGTGTTGTCAAATGTTTATCAATTATGAAAACTTCAATTTCTACAGAAGAAAATGGTGTAATTATTCAGATCTCTTTAGTTCAGTGTTGTTTCAAGTAATTCGATAACTGTCAGTATTGCATCAATTATGATTTGAAATAAGTTTAATTCATCAAAGTTCATCCATTTTCGTACAAACTTGATTTAGCTATAAACTCGAATAAAACTTTGATCACAGTTAAAACCTTGATATTACTGAATATTATCTTTTAAACCCCAGATTGTATGCAATATATTCTAAAATATATTTAAAATAAAATGCAATGCAATACAATAATTGTTCTTTGTATTGTAAGATCAACATGAACTGCTTAAGTTTAAAATGTCAGTTTAAATATAACTGAATCTGGCTGCACTAGTTAGTTGAAGTAACAATTGTGTTACCACTTCTTACAGTGTAGAAACAACACAGTCACGTATAAAGGCTAAAACTTGCATGCTGACCTGCACACAGATGTGTGTGTGTGTGTGTGTGTGTGTGTGTGTGTGTGTCTGCGGTGGGCTGGCAGAATGGCTATGTCCCCTGCACCTTTCTGGACTGGCACACATGAGGTGGCTTTGTGGGAGTTCCAGGCGTAGGCAGCATTCCTTTGATAGGATGATACTGGGACTAAAGCTCTTCCATATGACACCCCTCACATGGCTGCTGTGTCTAGCCACCCTCCATCTCACTGTGTGTGCGTGCGTGTGTGTGTGTGTGTGTGTGTGTGTGTGTGTGTGTGTGTGTGTGTGTGTGTGTGAGAGGATTGCACAGGCACAACGAGGGGTTTGTGATGACAGGGGCCAGGCCTCGTTACACACCAAAGCATCTGTGTGTCTTTATCTGTCTCCGCTCGCCCACCACAGAGAGAAAGAGATTGACGTGAGGCCACAATGAGGCTTTCTGAGTTTATCGATTATCATATTCACACAGAGATATCACATTCTCCAGCCGTCTGACCTGATGAAAAGCCACGTGTTGGGATTTCTCGCTCTATTTTGAAATATGTGTTGTGACAGCAATAATTAATATATGTGTAACACTTTACAATAAGGTTCCATTTTATAACATTAGTTAACCTAGTTGGTTAACATGAACTGGAGTACCATTAAAAGTTTGGAATGATTAAGATTGTTTAATGTTTTTTTTTGTTCGTTTCGTAATCGTGCTCACCAGAGTTGAATTTATTTAATAAAAATTGCAGTAAAAACAGTAATATTGTAAAATATTATTACAATTATATATATATATATATATATATATATAATTATATTATTATTACTTATTTGCTTGTTCTTTTTAATTCTTCTTTTTAATATCTGTGTTTTTGTTCTGAGCTTCTGTCACGAAAACACATTCACATATCTGGCAAGAAAGCTCATTGTGATTCGGATTCTGATTCAACTGAAAAGTTTTTTTTTCTATTATACTTAAAATAAGTAATTCATTCCTGTGATGAAAAGCTAATTTTTAGCATTATTACTCCAGTCTTCAGTAACACGTTCCTTCAGAAATCATTCTAATATGCTGATTTGTTACTTAATTATTATTAATTATTATTGGTGCTAAGTCATTACGTATGGTTCTTATTATTAATGTTAAACCAAAAGTAGAGGTATATTGTACATTGATTGTCATTGCATTACATGCAAAATATCAAACCATGTGGGAGTCAAACACACTTTACACACAAACAAGTTTTATATGAGAAAACAATAGATTTGCTGTTCAAAAGTATTGTGTTAGTAAAATATGTTAGTAACTCTTTACACTACTTGTAACTACATTGAAAAGTTAACAATGAACTGACATGAACAAGAATTAATAAATGCTTGAACAAACCGTTTGCTCATTGTTAGTTCAGGTCAACTAATGAGACAGAATTGTAAAGTGTTTCTAATATGATGATAGTTAAAGTGATGAACTGCATGTGTGTTTACTCTGCTAGGACACCTGTGAGATCCTGAGAGAAACTGACGGAATCGCATCAAACCACATTAGAAATCATTGCAAAATGGTGAAATTAGGAGAGCAGAAGCAGCATGTGCAGCGACTGGCTTTGACATTATGTTTCTAATGAAACACATCCACACACTGCTAAGTGTGACTTTGCACAAATGATTTTCTGGTCTCGATGTTCCTCCCTTTTCTCCTTTTGCGTCACTCGCCTCCTCCCGCTACCGCCGTGACCTCCTGGGTGGGCCGGACTCCCCTTCCCCGGTCCTTATATTTTTTCAAGTGCTGTGCTGGTAGGTTGGAGTCTAATCCCTGTCTAATTCCCGGAGCTGATTGGGTTTACAGGGGCAGGGATCAGCAGTGTTGCCCGGTCCCGCACACAGCGACTCGGAGCCAGGCCCCTGCCCGGCACTGCCCGGCCCCTCCGCGGGAACAAAAGAGCCCCTGTTTGCTCACCCCTTGCGCTCAAGAGGCTTAGGGACATTTTTCTCATTTTTGAACAGCTAATATCTTGCAAAAGTTGTCTAATCTCTTTAAGTTAAAGTTGAGCTTTTGTAAAAGCCCAGGCTAGCTGTGCTTATGACTTGACTGTTATCCAGGAGCATTTAATTAGGTCAGGGTGGGCCTCCAATGTGCACAACACAAAGAGGATTGTGGGTATGCAAATGCATCACATCATATCATCTTTATCGCCCTCCGAACACCAACATCCAGCATGGTCGAACCGACTGATTGAATACATGACATTCAAATGATTTTTTGATGACACTCTACTACAACAACCTGCATTAACATCCAAATTCATTTAAACAACAAACTGATGATTGATTCAAAGTGAAGTTCTGAGAAAAAGTCAAAAGTTTGGGGTCAATCAGATTTTAAAAGCCAATCTCAGTCTTCAGTGTCACATGATCCTTTAGAAATCATTCTAAAATTATGATCTCAAGGTTGATAACAGTTGTGCTGCTTGTATATATATATATATATATATATATATATATATATAGTTAAGTTTAGGTATGGATAGGTATGGAATAAGATTAAGCATCAAATATTATGACATCAAATATTGTGAAATTTTAATATAAAGAATTAGGCAGAATCTTCAGAATAAGGCATTGATATATGCTTTATAAGTAATAATAAACTGCCAATATGCTAGGAATATGCATAAGGAACTAGATAATAGTGAGAATTGGTCCATAAAAAATATAATTTTTTTTACTTACATACTTATTTACTTATTTATGTATGTATATATGAATGTATGTTTGAATGTAAAATTTTCCGTGTAACCAAAAAGTCACTTTTCAGTAATTCAATGTATCCATGCTGAATAAAAGTATTAATTTTTTTTTTTTTTTTTTAAAGTTTAGGTATGGAATGGGAATAAGCATAAAATATGCTAAAATAAAATAATATCAAATATTATACAATTTTAAGATAAAATACAATATTTTGCACATCCTTGCTAAATATTATTTATTTAAAACAATAATAATTAATTAATTAAAAATGTCTAGCTTTTCAACAGAAAAGCTATTTTCTTGGTTTGATATTGATATTTCCATATTGTTAATGTAATTATTTGTAAATGTGTTTGAATGTTCAAATCCTTTTTCGGACTGCTGTATCCGTGGTGCACTTAAGAAATAAGCTACAAGAGCTATGCATTACAATGATTTTACCAAGGAGTGTTGTTCACAACATAAAGCAGATTTGAAGTCAAAGACACTTTAGTCTTGACAGACTTGGCAACAGCTATATGAAAAAGACCAATGTTTAACAAAATATTACATTTATTATTAATAATACATGCACAATAAACAATTATTTGGCACAAATGTAAGTGATGTTGTAGAAATGTCAACTTAGAATTCAACTGATCGATTATGTAACAGTTTAAAATATGCATCATCCAATCAGACGCTCATAAACTGATGATCACTTCAGGAAGACAGTCTAGAGTATGTTTTCCTGTAGCTCAACTGGTAGAGCATGGCGTTAGCAACGCCAAGATCATGGGTTCGATTCCCAGGGAAAGCAAGAGCTGATAAAATGTAGAAACTGTAACTTGAATGCAATGTAAGTCGCTTTGGATAAAAGCGTCTGCTAAATGCATAAATGTAAATGTAAATGTAAATGTTTCTAATGGACAATGTCCAGGTGAAACTTCATCACCATTACACACAACCAACTCTAGCACTTCCACACTGACTAATAAGAGCCTGACTAATCACATAATTACACACAATACAAGCTTGAATGGAGAGGGGAAGCACATGACATCGGCATGAACTGAGATGGGAACACTTGAATTACAGTTTTCTGCTCTTCTTATTTACCTTCGTAATGGGATCAAGACACAAGACACCACTTTCTACAATAGCCTGTGGGTTTTGTGCAAGTACATACTAATTCTCCTTTCCCCCTCTCTTTGGAGTTTGGGTTACAGCAAGTTAACCTGAGCCGTGCTCCGCCTCTCCTAGCCGTCAAGCTGTGAAGAAGATGGGCGTTGAACACCTGGACGTGCTTTTCAGAGACAAGATCAACAAGACACTGAACGATGACGATACCGTACAACCTCTGGAACCTGCTGAGGCTGTGACCTTTATGTCGATGCTCGAGGCCTTGACGGAGTTGTGCTTTAAGCTGCCACTGTTTGCCCAATGTGGTGTCTGTTTTGACAAGCCTGTCTAATAAAATATATGGCGAGCTTAAAGCGCTCCACTTGCAAAGATACTTCATCAGCCGCTCAAATCCATGAGAGTTCATAAAAAAGTCACAAGTGAAGATTTGCAGAATTACACGCTAATCTTCTGTGTGCCACACATTGGCACAAACCTCATGACGCATGTGTTGAACAATTCAAACTATTCTAATGAAAGTCAACAAGCTGTGGCCCAGCAACTGAAGGAAATGTTACATTTGAATGAACTGAAGATGTGTTTTGGGAATTGCAATTACCGAGAAGAGTGATGCATTGCAAAATCCAGATTAAGGCCGAACCTAGGCCCAGACTCAAAGAAAGACTCAAAATAAAGTTATTCATTTGAATGATTTTGAATTGTAAACATTTTTGAATTTATTGCTACATTCACTGCAGTCAATAATCAAGTTATGACCTAATATGCAATTATTTAATCTAGCCAAAACCAAATGTGGGGTCAAGAAAGGACACTGCACAAACTATTGCTTCAGGTACCTATCACTTTACTGTACTGGAAGTAGATTTTTAGCATTGTTTGGTCAAATTTCTGCTGGCAAAATCCAGTCATTTCAATAGGAATCCACAGGATTGTGAATGACGTGAGGGTGGAAGATTTACCAACACATATTTTGCATCGTGTTCAAGTTGGTCACACAAATTTGACAAAAGCAACCTTTTTTTGCCCACAAAATTAGCGTAACCACTTTTAAAATAACATTTATGTCACAATACCAAAATCACAAGATCACATCCACAATCTATTTAATTTAGTATGGTCCAAGATTCTCTATTTGGTTCTCTGCTATCTTAAAAATAAAGGTTCTGTAAATAATTTAGCAAATGAATCTCTTCTTACTAAAGAAAGCTTTTTAAGATTCTTGAGTTGAGCTAAAAGCATCGTTGGACATTAAATGCTAACTCAATCTCATAAATGGTGATTTTGTGTAAATTTGTATGTAATTCAAAGCATGCAACTTCATACAAAAGCATGCAACTTGAAAAAATTAAATTAAGAATGAAGGTCCACCCATAAACATAGGCCGATCATACAAAAATATATGAATCACATCATTCAAGTTTCCCACAAATTTTCCAAAACATGCATTGAAAACGCTGCTCTTTCATAAAATTCTTTGACATTTGTCTCCAATTTTGCTTCTAGAAATCCTGAAATAACTATATAGTTGTTGACATATATGGTGAGACTATAGAGGCATTAATAGAGGCATTCTCCATTCTATGTAAAGCGCTTTGAGTACCCAGAAAAAGTGAACCGAACAGAATAACAATTTTGTCAAATTCGATGAGCGATGTTTATTTTGAGATGTCTGAGAGTTCGATTGCTGACTGGAATCCTGGCCGATCTGAGCACAATCTGAGACACTGTTGAGATCTTTTCTGAAACTCTAGAAGAGACACATATGAGATTAGTGGGGTCAATCTTCCCAAGAAAAAATATATTCAAAAGTTCATGTGCTTTCAATCTCATTCCTTTCTTGGAAACACAATCGACATTAAAGAGATCTCATTTGTGCCTGTTCTTTCTTTATGGCTTCTTACAAACTCCTCATACCGCATCCATCCGTCCACGCTTCTCCGCCGCCCACCACCCCTCATCCCCATCTCTCTCTCCCTCCCTGCGGACACAGATGTGCCAGAGCTGGTGAGTTGTAAGCCGGGTGCGTTGGCACAGAGCGAGAGCTACAAAGAGCGTCTGATTGGAAGCAGCGGGTGAGGACCTTTAACGAGAGCCGGTGAATAGAGGACAGCAGCGGCCTGGGCCACCTCCGCTCTCTACACTTCTTCACACACCCAGCTGCCTCTCTCCATCAAAAGCCACACGCAACAGGCGTCCATCTTCTGGCCAGATTTACCTTGGAAACACACACACATATACACGAGGTCTGCACTTAACAAATCAGCTACACACACTCACACGCTCTGAGCCTTGGCTTTGAACACCGCCATGCACAAGGGCATTCAAAGAATCGATTTCTCTCATTGGCATGGCCTTTATCCGCTAGTACACATCCAATTCCACTAAAACCATCCCATCATTTCATCCTGTAATGGAAAACAAGCTAGTGTGTTTCAGATACCTGCCTGTTTACTGCTCTGTCAACCTTAATGTGGCACAAAACGACACAGTAGAGCTGTCCGGTTCAGGGCACCGACACATATTTCACTACTGACATTTCAGATTTGTGGAGCCAAAGGCCTTTTAGCAGAATGACCTTTGGTATTGATCCTGACCCTCTGCATCCATCTGAGCCTCACGCTGGGCGGAGAGGCTGATTTCCATCAGAGGTGGAGGAGAGAAGGTGAATGTGGAGGTGAGAACAGCGGTGGGATAGATGCAACATTTGGAGAATGTCAGAGGCGATAGTGTTATCATAACACCTGTGATTGATACAAATGTGATACAAATTGTCAATTTTGGACTCGATTTGCTTACTCAAAAAGGGTAGAAGTGAAGAAAGCTTCCCTAAAGTTTGTTATCGTGTCGTACAGTTATTACATTGTAATTACATTGTTATAAATGACGCAAAACATTTGGTCAGCGAATTTAAACATAATCTGCAATTTGGTAGAATAATTCCTGCAATGGTTTATATTTAACACAATCCCTGGATGTTGTTGTTAATTGAGTGACTGTATAAAGGTTAAGTCAAAACAATAAATAACAATGATCTAATAAAGAGGTGATAATAATGTTTGGAGTAATTCAGGAAATGTGATAGGACAACATGAGCTCCTTAAATAATGATCCAAACGAAGCAATGATATCATTCCGCTCTGCTTCAAAAATAATCACTCGCTATTCTATTAATAGCAGCCAACTTTCTTGACTTGGGAATTTGGCACACATTCCCAGACATTCTCTTTCTTCTGCCTCATGGTTTTGACTAGAAGAAAAAAAACATTCTGCCACTTCAGTGATGCTACATAAAAAGCATTCTGGCTATTTTAAACTGACTTGTGTCATGCTAATGTATCAAAATCCTGCCAAGAAAATCAGCAACCCCCACCACCACCCCTCTCTCGCTCTCCTCAACACTGCAGAAGATGAAGATGCTAGAGTCTTGTGAACACTGTTTAGCATCTTAATTACCAATGCTGATAAACGACCCTAATGACGAGGGGTTAATTGGCGGCTCCCGCTCGTCGAGAGAACAACAAACAATTTGAGATCGGCACTTAATGTCTGCGCACTAAATTACAGACGCCGCACCAAGATCAATGTCCAATCAGACAGCAGACGAGCCTTTTGAAGACCTCAAAGCACCATCGAGCTCTCCACTCTCCATTCAGCAGTAATTAAGGCCTGTTAATTGACACAAAACACATCCACACATTATTCTCTGACTCTAAACACAAACAGAAGTGTTAACATCCAAAATGACTACATTTAGAACAAAAATTGAGCTGTTTCTTCTCACACTATTTTTTTGTTGACATTCTGTGTGTTTTGGGAGAAGGATTGACTTTGTTCCTGCGTGTGTTTCATTGCATTGATTTGTTTAGATGTTCTCACTTACCCTTGAGAACCGTTTTAAGCAAAATATACTAACACTAACAGAAGCTTCTGCTATGAGCATAGCTGATATTTATGTTTTAATGCTCTTTTAATGTTACGTTTGAAATATTATTTTGATATCTGTATTATATGTAACATAGATTTTTAAACAAATTTTAACAACATATATGATATGTTTTACCATTTAAAAACCTCAATCAAACATTCCATGTCATAAAAATGATAACATATTTATTTGAGACTTACTAAACAAGTCATGAAGATCTAAGTTGATCCTTCATTGAGATTTAATTTCTTGTTTTAATAAAAATTGTACAAAATGGCCCCAATTATGTTGTTTAAAGCACAGGGAAATTAACAAAATATTCGAATATCTAAAATAAAATTGTAAATAATATGTTAAAACAAAACTAGGTTACACTTTATTTTAAGGTGTCCTTTTTACAGTGTAATTAAACATTTAAGTACTGAGTAACATTAATTAGCTACATGTACTTACTATATGGTTAGGGTTAGGATCAGGGTTTGGCTAAAGGTTACTTGCATGCAATTATACATAACGTATTGTTATGTTATGTTGTGTTGTGTTGTGTTGTGTTGTGTTGTGGTTGTGTTGTGGTGTGGTGTGGTGTGGTGTGGTGTGGTGTGGTGTTGTGTTGTGTTGTGTTGTGTTGTGTTGTGTTGTGTTGTGGTGTGTGGTGTGGTGTGTGGTGTGGTGGTGTGTGGTGTGGTGTGGTGGTGGTGGTGTGGTGTGGTGTGGTGTGGTGGTGTTGTGTTGTGTTGTGTTGTGTTGTGTTGTGTTGTGTTGTGTTGTGATGTGATGTGATGTGATGTGATGTGATGTGATGTTATGTTATGTTATGTTATGTTTTATGTTATGTGTTATGTTATGTTATGTTATGTTATGTTATATGTTATGTTATGTTGTGCTATGCTATTTATTGTATACTAGTAAGTACATGTAACATGTAACAAATACACCTCCAATGCTTTTCAATCAGTTAAATAGATTATTTTTTTATTTCAACCTTTTTATTAAAATTGTTCCCTCATTATGATCGCAAGGTTATGTCAAGTTTTTTTTTTACTAAATAAATAAATCTATTTTAGTTCATAAGAGAAGTCTATTCAACTCATTGTATTAAATGCACGGTCATGTATTTTTATCATTATATTTTTTAATCATATTGATCCACGCTGTAAATATTTTTTTTTTATTAAGTTGTTAATAAAAAAAATAATTAGTGTATGTTTTACAATTAAATTCTATTTCAGTTTTTCTACTTCAAAATGTCATGTTTAATTCGATGTTACTTGCTGTTTGTTTGAAATAGTTTAACACTGAAGAAGGCTTATTGCCAAAACAATCAATACATGTTTTATTCAATTTAAATCTATGTCAAAGTGCAGAAGTTTTGTATATGATTGTAATTGTAAAATGTACAAGCAATTTCTGAGTGAAAGTTGTTTCTACACCTTTTTATTTAATTTTTTGTGCATATGCTTTACATATTTTAGGAATGTACAGTATATGCAGGAATTTATTTATTCTATTTTTAGTAATTAGTATTAATGCAAACCGTGATATTTAAAAAGCCAGGAAGGGTACGTGTATACCAACCTACAGGGCATGTTGCAAAGCAAGGGTCAGTTATTGACTATCTCTCCAGGCCTTTGGTATTGGTATCGACTCCTATCGGCTCTCACTAATTGTGTTTAAGTGCTGGGTAATCGGCACTCTATTGTCGGTTTCCAAATTAGTAATCAACTCTAACAGGCCTACACAATTACCGCCCTCGCTGTGGCACATTCAAGGGGCCTTCTAAACGATATAAATATCCTCTGTCAGTGGCGCAGGGAAAGTTGGTCTTTTCTTGCTCCCACTTAAAGCAAACACAATGAAGACTAAATCTAACGGACCTCGATAGCTAGTCCATCGCTACTCGTTCTTTCTGTGAATAAAACACAATAATGTGGTTTGGCTGCAGCAGTCTACTTCAAAGTGTGCTATTGATTAAAAGAAAATCCTATACTTTTACTGAAGGACGGACCTAAGTATATAATAGAGACTTAGGGGTGCAATGTTTTGACTCAAGCCAGTAAGCAAACACCTAGCAACTGCATAGATCATAGCTGAGTAAACACACTTTCTTTAGAGTATGCACAGATTTGGATTATTAAAGGAAGAAGAAAACGGAAAGGAAAACAGACAAGAGTTCATGCCATGCTTTCAAAAGCATTATGGCGAGGGCTGATTGTAATATTCCGTAAAGAGTAAGACTTCTGTCAGTCTCGTATCACTTTCATCTTTCAAACTTTCCACCGATCATCTGTCTGTAAAACAGAGATTAGTGTTTTACCAGTGCTGCGCCTCGATCCAGAACAAGGCCGCCTCACAGCGCTTAGAGGAAGATCTCGCCCTCGTTTCATAAGAGACTGCTTCCTTTCCATTGATTCATCTGACGACAGTATCTGAAGGTGCACTGTTGGCAGTGAACTTCCTTTAAAAACTCCCTCATGGTGCGTCTTGGCCTGAGTAAATACCTGTATTGTACCTCTTTTTTACATAAGGTCACTGCTGTTTGCATTTATAAAACACTCTAATAACATGTTTTTTTCTAGAACGTCTGGCTGGTTGATCTGAGCAGAGTCGTCAGCTAACAGTCGAGTGAGCAAACACTGTCACATCTCCGGTATCAGAGTTTATATGCTGCAGAATTAAAGGAAAGTTACTGGTTATGTTCAGTTTCAATTCTGTGGAGCGCAGCCATATTGTGTCGAGGTTTGTTACATATGTTTTATCCCTTTGGTCTCGTACTAACATGTATAATGTTTAAATGGTATGCTTATGCTTTCCAAATCATTTGATATTGTAATCATGTATTTGCAGTCCTGCATGTGGCTGATATATTTCAGTTGACTAACTTTCTCGTTGATTTAAGAACTGAAGTACAAATTAAACTTTTACTTTGCACATCATATTGTTTCTAAGAAAGATATCTTACTTAAAGTAAAATAACTGTGACAACTAGTAGCTTATTGCTTTTATAAAATGCCAGCAACTGTACAATTTATTTTTAATAATTATCAAAATAAAAATGGTAACACTTTATTTAAAAATCAATTCTCACTATTAACTTGCATGCCTATTACTAGCATTTGGGCTGTTTATTAGTACTAATAAAGCACATATTAATGCTTTACTCTGCATGATCATATTTAGATCCCTTAATCTACCTCAAACCTAAACTTAACAACTACCTACTAACTCTTAATTAGCAGCAAATTAGGAGTTAATTTAGGCAAAGTCATTGTAAATAGTTAGTTAATAGTGAGAATTGGTCCCCAAAATAAAGTGAGATAATAAACAAAAAAATAGTATTCTATGGCTGCACAATATACTGACATTATCAATATATTGCAAATGTACAAACTGCAATATGCATATCCCATTAACTGAATGATTTTAATATTTCAGAAAGATATGAAGAAAACTATTTTAATCAACTTTTAGGTTGATTTAGTGCCAAAAGAACATGAAACATGTTTTTGGATTATATAATTTTCTATTTTTAAATACTTAAATGTAATTGCAATTGATCTTATGCAATAAAAAGTATTATTGCATTGCATATTGCATTAAAAACTAACCACATATCGACATTGTGCAGCTCTACTGAATGATGTAGTAACTTAATAAATGAAATAATATATTATATTCTAGATAAATGTGTTTATTTGCATTTTAGAGCAGCTTTAAATGTGGCTCATTCAGTCAGACATTGCCAAACTATTCATTTTATAACATGAATGTTGCTAGGTTGCTAGGTAATGAGGTCACAATGTATTTTTGCTCGGCGTTTCATTAGAATGCAATAAGGCCTTTAAAAAGAGCATGAATCTCTCATTTATCAGAGCTGGCGGAGGCCAGCCAATTGGACGGAGGATATCAGCGCTTAAGTGTTATCCAAACAAAATACGAAATCTCTGGATCCTTTTCGTGTTAAAGTCTAATTTTCAGTTTTCTCCTCCACACAGGCTGACTGCATTCCAGCCAACAGGCCTCCGCTTTAACAGCCTGCAAGAAAGCAGGAGAAAGAAAGGGCTGCTGGGTGAACGAGGGTGGATAAGGGATGAAAATGTGAGGCTGGAAAACAATAAGGCAGTTTTCCTGCGCAGCCTGAACAAACATGGGTCCTTATTTACCTTCTCCTCAAACCCCGCACAGACACAAAAGGCATTAAGGTATTATCTGGTAATGTTTTTGGAAGTGTATGATAGCGGAGAGCTAGAGACGGGCGGCCCCTTAAACGCTGGTAAAACTGCACATGGCAACCATTAGCGCGAGACCCTCGGTAATGCTTCTGAGACGGCCCGAGAGCGGCCTGTGTGTGTGTGGTGTTTGGACCCTGTGTCAAGAGGTCCGGCGGGCACGGTGTTCACACACTCCTCCATCCCGGTGGATGACAGTCGGACGGCTGAGGATGTGATGACAGTGTGTGGAAAGTAATTTGTTTGGACGTTGCTTCAGGCTAAAGCATTGATTTAACAAGGAACAATGAGGAGCATAATTTCACAACATCACATCTCTCAGCACTCAACTCCCAATAACACATGCCTCAGAAATTGTGATCGCAATAGCGCCGATTGTTTTCACCTCGCATTCGCACTGTTAAAGATTGAAATAAGTTGGAAAGCAAACAATTTCAAGACAGAAGCCCATTATTGAATCTTTTTTGCTCTTGGATTGCTTCTTTAGCTGGGTCAGGCTGATGTTCAGCTGGTTTTGCGGGTAAACTTGATGGTCTAACCAGCTACCAAATACCCCAAACACCTATAACCAGATGACTAGTTTGCTGCGTAGCTAAAATCAGCAAAACACCTGGTGTGTTATTGCATGCCTTTTATTAACATATTGTCTGTTTATTAGTGCTTATAAAGTATGTATTCTGCGTTACCATATTCCTACCAAATACCTAAACTTAACAACTCCCTTACTAACTATTAACAAACAGCAAATTAGGAGTTTATTGAGGCAAAATTAATAGTTAATAGTTTGTTAATAGAAAAAAAATTGGACCTTAACATAAAGTGTGACCATATTTTATGTTTCTTAGTTAAAGGGATAGTTCACCCAAAAATGAAAATGTGACGTTTATCTGCTTACCCCCGGGGCATCAAAGATGTAAGTAACTTTGTTTCTTCAGTAGAACACAAACTAAGATTTTAACTCAAACCGTCATATAATGGCCGGCTGTTGAGAACAAGCTCAGGGGAGTTGGACATTGCAGTGGATCAGAGGTAAAAACTATATAAATACCGTTCAGTTTTTGCACAGACCGATCATTTCTTGTCTTAAGACCTCAATGTATCGTCACGAGCCGCATGGTTTAATTTGAAAAAATTACAAAATATTATATTATCTACTCTATATTTCAAAGCTTATTGCACCAATCAGACTGAAGTTAGCCATTTTCATAAAATACATAAAACAGAGTCAAACTAATCGTGCTATGGTACTCATATGGAGGTCTCTACAATAATTTTGTGTCCTCTCCTTGTCAATAATGATAATAAAAACAATCAACTGTCAACATTGTTTTATTATTATTATTTATCTCCAAAGCATTAGTCGTACGGGAAAAATGGTAAAAGGCTACAAATAAATGAACACCTTCAAATACGCTAGCTCCCGTCATATGACTATGCTGCCAGGTCAGCTGACTTTTTATACAAACATCAAGTGAAATTAAAGCTAAAATATGCAGTCCGTTAAGCCTCACAGGACACACAAGAAACAAAGGCACATTGTTCAGTGCAACCAGTCTTCCTCCTTTTGGTTTACAGAGTATCACACACTCTCTCTCTCTCTCACACACACACACACACACACACACACACACACACCTGAATGCCTCAGGTGAGCTACTGCACTGAGGCGAGCAGTACACAGACCACACACCATCACGGCTACGCTAACACAGCCCTCCTACAAGTAAACACCACATCAAACCAACAGTGAATTTCCACTCTCATCCCTACGTGGTATAATCGGTAAAACGTGTTGGCCATTAAAACTTGCTGACATCACATTGTGAGGAACCAAGCTTCCGAACGCTAACCAGGCCAGATATCGCCTGTTCAGCCTCACGCCGAACAATGAGACGCCTTATCAGAGCAATATAAACAATATCCAAATGCCAAACGTGATATAAACAAAGAACAACTCAAAAAGTGTTCACACATGCTGAAATTGTTACTTGCACTGTATAGGTTATGCCATTCCCTTTCTTAAAATCAATGCATAAGCTGTTCACAATCCAGTAAATTATGCAAAATAAGATCAGGGAGTGAACAGGGTCAATTCTGATGTCATGTTGACTTTAGGTTTTGCATGCATTGTTTGTTCATGTACAATATCTGCATGTGGGTGTGTAAAAAATTATACAGCTTCTATAAGTATACCCAGTTAAGCAGTAATAGCAAATCTCAATTTATATTTTTTATATGTAGTTGGAATATAGCTTTATATAGTTGGAAAATGAAAACTGTTATCGACAAGCGATACATTAAAAGTTATAGTACATCCTATTTTACCTGTGTACAATATATGCAATTTATACTATGTCCTGCACAATATAGTGTACAATATATGCATTGCAATAAAAAATAAATAAATAATAATAAAAAAATGCACTCACATAAATCAGTTTATATTGTGTAGCAAATCTAAAAACAATTCTGCTTAAAAAAAAATATTTTCTGTCTCAAAATGTGACTATATAATTATATTTTTAACAAGTTGGATACATAAGTATGTTTAACTTAATGTACATACATACAGTATACCACATAGCAAATCTCCATTGCTTGAATGCTTGTATCATCGCAAAATATCACCTATATTATAACTCTATTAGCTCTAATTCCCTGAATGAGACTATAAAGAATGAATATATTATGATATTAATAATAATAAAGCCATGATTTTCCGTAAAGTTGCTTTGAAATACGGTGTGTTATGAAATGAACAGTACAAAACGTGTTAAAAGCCTTTAACACAGAACTGCGTTGTGAATTCAATTGCACCCCAAAACCACACACACACACACACACACACACACACACACACACACACACACACACACACACACACACACACACACACACACACACACACACAAACACAGTTTCTTGAGTCTATTCAGCTCACTTTAGAGGGCAAGCAGGAGAAACGTGAGGTTTCGTTTCAGAATGAAATCTAATTAAAACATGGTTAAGTTCACTCGCAGAGTTCCATTACAGGCCTGCATTGGAGATTCAGTCTTCAGTCACTGTGCTGCTGCCATTAACACCTGCTTCTGTTCCAATTAGCCTTCGCAATAAAGACAAATGATCTGAGGGGGCCCAATTAATTCACTTCTGTCAGACACTCCGTATCCAAGCTCTATCAGTGTAGTCACAACAAGCACACACACACACACACACACACACACACACACACACACACACACACACACACACACACACACACACACACACACACACACACACACACACATGTTGGTTTTATGGTTTACGGGACTTTCCATAGGCGTAATGGTTTTATACTGTACAAACTGTATGTGCTATTGCCCTACACCTAAACTTAGCCCTCACAGGAGACGGTGCATTTCAACTTTCCCCAAAAACTTACTCTGTATGATTTATTTTTGAATTATGGGGACACTGAAAATGTCCTCATAAATCACCTTCTCCTTGTAATACCTATGTCATACCTATGTCATTATACAAATTTGTGTCCTCATAAACCACATAAACATGCACACACACACACACACACACACACACACACACACACACACACACACACACACACACACACACACACACACACACTCACACACACACACACACACACACACACACACACACACACACGCACGCACGCACGCACACACACACACACACACACACACACACACTCACACTCACACACACACACACACACACACTCTCTCCCTCACACACACACACACACATACACACACACACACACAGGGTATTGTCAAGTGAAAACACTCAATTGGCCAAGTTGGACAAAAACATAACCTATGCTCATAACCTAAACGTCTTTATGTTCCTCCTAATTCACTCCGTCCATTCTCCAAATGTGGGTTCCACTTAAATAATAATTTAAATTTGTTTAAATAAATGTGTTCTAAAACCGCGATATTGCCATGTTGATATACAGTATACCATATATATATATATATATATAGAGAGAGAGAGAGAGAGAGAGAGAGAGAGAGAGAGAGAGAGAGAGAGAGAGAGAGAGATATGCTGTATATATATATATATATATGTATATATATATGCAGATATTTGGCTTTTTTATTATTAGGAGTGTTATTCACAATTTTTAAACTAAATAGTGTGATTTTCAGTGTTTTTTGTGTGTCGATATGCAGTTCTTAGGGTGTTTAGGGTGCAAAAAAAACATTAACATACTGATAAAACAGCCTTTTGCATCCTTGGTTGTCAGTGAAAACAGACAGAGTATCAACAGGCCATGCTACTAGCAAAAGCGTGGTCTCCTAAATCACTAACCCAACATTTAAGCAATAGTAATAGTGGTGCTTGCCTAAGCAATCTGAACTGATAAACTACTACAAATCTGAAATAATATAATTATCCCCTTTCAACTTTATCTACATGATCAATGCAACAGAAGTAAACAAAGCCGCCCGTGTGCACTTTTCAGCACAAAGTGAATGTGTTGAAGCGGAGATGAAAGTTCAATCGCTCACAGAGATGAAATGAGATTCCCTTGAATGTATACCGCTGTAGATGTGAGAACATTTGGCTGTAAATCCGAACTGTAGCCTGCTGCACTGGCAGAACGCTTTTACTGACACTGTTTGAGTTCTCGTGGATCTTTATGGATCATGTGTGAAAGCTGTATACATGTCTTGTGGATTACTCATAACGTTTCTTTTCTCTGAATAGAGCAACACAAGATCAGGGTCAGAAGTTCCTTGAGGCCTTGAGCAGCATTTTATGTCTTTATTTTTAAAGCAGGATATTAAATTGGATGCTGATATCAATTACTATAATTCCAACTTTTATATATATTCAAATTAATTGTAGTTTTGAGCATTATTCAATACGAATGTATCACTTTATGTTCAAAACGCCTTCTAAAATTCTAAATTATAATGACTAAAGACAGGTCAAACCTGATTACTTTACAACTGTAGCTTGTGTGGCTTGCCATAATGCAAACAACTCATAATTTATAGTTTCTGCTACACTGGTATGAACTCTTCTTCTACACGAAGACGACAACATCTTTTGATCTTGCTCGAGTTGTTTTTGTTCACACAGGTCTCATCATTTATCACACACCACTGTCTTCTTCTGTTTGTTTAGCTGTTATTTGCTCTACCTGTGCTTACCACCACCTAACTGGGAGCAAACATAACAAAAGATCATCTCCATGATCTCCACACATCTCCCCACCCTGAGCTCGAGAAGGTAGGCCATTCTGACAGGTGTCAGCATGTCAGCGGAGACGCTCTAAATCTGCATTTGTGAAAATGAAATAAGTAAAAATCCACTGCTAAGTCTGTACCGATTACTGTTGCACAAGGGCGCTAAGCTCTTTGTTTTGAAGGCAAAGGTCAGCTCAATGCAAGAGGTTGTTTTTTGGGAACTAATTTTGCTTTGAGTGGATAATATGCGTCCTTGGGTCGATAAAATGAAATGCACCTTTTGCTTATCTCTCAAATTTTCCCAGCCATAGAAACACGTGACTCCCCCCCACACGTCTGATCAAAGATTGACAAAGGCAGGTTTGTTTAGTTTTAACCAGCAGATAGATGTGATAATCACCGTCACGGTTGGTGTATCAATTCAATTAATGCATAAATATATAGACATAAGAGGCTCAACAGACTTTTGTCATGCTAGTAGCCATATTCACCTCAACATAAATGAGGCTTCAGATATACACTGTTGTACTTTTTAAGTCTGTGGATCATGTCCAAATTTTCAATCTGAGATTTTCTGCACATTTATATCAATACGGGACATTTTTATAAAGCAGTGGAGAAGATGGACAGCTCATAGAGAAATAAATGGAATAAAATGTAAAGTAAAACTGACAAACTGTTTGGAGATGTCAGTGTTTCAACAGGAGCTTTAAAAAAAAAAAAAACTATCCATTTTACCAAGTGGCAAAAAAGATAAACTGACTTGCTATACAACAAATTCCATAAGTAATCTGTCCTCACAGTCTTGTTTCATTTTCATCAAATTCAATTTAGCATAACAATATCGGAGAACTATGTTTAGGTTCACTGAAAAAAAAATAGTAGAATCAGAAATTGCTAGTAAATATTTCACAAAGTACCACTGAACCGCTGAATTAAACCTGACATTTTGAAGTAGAGACTGGGCATTTAGTATAATTGGTATGTAGTATTTTCTTGTGAAACCAATAATCTCTAGTTTATTTACAACTCAATTTGTAATTTTACATTTTTCAATGTAATTAAAAGATGTTAAAATTTGCTAAGTTCACTTTTGAAAAATAAATGTTGTACTGGCTTTCAAAAGTTTTTTCTCTCTCTCTCTTGAATTAAGCAATACAATGTGAGCAGATCACCTGCTTGGTTTGTAATCGTGTCTTCCATCTTTAAAAGCGGTTTTGTTTTGAGCATTAGTGAACCTGGTGGGATAACTAACCTTTGAACATGTCAACTTCTTTGTAAGGGCAAGAATTGAGAGGACCCGAGTGAAGCCAATTTAAGCGGGATCTCTCCCGCAGATACTCGGCAGAACCCTGCGCGGCTTTTTTGATTAACTCTTTTCTATTAACTTCCCGGGCCGATAAGATCTTAATCAGAGCCCTCGAATTATCCGCCTTGACATTTATCAAGTTGAATCATCGTGTTCTCAGAGCAGCCCGTCCGTCCATGGACGCCTATTCTTTTCCAGCACTTTGAATGGAAGTTAATTTGGAGTGCATGATTTATCTCGCAGGGACTAACCGCGACGAGGCGACTACCTTTATTTTGTTTTTCAAAGGGAGAGCATTATTGCGGGGCTGTCCGGTGATTGCATTCGGAAGGGGAGGGTGAATGGATAATCGGCATGTCGCCGGGGCCGTGGCGCTGGGGGCTTTTCAGAGCACACTGAAAGAACAGATTAGGCATCTGACCACGGGGATGACGGACGGACAGCCGTTATATGTGCTGACAATGGTGTGAATACCTGATGGGATCAGGGTTGCTGTGACTAGTCCTGTTATCCCAATTCTCCTACTTTTCACTCTTTTCTTCTCATCCTAACAAGACAAAACCATTCCAGTTGAGTTAACACTTCCTCCGTTGCGAGGAGGGATATCGCAACGCCAGGTTGATTCGGTCGGTGAGGCGTAGGACATGTTGGACAGCACATTACAATATAAAACATTGGAGGTCATTGTTTTAGATCATATAAAGTGTGTGTAGTGAGAGTGAGAGTTAGTGAGTGCGTAAACTGATCTCCCTTGTATCATCAGGATAGTTGACAGTTGTAATGTTGTTGAAGGCCAAAGTTACTCACAGCTGCTAGCGTTCACACACACACACTGGCAGTAATGTTCTGCATATCACAAAACATATTGTACCAAACAACATGAACCCAATTCCATATATCACACAAAAACATCCAATTTGGTGCTTAGCGTGTGTGTTCAAGGCCGTTTAAGAATGTGCTAAGCCTTACTGAGACTTCTCTGAGAAGCTAGAAGGTTAGCGCTGGAATCTCGGCTCAGACCGCTCATTGTCTGCAAGGCTCTAATCACTGTCATAAGGAAGGGATTGGAGTGCTCCTGCCACTTACCAGAGCCCACTATATGTGTCTCCAACCCACAACTGTCAGAGGGTGAACTGTAAAAAAAATGGGGCTAGGTGTGTTGTTCTTTCCGGGTTCTACTTCACAAAAGTATCATTTGTAATTCCGCAATTGAATTCTGTGGTGCTCAGATATCCCCTAATCTGTCCAAAATATCACACATATTTCATATTTGGTAGAAAAAGAATATTGGTATCAGGATATAAGTTAAACCGCATGGTGAATGATCTGAAACTGGAACACCGTTCCATTCAGAAACTTCTACAAATCCCTGTCCCTTCCTTGTTATTCTGTTTGATAATACGTAGCACCCTACTTAAATACATTTTATTGCATTTTTCTGGCCATATTTTACATCGGCCTAATTATCAGCAAAGCTTTTTGATAAAGCCTAATTATATAGATTACTCTGAACTCGATTCTACAATAACAGACAGTGACTATGTTTACATGGACATCAATACTCCGATTTGAATACGATTAAGACAAAACTCTGATTAAGAGTCTACCATGTAAACAGAGATTTTTGATTGTCTTAATCTTGCTAAAGTCATAATCGAAGTAAACACAAATCGAATTAAGACATGTGGAGTTTTCCAATTTTAGTCACATTATTGAAGTGCAGTACAGACATGTAACCACCTTAATCACACTATTACCATCATGTAGGACTTTTCACCACATTTCGAGACAGGATACACACACAGCAGTGGTCAACCGTTTGACGGCAAATGAAAGAGCTTCAACACCACCGTATGCACGTACAAATAATTTACTGCACTTGAAGCTTTCATAAAATGAAGAATGAAACACGCAAAACTGAATATGGCATCATCACGAAGACGAACTATATGTTTATACGTACATACTGATAAAACATGTATAGCCTGAATGCACTGTAAGTCGCTTTGGATAAAAGTGTCTACTAAATGCATAAATGCAAAAGTAAATGTATACGTGAAATTCTGGAGTGGACGTCGAACGGCGTCACATGGTGGCGTAATGATGCATGCCATTAATCGATCTATACTATAACATGTAAAACGGGAACATGAAATTATTATTCTAAAAGCAACTAATGTATACACCTTAATCATAATATTGTCTTATTCAGAATAAGGTCAATAATTAGATTACTGATGTCCATGTAAACGTAGTCATTGTCAAAATTTAGAAGCAGTGCTAAGAATCAGTTTGGGTTGCCATTTGGTTCAAAGCTCAATTGAATGGTGAACGTGTCTGGTGTCAGGCAGTTAAGTCTCAAATTACCTTCTGCATGCTGATATAGAACTAGTCAAGACCAAAACAGATCTTACTTTTGAAGGTGCGAGCGTCTTTATCTATTCAGTAATAATAAAGCTAGGGTGGCAGGTCAAGTGGTTCTGTTTCAGGCTGCTTTTGAACAATCTGTTTGAAGAAAAAACTCTTTCTTGCAGGAACAACATCCGATTAGATTTCTTTTTTAGGAAGGATCAGCTCTTTTAAAAAATCAAATGACCCTAAAAATCTAGTGAAAAACTGAGGGCATGACCCTAACTCTTAAGACGTCAAAAGAAAAATAACAAGAATGAATAAAGAAAAAAAAAAACTTGTATTTTATTTATTGGTATTTTAGCAAATATCATCTCAAAAACTAATTTATGACCAGGACATAAATAGCATGCTATGTTGGGTTGAGAACTTCAGGCCGAAGTTCTTGTTTTGTTGTAGCTTTTTTTATTTTTTGTCGTAGCGGTCAGTGGAAAGTCAAAAGAGTGTTGAGGTAGTGCCTAAAAACATGGAAAGGACACAGTTCACACATCTGCAAGCATTTAGTGAGATGGATTTGGGTATTCTGTCCTGTGTTCCTCCACTGCTCCTCTGACATCCTTGGGAAAGAGAGACAGATGAGGGCAGACACTTGCCAAAGGGGCTTCAATACCTCATGGAGGAGGAATTTCCTCTGATGAAGCTGGGGTTACCTGTCCTGACTTAGAAATAATCCTGTTAAATAAAAGTCAGCTCACCAAATAAGGAGTAACCTCAAATATCTGGATTAAACCACCCACATCAAAAAAGACAGAGGTCATCTTGTTGCTATCAGATGTCATTTGGAGCAACAAACTAAACATACACCCACACATGGAGATGTTGTTGTAGCCAGTGCACTGAGGAGTTTTGATATTTTGACAGAGCATGGTTACTGTATGCTGTTTAACAGAACAAAATCGGGATATCGCTTAAATCATTTGCAAATAAAGCACCATTTCCATTCAGCGAGGTGAAGGTGACAAATTTGTCACTTTCTAAAAAAACGGTGCCAAATATCACCAAGAACAAGATCATTTGCTGCAGTAGGAGAAGCCACTGTGGGTCTTTTTTCATATAATAAACAACTTGTGCCTGTTCTGCAAAGTAATTATACCGAACCACTTTGCTGACAGACTTTGTTTTAGGCATTTCAGAATGATCAAAACAACATTTCAATTGCTGTGAAACAAGATCGTTCCACTGGTTACTCCAGTTATGCCATCCCATCGTGTAAAGTTACAAGACTTTTTCATGTGCATTAATGAATTTATTCGGTAAATGTTTCCATTATAATTTATGCACATGCAACATTTATCTGACTCATTTGACCACATTAGTTTTTTGTGTGTTTTTAGGGGTGTTTTACGATTTATATTTGCGATTTTTTGCCTTTATTATGATATGATAGATAAGAGCTGAAAGTAAGCAAAGTGGGAGAGAGAGGGGGGGGCGGCATTGGGAAAGGTCCTCGAGTCGGGATTCGAACTCTGGACATCCATTGCGCTGTATGTCGGCGCGCTGCCCAGAAGGCTGTCATTGCTGATGTGCATGTGTTTTTATGCACATATTTAGAATTTGTGCACATCTTGGCATTTAAATTCAGCATTTTTTCATAACATCCCAAAATGCATAGCTAGTAACTTTCTGTCTCCAAAGAACAATGTCGTATAGTCAACTCAAGAGCCCTATGTGGTTCCTTCTGCCGAACGTTCCTTCTGCTATTTTCAAGAGACCCAATGAATAGTGAATACGTTTCCATGGCTTTAGAGCACAAGCTCTATGTGGAGCCACGGTCATCGCTGAATAAGGCCAGTCAAACATCACCTTGACAGATCCTTCTACCCTCAGGCCCCAACACCCAAACAAATCAGCCCGCTCCTTTTGTATCCTCCCGGTGTAACTTCCGCTCACCACAAAACAACGGAGCCAGCATCCGCTCAGAGGATGCCATGACTGGGCAACAATGGCTTAGTTGCCTCATTGTGATAATTATTCCTCTATCCCCCACCATCTCTGTTTCGTGCTAATTAATTTAATCCTGTAAGCAGGTGTAAGCCTTGCTTGTTAAGGAGCCAAGTCCAGGCAGACCCAGAGATGGGCGAGAGCCCCGGACTGTGAAAGAAGGAATTAAAAGAGGGCATAAACAACAACAGCGAGTTACAAATACGGCAAGCGGAAAATCCTGTTTAGGAGCAGACAGCGGTGGTAAAGAATAGACTCTCTCTCTGCTCTGTGTGCTTTCTTGTTTTGTTTCTGTATGAATCATCAATATCTATCCTTACTATCCTCCTTCAGAACACAGAAAGGACTTGCTGAAAAATGGGACACCCACTTTCTCTATTCAGAGATGGGCAGCATCCACAGAAGTTCCTATTTCCGTGTCTCTCTCTTCTTTCTATCGCCGCTTTTACAAGATCTGTATTAAATGCACACAGAACATGAAGATCCTTCCAGGGCCCTGGTGTAAGGGATCGGTTTTTGGCAGGGCAGCCTGCTGGAGAGCAGATAAAGGGCCGGTGAGAAGGAGCCGAATTTGGCGAGGGCGTTCGCTGGAGGACAGATAAAGTGATGCGGCCATGGGCTTTTCATATGCTGCCACCGCTTCGCAAGCCAACGGTGCCATAGACAGATCTCTTTTCCGGCGTGTGACGCGCGTTCAAATGCCGCTTGGCATTCGGAGAGGGAGAGGGTCGGGGGAAACGGAGGAAGGAACGACTGTTGCTTGCTTTCAAAGGTCCAGGGACAGTCAATCAATCGCCCCTCCCGAGGCTATCGTGATCCCGCTCTGCCCAAATGCACATCCTCTTTCAAGTCCCCGAGCTCCACAACATCCTGATTTGCTCTTTGCCCATTGCTCCTTATTTATTTTTTCTTCGTAAGGTGTCAGCAGTACAAGTTCACCAAATACATTCCTTTGGGCTTGTAGCGCAACAAGCTATTGAGCAGAGATAAGCCTCTTTTAGAGGCGAAGGAGAATTTAATTCAGGTTTGAGTGACAGCAGGAAGATTTATCCCCTCGTCAGACAATGCCGTCTTTTCGGGGCTTTAATCTCCTCCAGACAATGAGCTGTTTTTCGCCCCTTATCCTGGGCTTTTCCCACGATGCACGCTGATTAGCTCTGGCCGATTGGACACTGGCCATTATCTCTTGTTTTCTGTGAATCGTCTGCATTTGTGAGGAGAATGGAAATGGAGGCGAGGATGGGAAAAGAAAGAGAGAGCAAGCAAATAAGAGAGAGAGAAAGAGAGGATGAGAGGAGAGAAGAAAACATTTTGTGTGCCAAGTTCATTCACTGCTCGGGATGTTCCTATGCCGGAGCACGTCAGGAGACGCTATCGTAGCTGAAGATCCAAGAAGGCGAATGAAGCAAAGCGAGTAAACTGTAAGGATGGAGAAAGGAAAGAACAACAGGCGATGACAACACAAAAAATCAGATGGGCCTGCACAAGACACCATAATTAGCACCTAAAAGACAACATGAAATCAAACCCTTGTTTTCTTAATAAATGGAATTTATCAACACTCACTATTCTTAAATAAAATTCTAAATAAAATAAATAAATCGAAAAATATCTTATCTATAATTACTTTTCTTATATTCTGACTGTGAAATCGGGGAAAAATTATTAACCAACAATTCTGCATTACAACTCAAAAGAGCCAGAATTTTCAACGTCCTACTTGAAGAAGTGCAATAGCATGTAGAGTTAGGAGTTAGTAACACATGCTCAAGCCACAAACAATTCTCCGGTCCTTACCTTCTAGTCTCAAGTTAAGTCTAAAGTCATAGTGCACACAAACTAATTCATAGTTTTTACTTTATAATGTGGTCATGTCTGGTATCATAGCGTGGCAAATTTAGTATACAGCAAACCTATTTTATCAGGTCTTATTTTACGGTCTTCAGATATTCTCTTCTATACTCTATACTTCTATACTATTTTTCAGTGCTTGTGCAGCATCATATAACCGTACTCTGATCAAGGAAGCTGGTGGTGCATGGCTTTTATTTTGCATATCAACTGATTTAAAAATGAATACATAAATATTGTTTTATATATATATATACTCAGTATATTTATTCGGAAACATGTGGAAATCCACAACTTGGCATGAAAAAAAACCTGCTCTCTTTTGTAAATGCATATTATTGATCGCACTTTGAACAATTAGTTGTTCCAGTTGTTGTTCTTTTAATTTTTTAATTTATTTATTTTATTTATTTTTATTTAGATAGACTATTTTCTTCCATTTTGGGACATTTATCTGAGCGAAATGGGTTGGGACATGGAATAACCATAGCACATGGAATAATGTGCTATAAATAATAAGAATAAATGGGACATGGAATAACCATGTCCCAACCCATTTCGCTCAGATAAATGTCACAAAATGGAAGAAAATAGTTTTTGCTTCTTCCGTAACATCTTAACGTTAAACTTTGGTGCAAGTGCATGACATCACACGTACATGACAGCGTCCAGTGCTGTGTACACAGTTAGGGGTAAATATTCACTTTTAATGCATCTTTGAGTCAAATTTCCTCGATAATGAAACCTGTTTCGCACACGTTTGCAGAGACAGGTGTTTAAACCACAGTAAATGATCCTCTCTGTTGATAATCGTACACCTGCAGAACAATTGCATAGCATCATTTATCATCTTCAATTTGGTTGCCAAGAGCCGTCCTTTAGCAACCAAATCACAGCCACACTAAAAGTAGCAATGACATTTTATGTCTTTATAAGTCATCTTCCAAGAGCTGGGCAACGGAAGTCATAGATATTAAGGAATCTCACAAAGTCATTATCATATAAACAACCATATTGGCCAAACTATACAACCAGAAATAGATCACAAGTAAGTTGAATGAATTAGAGATCTTGTTTCATGATGTCTTGGAGGGTACACCAGACATGTTTTGGTCTACACTGAGGAAGTGATGTCTCTCTCATGTCATTTGGTGGGCAGCAACCATCAGTGCAAATAAGCCTTTCAAGGTTAACCAAACCCACCAAAGGAAATTAAACTGTTCTGTTTATGTTATGATTTATCTTAGCCTGGGCCTGGGCCTGACCAAGAATATATATCATTACTCTTCACATAATAACTCTACATTAAATGCTTCACCAATCTGAAGGAATATATGCATAATCAATATGGAAAAAGCCTGATCTCAGCTATTGAATGATATTGATCAGAGAGCAGTTGAATAAGTGAATGTATAGATTTTGCTATTTATCTTTACCCCAAAGGGATGAAGTGTTTAGATGCAAACGCGTGAGACTTAAAAACAAACAAATGTGATGAGATACAGAGACTTAACATTTCAACACACAAATAAAACGATGTTCTCCTCGTTTCTTTCAACTTCTCATTTCATCAGGCAAAGACATGCACATGCAACAGAATTGCACATTCTCGTTGCAAAATCAAATCAGAGTAAACCTCTCCTCCTTTATTTCTCTCTATTGTTTGTCAATTCCCAAAAATTTGACTCACAAATCTTCACTTCTTGGACAGGCCATATCCTGGTCCTTCACATCTGCAAAACCCAAGCTGCATGATGTGCCGTCTTCCCAGAGTGGATTGAAGGAAAATAAATATTCCTATAATTACAGAAGAGAAAAAGACGTGGGCAGATGTCTAACATGACAAACCCCAGATGGATATCTCAGTCGGAGCTGAGTATGCCTGCCAACCGCAGGCCTGCGAAGAGCTCTGCTGCTCCAGAGCATCATGGGCACTTTGTGTATGTTGAGATGTTATTGTGGGGAATGCTCTAGAAAAAGAGGCGACTTCATGTAATTTGTTAAAATAAATATTTGCGCTGGCACTTGGCAGCTGTATCTCTGGTGGGTCTTTCCCCGTTCAAAATTTCCCAAAGAAAATTGCATTGTACATTTGGATTTGTGACGCTGGTCAAATACGGTTTCCAAAGGTATTTGTTTTCAAGCATTTGAAACACAGATCACCTTATTCAATTTAAAAACTGTGGCTCAAAAACCTACCGAGTTGACAGTAAGCTTAAAACACATTCTTTTGGCTAAATTTGCAACTTCAAAGGCAATATCACCTGAATTATTTACAGGAAAGACGATCCCAGAATGCATTTCAACAACTTCAAATCTTCATTTAAGATTTATTTTTTCATAAATATTATTTATTAAATGCAACAATGCTAAACTATCAATTTAAACTTCAAGTGAGCATGTGTAGAGTATTCTAAATTGGCTATGTATGAAGTTCCACTTAATTTAGGTCGTTCCCTTAAAAGGTACTTGTCTGTGTGGGCAGACATCAAAGGCATGGTCATGGTTGACATGATATCCACATCAGTAAAGATTTATTTGTTGTGCATGCTGGTGTTTCTAGCTACAGTACATTGAATAAATGTTTAGTTGCATGTTTGGATGTGCTCTTGAACAGGAATTGATGGGTCATTGTTCATGCAGTAAATCCTCTTCTGCATTCATACCTGCTCGTATACTTCAGATCTATTCAGCTGCCGTACACACAAAATGTCTTCTATGAGAAAGGGTCAGGAACCCATTAAACACCAGCTTTGATAACAATGACCCCCAGCCATGCTGAGACCCCACTTCCTCCATCTGCCCTTGTGCTGCTGTCTATACCCCTCATTCCAGCCATCCATTTTGCTGGTGTGTGTCATGAGATTTAAAATGTGCAATTCTGTGTGACCATAGTTTAGATCCCTTAATCATACCCAATAACTTCATAACTACCTTATTATATATTAATATAATCTAAATATATTTCATTGAAATTTTACAAATTAATTAAATAAATTAAAGTGTCAATAATAATCAGTACTGTATACTCCTAAATTGTAGTTACACTTTATTAAGGTGCCCTTATTACATTCTAATAACCCATTGAAGTACTGAGTAATATGTTCTTACCATATTCTTATATGACAATTAGGGTTAGTTACATTTAATTATGCATAATTTAGTGTTACAACTATAGTAAATACAACAGAAAATAGTACTGTAGTATAGTATAGTAAATAGTAACAAGGACAGTTATTTTATTTTAGTTTCATTATTTTGGTTGAAGAAAATTAATACTTTGTTGACCAATTGCTTAGGACATCATTCCATTTCAATTATAGAGAGCGAGGGGGGGGGGGGTGGATGGATGGATGGATGGATAGATTTTGCCATTGACACACAAAGTAACTAGTGCACTCTTCCACTTATACTGGTCTATTTTTCACTATATTTGACAACATCCTTTTTTCTGTTTCATAACCATCTACGAGATCGGGCTCTTTTAGCTGCACTAGTCATCTCTCTGGTGTGCAAAGCACATTTTTATCAGACTGACTCTTTCTGTGGCACCGCTCCCCTTTGGCCTCTCCGTCTGAACCATTCTAGGTCTTAACAAGCCAATGCCCATCTTTCCCAGGCCTTGCTGAAGATGCTTGGAGGATGTGGTTATTATTGCACAGAGGTTCAGTCCATTTTCAGTAAATGATGCTCCAAACTTAGCCAAAAAGGAATGACTCGGGCATCTTCTCATCATTTCTCATTTGTGCAGTGCATGAGTCAGCCCTAGTGATATTATTTGTTCCAGAGCAAACACACACTCTGTCTCTTTCCCCCTTAGTCTGTCCATTTTACTCTCTCTCGCTCTCTTTCTGTCTGTCTCACTGCTCTCTGTCTCGGCACAATACCCTCCTTGAAACGCAGTGATTTCAGGCCAGCCCAAGAGTAAGTAATTCAAAAAACATGCTTATAATTTGCTATGACATGTTTCATTTCTGAACTCAGATCAGATAGCATCTCTATTCTGGGCGTCCTGCGGACAGAAGAGAGGGATATTTGAGCAAGCTGGAAATGAGTTTTGCATGCTCCAGAAAGCTATTGTGACTGGATGCTATCGATTTGTTTATTCTTTCGATTGCGTCTACAGAGCTCAAATGAGCCATAATCTCTCATATGGATGTCAATGTGAAAACGATCTAGTGGCTCATTAAAAAAAAGCGCCTGAAAAAAGCAAATGACAGATGTGGTAGTGGGGCACGTTTAGGCTGAGTTTGTCCATTCTGCTGGACGAGAGCTTTGGGACAAACATGAAGTTCAGAAGATGTGAAAAAACAATGTTGTGTCAAACGGGGTCAGGGTCACGTTCAAAATCTACATTTCAGCACCAGCATGCTGCCAACACAAGCCACAAATATGAGGATTTTCCCTGAAAAGTCAGGCTGAGGGGAAACAAAGCGCTTAGAGAAATAGATATAAGGAGGGTGAGATGTGGGTTTAAGAGCTGGCCAGATACCTGCTGAGCTTTAATTTGGGTGAGAGTTGAACGAGAAGACCAAAGAGCTAGTTACACACACACACACACACACACACACACACACACACACACATGTTGGTTTTTATGGTTTACGGGGACTTTCCATAGGCGTAATGGTTTTTATACTTGACAAGCTGTGTGTGCTATTGCCCTACACCTACCCTACACCTAAACTTAGCCCTCACAGGAGACGGTGCATTTCTATTTTCCCTCAAAAAAACTCACTCTGTATGATTTATAAGCGTTTTAAATTATGGGAACACTGAAAATGTCCTCATAAATCACCTTCTCCTTGTAATACCTATGTCATACCCATGTCATTATACAAATTTGTGTCCTCATAAACCACATAAACATGCCACACACACACACACACACACACACACACACACGCAACCACACACACACACACACACACACACACACAAACACACACACACACATACACACACACAGACACATGTTTGTTTTGTTCAAATGGAAATATTTATTTTAAGTTCATATTATTACAGTTTTTTCTCTAGTTTTGAACAAACAAACATAACCTTAGTGAGCATCTTTCAAAAACATTAAAAAAAATCTAAATTATTTCAAACGTTTGACCTGTGGTCTATATATAGTTATAGGATTTTTATTACAGACAGGGAAAAATGGCATTTGTAGAATTTACTATTTATAGTATTTATGACCACATTTCTCCCTTGAGAACGTTCTGAAAAAGGTTTTGTCAGATTTGTCTTATTTCTGGGGAAGTTTTGCAGCAGTTTTGTCCCTAAAGTATGGCTAGGTCACAAACACACTCTCACACACTAGGGAAATATCTCTCTATCCTTCAGTTGCCTTCCAGCCCCTTTAGTAAGGCCCATTACCTCTGTACCCCCTCCCCAATGTCCCTAAAGCCCGTCTTATCACCTTAAGCCAAAAAACTAAAGTGACCCCTCAACCACAAACAACAAAGCAGCTCTTAAAGGACAGTGTCAAAATATAAAACACAGCACACACATGAAGTTGAATCAGTGTGTGTTGGCTACTGCTACATTTGCTTCCACTACACCTTTTTACAAATGTTCATATTTTTTATTCATTTGACAGCATTGTGAAAATCGGCCCTACAAAGTCTCCAAAAACAGTCCTGTTCTCCAAAAAGACATGCTAGCATAAAGCTAGCCGTTTCCTCCTCAAGCAGAGAAAGACAGATGTGATCAAACAATTAGGAAAGTCCTCCTTTGAAAGCTGTCTGTGAGCTGAGAAACCCCAAAAACAAACCCTGGAAAAAAAGGGCATTCCACAGAGCCCTAGAGAAAGCCCTCAGAAATCAACAGCGGTAAACGGGTGATAATTGCTCTCGTTGCTTCAACAGCTGTACAAGCTGATGTGCTCATGGGAAGAAGAATAGCCTCTTTCAGACAGACTCCCTGTCCCGTTCGCAACCACTTTTGCTTCTCGAACTCCCAAAAAAACTGCTTCAGCCTGCCCATACAATCGTTCCTCAACAATTTATTGTCTTTAAAACAGGAATGCAACAATTCCATTTCTTCAGAACCGATATGATCCGATACTGAAAATGCAGAGTCTCTGCCGATACCGATCCGATCCGATACAAGCACAGCTTTTTCTTTAAATCAATGAATTTACATTTCTATACTTCAGTGTTGACCTGGGCTGCATTTCCCAAAAGTCTGATGGGAGCTACCATCAACTTAGGCTTACGATGCTTTTGGGAAACACAGTCTTGATCATCACTCTTTTTTGTGTGCTAAACACAATCTGCTACATTTAGACAACTTCATTTTAATGAAAAATAACTAACGGAAAGTTATAAAATCATAATCACAAAAATACTATTACAAAGTGGATAATTTAGCAATAAAGGTACTTGCACACTGAGTAAGAAAACATCTCATATGCGTTTTTCATATTTTGTTTATTCGTCATACTTTCCTATCAAAATGCTTGCTACTGATGCAAAAACGCAGATCGAACCTGGTCCGATTTTTTTTATAATGGAAGAAAGTTTCAGAGGTAGTGTGGAAACGTGATTGACACAACGTGAGGTCATAATTACTCAGCGTGCAATGGTCTTTACTCTAGAAAAACCATGGGTGCACAATAATTATATAAAATCTAAACGTTTAGTGAAACAACATTATTTACTTGTGAACAAATAAAAGTTAAGAAGTGTAGGACTAAATCTGGTAAAATATTACACATGGCCTAAATATATTTATATATAAATATATGCTATAAAATTAAACAACATTTCATTTAAATGTAAAGCACAGTAATGAAGGCAGCAAATATGATAGATAGGACAGAACAAGAAAGACTATTAATAATCTTTCATTGTGCAAAAGTATTATAATACGAAAGGCTCCAATACAGAGCGGCACAAAACACTCTTGAAGAGAGTTTCATCACTTTAGTAAACGAATGCGACACAGTTGAAATGCTGAATAACAGACAGACGCAGCGGGAAGTTTACGTCAACTTGAATTTAATAACTTAAATATTCATATGTAACTTACAGCTTCAGAACACTTGAAATATAGCGCACAGAAACTTCATGGTGCTTTATAATGTTTTTGTGCCTCTCTTGGGGCTTAACAATAACACAGAATAGTCTTCGGACAATATCGGATTTGGATCGGTCTCATCTGACCGATACACGATCCAGCAGAAAATGCCAGTATCAGACCCGATACCGATACTGAGTATCAGATCGATGCATCTCAACTTTAAAAGCACTTTGAACCATTTAAAATCTGTCTCCTTGTCTTTTCTCTCACTCAAAAAGCGAGTGTTAGCAGTGTGTTGAAAGTCAAGGAACTTTCCAGAGGTCGTGTAATTCAAGACTGCTGCCCTGGGGCTTGTGTCCCAGGTCAAATGCAAGCGTGGCAAAATTGGATATGTCTTTACCTGCCTCTTCACTCCAATGAAAAGGGTAATTAACAATGTCTGGCTGGTTGAAACAATAGTCCTCCATTGCAAAAGATAAGGAGTTCTGCTTGAGGCGACAGAGAAAGTTCCTCTACTTCAAACCGCTATCGGACACCGGCCTGATTGAAAATCCAATTTAAGGCAGGGTGGGGGGACATGCATACAATTGAAGACCTGAAACAAAACCAGTTGTGACCCCCCAGATCTGATTAGTGCAAAAAGTCTGTCAAGACAATGAGGAACACGAAGCATGTGCTCCTTCAATTGAAAACGGACCTGAGATCTGAGAACGACCCAACATTGTAATTGAATCAAGCTTTGCGGACGCCGCAAAACATTTGGGGAGGGGGAAGACGCCTGGCATAAATCGTATTATTGGTACTTCAAGAAGGAACCTGGCGCGAACGGTTGATTGGATGGTGGATGGCTTCTTTCCGGACTAAAGAATGCGATGAGGCTGAAAGGTAATATGAGATATCTCTCAGTTTGGTGCAAAGCAAACAACTTACAAATACTTAAATTATCCTGATGACAGTTAACATTTTGCGATTCCAAACAGATTATTTAGTTGGACTTGAACATCAAACAGAATATTTGAAAAACACATTCAAATTTTTCTGACATGAATATTCTGTGTTTATTCCCACACGTTTTCCTATTTATCACATTTGTTGTGCTTAAATAAACCTCTGGTAATTTGGAAATCAGGTATTTCACAACATCTTTATGAACATATTTGTTTTTACTGGTATTCATGGTAATTGTTTCCTAAAGGCATAATTCATCCAAAAATGAGAATTCTGTCATCAGTTACTCACCCTCACGTTGTTCCAAATCTGTATGACTGTTTGGAACATAAAAGAAGATATTCTAAGAAATGCCCCAGACAATGGTAAGCAAACTGTTGGGTTACCGAGATTCTTCAAAATACGTCCTTTTATGTATGAAAGAAGAAATGAAATTATATCGTTTTGGAACAACATGAGGTGAGTAAATTATGACAGAATGTTCATTTTTGGGTGAACTCATTAAAAGCGTTATACGTATTTTCAAATCTTATTATTGAGAATGATTCGTGAGTGCACAGTGCCCTTTTAACTATGATACAATTACTGTAAAACACTGCTTTAAATGGATTGTCTCTTTTATAAAACTACAGCACGTAGAATACTATTCAGTAAAGAACAGGATCTCAGCCCTGCTCCTAGAGAGCTATTGTCCTGCAGATTTCAGCTCAACCCTGCTCCAACACACCTGTCTGAAATTAACATGTAGCCTTGAAGACCTTGATTATCTGGTTCAGGTGTGTTTGATTGGGGTTGGAGCTGAAATCTGTAGGACCGTAGCTCTCCAGGAGCAGGGTTGGAGACCCCTGGTTTAGAATTAATTATAAATAATGATTCTGCCAGGTAATACAGTTTGTTATGCCAACTATAAGGCTGTATGGCTTCCAGGCAACATGCTTGTTGCATTAATATAGAATGTTTGGTCGCAGACGTGCATTTTTCTGCATTTTAAACAGGTTCTAAAAATGGCTCATCCAATCAGAATTAAGAGTCAGAACTATCCATTAACACTCTGTTGATCTATTTTACTGACACACACACACTTACATACACACTCTTTAAAGACATACACGTGCTCACACACTCACACACCCTTGACCTTTAGCAGCAGGACTCTTATTTGTCAATGAGTGTGTTTGTAGCCATAGCCTCTTCACCCCTGATCGGGACCAGGCCGTGGAATATTTGATCACATTAGCCACATGTTGCTTCTAATATCATTTCAATAAAAAGGACGCTGCCCTTGTACACATGAAGCAGCCATGTAAAGTTCTCCGGTCATTGCTGCTAGCCGGGGAGAGAGCCATGGGGGTCTGCTGCTAATTTCCCGCCCAGAGCTATGTAATCTATGGCAGAGATTAGGGTAAAGCAGTTATTCTTGACTATTTTATTAAGAGGTGCTTTAGGCGCTGGAAGAGGGGCTTTATTGCTTTTCAAACGCCGTGCCATACAATACAAGACAAACATTTGCTGTTATTTCAGCAAACTCGAGTCAGATGTGGCAGCTCTTTTTTTTCAGGAGGAACTTGGCATCAAAGAAAAGTCTCTTAAAACAAAAATCTTCCCTTCTGCACAGGTCTCGCCCTGAACTGTGTCCGGTAGATAAATAGGGAGGTGTCAAAAGAACAGGCAGGAGTCCCACACCTAGTTTTAATTAAAAGAGAGAGTGCTGACATGCACAGAGTGAGGGACGATCCCATTCGCAACAGTTACCGTTTCAGCACGTTTATGTGCGCGTGTGCCTTTCCTGGCCTATAGCAAACACGTCAGGAGTCTCGAACTGACGATGAGTCAAGTTCATTATCATTCTTGTCATTAAAATCATGTGTAAGACGAAAAAATACAAAAAAAAATACACACAAAAAATATATATATATGTATAGAGAGAGAGAGAGAGAGAGAGACTATGCATATGTATTATGCAAATTCGTTTTTTATGTTACATCTCATGCTGTTATATTAAGGTTTATTGCATTATTTTATTGTCCTGTGTGTTACCATGATGGTGTTTTGTTTTTGTGGGGAAAAGATACTTTTCTATATAAGCTACTGGTTATTTTTAATGGTCAAATGGCTTTGTCTTTATCACCTGTTTATTTTTAGTATTTTATATAGGTAAAAATGATTTTTGTATATTATTTAGTGAATTATATATATATATATATATATATATCATAAATTAGGTTCTGTAAATAAATAAATAAATAAATACAATTCTGGAAAACACAACTTTCATTTTTTTACCTTTCATTGTTTTACAATGTTTTACTGGAGGTCTTGGTTTAAGGAAACGGTCATGAAGTCTAACTATTTAGGAGCAATTGGCTAAGTACATAGTGAATGGTCCTCTAAATGTGTCTATTCAAACCAAAAACTATATCATATTGAGCAATTGTTGCACTTCATATACTGCAATGTACATAAAACACATAAAGCATGTACATAATGCTCCAAACTTTTGAATGACTGCCGATATCAAGGGCAGATTCCAGCTCGTACATGTTGTGATATGTGATAACATAGAATCTGTTGCCTTTTAACAGCAGTCACGGCTGTCTGAAATGCAATTATCAAAAAATCTGACCCATCAAAGACCAGACCAAAACCTGGTTTACATTTTTTATCGATTTTCTGTGTAACTAACTCTGTAGCAGGATAATTAGCCAGATCTTCTGTCACACACACACACATAGCTGAACTTGATCCACACGTAACTGTAGTAAGTAGCAAGGGCAACCGGTGTGCTCTAAAACAACCTAAACCGGTGACCTTTGACCTCCTGACATTCCAAATATGCCATTCAAACACCAAAGAATAATAAACATAACCAGGATAATGGACCCCAGGTGGTGTATAGGTGCAGTAAGGGGACAGAGCAATCTGTTGCCAATCCATACAGCAGTTACAATAAACAAAATCACAATATTAAAAAGACCAAAAAATATATATATATTTATTTTTCTGTCATCAACATTTAAAATTTCTGCACCTCTGACTCTATTATGATAACATGTTGCACCAATTTCACAATAGCTGAAAATGAATCCTATAATTGGCCTAAAAGCAAAAAGTCAGTTTGAGTGCAATCAAAGTCTGTGTTTCTCAGGAGACAACAAAAACATTGGTAGCTCATCTGACTGTCGCTGCCATTCAAACACCAGATATCCTGAACCGGCGCTAATTGTGCCTGCTGTATAGGTGTATATAATTGTACATTGTGTGTATATGTGACCCTCTCTGTGAAATCCAGGCTAAAGTCTTAAAATCTAATTATGAGAAAACAAGCATCAAAGTTTGATTTCTACCATTATTTTCACTATCATTTTAATCTTTGACGTGACTTTACTCATTCAATATTAATGATATAAAAAGATAAATATTCACAGAATGTTCTTTACCTTATGAGGGATGATTTTATGTAGAATACAGTAAATCACAAAAAAATGACTTTAGCTGGGTTTTCACAGAGAGGGTCACATATATATATATACAATTATTTTCTCACGCATTATTGGCATGAAATCCGAGTCGTGGCCATATTGCCTGTTTACATCATTCCCTCCGCAAAGCCGTAACAGTTGCCAGAGTTGTCACAACAACAGAATGTGCAGAGAGACTGTGTGGAATTCCCTAAAACCTCAAAAGCCTGAAAATAATTTATATAACGCCAACATCAGGAACTTCAATTTGACTGACAGGCCGTCCTCGGGAAGAAAAGGCATTTGTTGCGAATAACTTATTTCCAATTAAAACTTTAATTGACATATTCGAAAACCTCAGAGACATTTGTGAATGGTCAGCTTAGGAGAGGACAAAAAAACCACACAAGGCTGGTATTCTAACCGCTCATAAAACACTACTCCGAAACCGGATCTTCACTTTATGCGAGCTGAAGGATGTGGGTTGAGTCGACGAGGAGAAAAAGAGTGAGAGCGAGAGAGAGAAAGCAAATATCACAAGTCACAAAGCAGACTTGTGTGAGTTCAACGCTGCCCTCTGCAACCCTCCAAACGCTCTAAATCATACAAATCCACCGAGATGCCCAGAGAAAAGGGCTCAATGAGGAAAAAGAGCAGCCAAAATGTCTTCCATCCTCACTCACAACTGCAAATTATAAACCTTATTATTATTATTATTATTATAGGCTTATTTTTGAGGTGGGGGGGGGGCATTAAAAAGGGTCAGATCTGTGGACATTAATTTATTCATGTATTTATGTTTTTATCTATCTATCTATCTATCTATCTTTCTATCCATCCATCCATCCATCCATCCATCCATCCATCCATTCATTGATAAAATGAATTTCTCTGTGGAGAAAATGAGAGGAATTGTACGTAAAATTTAAAACTGAACTAGGTCAGACCGAAAGCGTCAAAAGTTTGTTTGAAAAAGCAGGTGTACTTCTACACCTCTGAGAGCGCTTGACTCTGGCCTGGCCTCTGCAGAGCGTCCTAGCGGACCACGTGTGTCTTGTGAGGGGGAGTTAATGATTATCTCCCGGCTGGACAAGGACTGTGGCGCGCTGCCAGTACAGTGCAGCAACGTCCCTCTTCCCTTTGTAGACGCTTCTAATCTGGTGAAAGCCTCTCCCCTGAGACCATCCCATGATAATGTCATAGACACAGAGGGTATAATAGAGCAATTTGTTTACCTTCCAAAGCCTTGATCTCTCTCAATCCTGCCTTTCTCTATCTCTCTTGCTCTTTCACACGGAGCTCTGCTCTGCTGGAGTGGGATGAGAACATATTGATCGGTGCTCTGGTTTCAATAGAGCACAGCAAATTAAACGCAATGGAAAACAAATTTGTTTCGGGATTGTCACTCTGTTGTTGAGCTAAAACGTCCCAACTGAGATCCACTTAAGGGAATAGTAAACCCCAAAATGAGAATTCTTTAATGACTTACTCAGCCTTATGTTGATTCAAACATGTAGGAATTCATGTGTGATTTATAATATTATTTCCTTATAAAAAAAAAAAAAATAGTCCCTGTACTTACCTAACATTTTTATGCCATCCTATTAAGATAAAAAGCCAAATAAATACATATATAAATAAATAAAATACCTGGAGAGAATATTCTTTTTCCTGAAAATAGCAGTTCATTTTATTACCAAATATTATATATATATCACCAAAATATATTATCACGATAATATTTGTATTTATTTTTTTATTTTTTTATTATTTTTACCTGTTATACTTAAAAAAATGAATGACACTTCAAACATAACGGACCTAAAAGTAGTTTATAAATTCCTCATTATGGTATATTTGCACTAAATCTTAGATTTAATCATTTTGTCAACTTGTTTTCTTTCAATTAGAAAAGGTTTGTACTTTTTTGGAACTGACTGATTGTAGGCCTCATTGATCTGAGCTTGTGCACCTTAGTTTTTGAGTGAATATTGCCAAAATTATCAACAAATAATAATTAATTCCACTCAGAAACGCTCAGATCAATGCAGCCTATGATCAATCAAAAGTCAAAAAAGTAAATATGCTATTTTACAAATGTCCATATCATATTATTTTACTTCCATTGAACATAAACAAACCATTCAGCAACAATTTAGAAAGTCAGTTAAATTAGACGCTATTTACACAAAAGGTGTTCTTGTTGTCTGTCTGCAATATTTTGTTTATCATTTTTTTGCAAAAACACAATTCATATGATTGTAGTGTTTTTTTTATTATTATTATTTAATTGCTGGATTATTTATTCATGCCAGTAGTTTCTTGCCAGCAGTGGTGGTCAAAGTACACAGATCAAGTACTTGAGTAAAAGTACAGATAGGTATAATAAAATATTACTCCAGTAAAAGTAAAAGTACTGCTTTTTCAATTTTACTCGAGTGAAAGTACAAAAGTACTCAATTTTTTATGTACTTAAGTAAAAAAGTACTGATAGACAGATTTATTTTGCAATTTTATATAGACTACTTTATTTAATTTTATATTAGCACATATTTTTATAATCCTACTGCCCAAAATACCAGGGTTTTTCCCAAAATAACCACTATATAGAGTCAAGATATATATTTTGTTGATATGGACTACGTTGATGAGAGTGATGTAGTAATGTTCACTGTGAAGCTTACACTGCCATGTACCTGAGAGAAAACAGATTTCACCATCTAATCTTCACCAGTAAGAACTTGTTTTAGAACTTGTTGTTTTGCAGAACGTCAGTTATATATGACATGAGAATTAGGCCTGAAATTAGGAAGAACATTTTAAGGAAAATCTAATGATATTTTCATAATGTTTTTTTCTTCTCAAACCTTGTCTGTGGTGTTAAACACCCCTGGCCAAATGAGGCATCACTTCCCACTCTGATAATTACTGTAGTTACTATGTTCTGAACATCACATCCTTTCTTTCTCTCCTCAGATGGAATCTATCTAGGTGGCTGAAGAAAGATATTTGGACTTTATATCAAACAATTCCTCAACTTAGCACCAGCAAGCTTGTTAGCTAGACAGTTAGCATCAGCTAACAATATTTACTTATTTTCAGTATGGTTATGAATAAACATTCATATCTGTCTACGACTGAGTTGATCTAAACAATATAAAAATGTATACTGTTGATAAACAATATAAAACAGAAGTCACATAGGTCTAAATGCATAGCATTTAAAAAACTGCTAACGTTACAGCAGCGGGAACATGAACATGTGTATCTCCCCGGTCCACACCATCCTAACTGCTTGCTCGAGCGGGTCGCGAACCCGGACTCGCGCGGAGGTGGGCGCTCTGACAAGGAACGCCAAAGGCTACAGCCTCTTGCATCAGTCGCTAGAGCGCCTCTTTTGAAGTGAGGGAGTGAGGTTTACACATAGCCCTTACTGGTATACATCCGTTACGAGCATCAGTTATTTTATTTAATCGGTGTTATTTTAATGTTTTGTTTTTGACCTAAAACATAACGTTAGAGACACTGATGTTGATCTGTCTGCATTCAAGCATTTCAGCGGGCTTAAATAGATCACCCTTTACAGCAGATTTAGTTCACAAACAACTGACAGTTTTGACCTAAATATTATTTTCAGTTACAATAATTAATCCTAAAATTCGACATTAGTAACGCATTTTCACAGCATCAGTAGCGCGCTCACAAGATCTCCGGTTCTTTACTTGTGAGTTCAGTTCACTGAAGAAGACTCGCTAAAGCGGATCATTTGAATCAGTGAGTTTTCGACTCAAGAACAGCTGCAATCGGATCATTCCAGTTCGTGAATGAATCGCTTTGTTGCGATTTGCGAACCGATTGAACAGGTTCATTGAAAAGAATCAGTTTGTTCATGAATCAGACACAGCTTCTGCGTCTCGGAGCACGTGATGTATTATAAGGAGTAGATATATGTTTTATGAAATGTAGTGAAGTAAAAGTAAATGCGATCTTATGAAATGTAGTGAAGTAAAAGTAAAAGTTACTCAAAATAAAACTACTCCAGTAAAGTACAGATACTTGAAAAATGTACTTAACTTTACAGTAACGTAAGTACTTCGTTACTGACCACCACTTGCCAGTGATTTGTTGTATTGATCACAATAAATGTATGTGCAATGTTTTTGACTGTCAGTATGTACAGAACAGGCCCAACTGAAGTCTTGTGATCCATAGCAAATCACAACAGATCTAACGTACTAACTAGCGGCAGCGCTAACTGACTAGTCGGGGCAACCTCTACCTTTACAGTCTGAACATACAGCGCCGGACATGATACAAACTCACACCAACTCTCTTCAATCCCATCAACACCGTCGCCCCCACCAGCGCTCATTCCTGTCCTTGCTCTCATCTGCTTTTCAACAAGAGCAGTTTGTCAGGGTCAGAAAGCAATTCAAAACCTCTATTAATGAGTAAGAGAAAAAGTGTGGTAATGAGCAGGAGGAGGAGGCGAGGGGTGCGCCTGCCATCAAAGCCGACAAGAAAAGAAGGCCAGGTGGTTGTGGAATCTCGGCTCTTTTGCAGAGATGGAATCTTCAGCGTAATTAACAGCCTGGAATCGGGGCCTTCTGAAGCCAGGAGGACAACCCTCGGAGGGGACAATTTGCACTTTTACAAGAGCCGCTGAGGGACGGGAGAAAGGAGAGGAAAAGGAAACTATGGCATCTTTTATCGCCGAGACAAAGCGCCGCATCCTTTCAAAGGACTGTGCTGGAGCTTCCAGAGCAGAGGAAGAAGCGGGTGAAATAAAGAAGAAGAAAAACACAAGAGAGCTGAAGAAGTGGACAGCAGTCGGAAAAGGGGCACCGGTGCCAACATACGGTTCACAGAGAGAAAAGGGCCGGGGGAAGTAGCCGAGAGGGTGCGGGGGGGCTGACATGCGGCCAACTTGCATACCCTCCCAGAATTCAACAGCTTCTCTCATTAACATTATTGCACAGAACCAGACACAGGCCTCTAAACAGACCTAAACTGGAGGCCTGTATGCGTTTAAACGCTGCCATAAAAATAGATTATTAAAGAGATAGTTCACCCAAAAATGAAAATTCTGTCATTAATTACTCAACGCCCTCGTGTCGTTCTAAACCTGTAAGACCTTCGTTGCATATGTTGTTTACATATTTGATTCTCTCCAAAATGGTGCTATAGGGTCACGCAGAGGAGACATATTGTTGAATAAAAGTATTGTTGAACACAAAAGTATTCTCGTAGCTTTATATCATTACGGTTGATCCCCTGATGTCACATGGATTATTTTAACAATGTCCTTGCTGCGTTTTGAGCCTTGCTCTTGTTAGGATGCTTGCTGTCTATGGGAGGGTCAGAGAGCTCATGGAATTCATCAAAAATATCTTATGGGTTTAGAACGACATAAGGGTGAATAATTAATGTCAGAATTTTTGGGTGAACTAACCCTTTAACACACAGAATTAAAACTGCAGCAACCTGGGATTGTAGCACAGATATTAATATGCATCAATGAATGGTCCTTTACTTGACATTATATTACACATCAGTGTGACATAATTTGTAAAATTAGTCTTCACAATGGGTAATTTAACTAGAAAGTTTAATAATCTCTCCAATTATCTGAGAATCACACAATAACGACTCAGAAGAACGATGTCATTGGAATCACTTTTAGAATTACATCTTCCACCTGAAAAATGAAAACAAATTGATAGCCAATCAGAATCTTTTGGCAGCTCCAAATCCATTAGTCTTGTTGTCGGAAGTAGTGCAAGCGAAGTACGTTTACTAAGTCATGTTGTTGTTTAGGCAGAATCATTCATTACAGTGGGTCTTTTTTTGTTTGTTTGTTTGTTTTTTATGTTTACACCTGCTGTAGACACAGTGTTATAATTGAATGTTGTTGCATGCTTGTGTTAATGCTAATATAGTTATTGTTATAGTTACACTTTATTTTACAGTGAGTGCACTTACAGTGTACTTACCAAAGAAAGTACTGGTAGTATATAGTAACTACATGGGTTAAGGATAGGTTTAGGGTACATTCAGGATAACCTCAGTTATTAGAATTGCTAAAATAAGTACATAGTATGTATATGCGGAGCAAGACTGTAAAATAAAGTGTTACCGTAATCTGTATGGTTATCAATGGAGTGAACAGGCCTGTTATGTCAAGTGAGTAATGCTAAAAGACATTTCTGAGGATTAGAAAACAATTGGCAAATTTGTTCCAACTTATAAAATGTTAGGCTTTTTTAGCTCGGTTTTGGGGAGTAAACAAACTACAAGTAGCAATGCTACTAACGTAACTCAGCAGTTTTATTGGTGCTTTTTAGTTTGGTACTTAAAGCTTCAAAAGTAAACAACTTTGAATTATGAGTAGCATATAGCTTCATAAAACTCACAGTTCAAAGCTACATTTTTTCAGAAGAAAACATAACTTGTAAATGTTTGATGTACAATCAACTGAAGCCACGCTTGCCTCCGACTGACAAACAGCCATATTCACGTTTCCATTTCATTTGTTGGGACGCGTCAGACTCCAGTGTCAGATGGCTGACAGAGGCGGTGAAATATCCAGGGGTCAGATGCACTTCTGATAACGGCCGCTCAGCCTGACTGCCAGAGATGGGGCGTCTGCCCAGCACAAAATGCCATTTGTTGTCCATCACTCAGACACTGCGAGTTTAGCGCTGAAAGGCACATTCACACAAGCTCACTCACTGGATGTTTTTGCAATTCAATATTTTCACACACAGCCTCATCATTACGCTGGAACCGGAGCCACACTGGAGAGAGCCTGTGCTTTCACGGACAGGCAAATCGCAGTTCGAGATTGAAGTTAATAGCCCATCTTGAAATGTTTTGCTGACTCCCTAAAAACCCCTTCTCAGCATTTCACTAACAATCTGATGAGGGCTTTAGTTTTTTTCTTCTCTTGACCCAAGAGAAAACACCCATATGCCACACGCTTTAGATCTAGCAGCCTATTGAAAGGTGACAGTAAAGACGAGATTATGCAAATAACCTCTGAAAATGCTTCTTAACTAAACCACATTTTTTTTATCTTACTACGGTCTTTTAAAAAAAATCTATGTTTTTCAAATAAATAGTGTCCTGTATAAAGATGACTTTTAGTCGAATTTATTAAACAATCATTTATTTTAGGATCATTTACTAAATGAAGATTAATGAGCCTGAAGCGTACAGTTTCAGTGTTCACCTGCTAAAAAAACAAACAGAAATGCTGTTCAAATCATTTATTGAACTATTTTAGGATGTTTCATTGAATGAAGATGAATGAGCATGAAACTTGCATGAAGTGCAAGAAAATGGCCAGGGCTGGTGTGTGCCAGTAATGATTTGTTTAGGATGTCGGCCTTAAAGTGGTTAAAGAAAATGGTGGCAGCTTGAGGTTTTATATATTTTTCCAGTAAGCCTCACTGTAGTTAATGAAATTTAACACACCAATAGTGCCGCCTCTCCCTCGAGAGCGAGAGCTTCATAATCAGCGTGCCAACACTCTCGTTTTTTATGAAAACAAATTGCAGCCAGCGAGATGGACTAATTGTGTTGCGACGCAGAGCAAAGAGAAACAACCGTTCACGTAATTATGCCAATTTTCAGGGACAAAAATAGTTGAAGGGGCAGTAAGCAAGAGCTTACTGGTGCACGCCGCACGATCCCACCCCTCGCTCGTGAACAAAGAAAAGTTAAGCATTAAGCAAATATAGGCAGAGAAAGTCACTGGATAATGATAGTTCAATTACAGTGGATCTCAGCATACCGCACCGTCCAATTATGAGAAATGATGATGGGCTGACAGAGGGCTTTGGAAACATGAAAGACGTCTTTATCAAAGCAAATCTAAGCACTCTATCTCTAAAGTAGAAAACGACTCTACCGCTGCCATTACGGCACGTCATACCATCTTAATGAGACAGAGCTGCCCATCTTCCCCCGTAATGACAAAAGATGGAGGACAGAAGATGAATTTAAAAGATAAATGTGGAGGCCGGGCCCTTTGAAAATGCACTTGCTGGTAAAGTTGAAAGTGAGCGGCGAGCGGTAATGCTTGGCTCAAATGGCCCACCAGGGAATGACATCCACTCTCTTATCGCCAAAGGATGCAACATCAAGGTCTGGCCAAATAACCCACGGTAGCTGTGCTGATGCATGGGAACTTCAGCGGGGAATTACGTGTGTAAACAGTATGTCCTAACAGCAAGGGTGAACTGCCACTCTAAACATCCCCAAAACCACCAGCCTGGCCTGCTTGGATATATGGAAATGTGTTCGGTACAATTATGTTGTGCATTGCTTTAAAAATTGCTTTAAATCATTTCAGTGCATGAAAATATTATCATCCCCCCAAATATTATCATCCCCCTTGTAGTTTTTATAAAACGAACAAACACAGTCGTGAGAAATTCTTCGACTCAGCTTTTGCTGAATGTGGATCATCCATAACGATATGAATTTGGCTCGCCGTTGAAATGCGGCACAGCTGGGTGCCTCGAAATGTTGGATGGAAACTATCCTGGCGTTTCTTTCTGGGCAGGAGTTACGACACCAAGACATTTTACGGCCTAAAATTAGCAACCCTGAACACATGATGCGGGGTTAATTATTTCTCACAGTCCTTCCCGGAGGCTGTACAAAGCTGCTTTTTCCTTGTACAGTAACGACCGACACCAGGAACAGAGCTTTCTGAGGTCGTAATGCAGAAGAAGTTTCAGTGTGTAGATTTTGTTTCGTTTTTTTTGCCAGAAGTGCTGCAGAGCTGAGACCTGTGCTTGTTTGCACGTATATGAGAGAGTACTGTATGTTGAGCAGTGGATGCTGATCCTGGATCAGCATTTATTTAATGCTTACTTCAGAAAAGTTTATTCTGAGAATGCCTTGATCATTTTATGTGTTCCTGTTGTTGACTGCACATGCAAAAACTGTCCCCTCCCCCCCCAACATATGCCAGTTCACCAAGACTGTTCCTGCCACTTCTTAAAACAGTTTTTCTAAATGTTTTTGAGTATTTTATGATTGTCAAAGATTGACTTGGCATTTATTAAAAATAATATATAAATTGTCCCTTTCAAAAATATACATAACAGAGATTTTAGAATGCAATAATGTTGTTTAAAATAAATAACCTTTAATATGACATTCCTTGACATGGCACTGTGTCAATAAATGAATGAATAACATTTTATTTTGTCCATTTTTTTATTATTATAATAAACATATAATGTTTTACATGCATTTAGAGGCATTACATATATATATATATATATACAATTTTAAAAGTTACTAAAAAAAACTGCAAACAGACTAAATTTTATGTCTCAATACAACAATGCGGTGCAAATATTTTCACCAAAATAATTATTCAAAATAAATGACTACTTTTGGGTTCTGTGGCAGCTACCAGACAACACTCTTAGCAAGAAAGAATAATGAGATACACTTCACTCAAACACCTTGAAAAAACAGCAGTGCATTGCTTCTACGGCCAAGGAGTTGCAGACAGCCTGGGCTGTAACATGATAAGCACGTCTCTCTCGCAGACATGGCTTTAACCATTCTGAAATGGCTGTCTTTACCTTACTGCACGCTGCACCCCGCTCTGCTCCACAGCATGGGGGCCTGCTCTTATAAAGCCACTTTTTCTTAAAAAACCTGACTTGAAAAACAAATAAAATGCATAATGCTGGGAGGAAAGCAGCAAGACACTAAAGTCATCTTTAAGGTATGCACATGACTGCCAAAGCATGGTCAGAAAAGTGACTTTTCCTACAATTGGGTGAACGAAAAAAAAAAAAAAAAAAAAAATGGGTGTGCTGTTCCAGTGCGGCAGAGAACAGCTGAAACAGTGTTTGGACACATGCGGGAAAGGCCCTCCCACGAGCGAGTCACTGTGATGTCATAAAGAGGTGCCACAAGTGAACAACAACAGCGCAGTACACTACAGTGCAAAAAAGACTAAGCAGAATGAATGACGTGTGACGAATGTGAGCAAGGTTGAGTTGGAGCTGCCTCACCTTTGGGAAGCGGAGGGAGACTGTGCCAGCTCTGCCTGCGCTCCATAAGCCACCCATCAGCCTTTATTCTCGCTCAAGATTGGGTTTCAGGCCAGCTGGTCAAAGGCTGCCCTACAGGCTCATATGTATGCATGCATTCTGTGCCAGGATTGCAGCATTAATAAATACAAATTTCAGACTGTCAACATTGAAACAAATATACTCAACATTGAAACTGTGTGTGTGTGTGTGTGTGTGTGTGTGTGTGTGTGTGTGTGTGTGTGTGTGTGTGTGTGTGTGTGTGTGTGTGTGTGTGTGTGTGTGTGTGTGTGTGTGTGTGTGTGTGTGTGTGTGTGTGTGTGTGTGTGTGTGTGTGTGTGTGTGTGTGTGTGTATGCCTGTGTGTGTGTGTGTGTGTGTGTGTGTGTGTGTGTGTGTGTGTGTGTGTGTGTGTGTGTGTGTGTGTGTGTGTGTGTGTGTGTGTGTGTGTGTGGACATGTTTATATGGTTTATGAGGACACAAATTTGTATAATGACATGGGTATGACATAGGTATTACAAGGAGAAGGTGATTTATGAGGACATTTTCAGTGTCCCCATAATTTAAAATGCTTATAAATCATACAGAGTGAGTTTTTTGGGAAAATAGAAATGCACCGTCTCCTGTGAGGGCTAAGTTTAGGTGTAGGGTAGGTGTAGGCAATAGCACATACAGCTTGTACAGTATAAAAACCATTACGCCTATGGAAAGTCCCCGTAAACCATAAAAAACAACGTGTGTGTGTGTGTGTGTGTGTGTGTGTGTATGTGTGTGTGTGTGCGGTCATTAAATGATTTTTTCACAGTTCTTCCAGTCTAACTATGGCTTTTAACAACTTCTTATCAAAGACAAACTTACATCTCATAGATTATGTGTTATTAGGAGTTATACGTCTCTAATGGCTCATGCACCATTAGTCTGTCCACCAGCTCTCATATGTGAAAGCATATTGAGCACATACACATTCGGCTAGCTTGAAGCTAAATGTCAGCCATTTTGCCTGTTAAAGCCCAGTTTTGAGTGCTGACAGGCTGTGTCTTCCACGCAGCTTCCATTGTTGCTTTACAGTGTTATGGCTTGATTTTATTACTTGTGTCAAAACAATACAAGCTGCACAAGAAATTTTGATTTGTTATCCATTGCTATTTTATTTCGATCTGCAACTTTTTCTTTCTCTTTAAAGACAGCATCAGGGAAAATTAAAGCCCACATTTAAGTGAAAAAATGACAAAACCTTGGCCTCTAATGAATTAAAGAACCTGAGAATAAAACATTAAACAAGGGTTTAAAACAGGTTTCAGATGTGTAAATAAATAAATACCATCGTGCAAAAAAATTTATATATCTGCAAGACATAACTTCATAAATATAAATGTTGCGACAATATATATTGTGTGTGACGTCATTTACTGTATACATGTATATATTGTCACGCAGCGCAAACTCTGGAAAGCAGAAAAATATCCTTCAACACTGCTTTTGTGACAGAGCCAGACCTCATTTGAGTTAATTATTGATTAGACACGCAACCCCAACTGGTTTCAAAATAATTAATTGTTTCCAATAATATTACAAATACATAACAAAATTGCACGCTCTTTTTACCCTTAGAATTACACGTTCACATTTAAAATATGACATTAAAATGACAAAATGGTTGCTAATGGTTAAATACACCTACAGAGAGAGAGAGAGAGAGAGAGAGAGAGAGAGAGAGAGAGAGCTGTGTTAGGTGAATACACGCTTACCTGGCGCCAGATCAAACCGATCTCTCTCGCTGAAACTCAACTTAAACTATATAATGATGATATATCAAAGACAAAGCTTTAACTAAGTGACTCGGTGGTTATAAATAATCCTCAGAATATTCATTTTCCATCAGAAAGCATTAAACCCTCGATGAAAAATGAATGAAGGGCCTAACGTTATGAATCAAGTCTTGTAACTGCGTTTGTGGCCACTTGATTCGTTCACTGTTAGAGGATCCAGCCGCCAGATGGTGGTTTGTGCAGCCCACATTAACATTGTATAATATTATTTAATTAAACGCAATTATAGTTATGATATTTGACTGCATTGAGGTATGAAATATAATTAAAAGCAGTGACCGACGGTGTCTCATAAAAAAGTTATCATATTTAAGACGCTTCTCGGCCATACCTGCAATTTCTTTAGCAGGCTAATGACGAATCGGCAAACTGTTGACCTGAGATAATAATAATAATAATAATAATAATACAATTAAAATGTGTATATTACATAATTTGCGTTTTAAAAATAGCGTCGACATATTTTAAGAAGAAAGCCTATAAGAAAAAACGAAACGTATCATTTTAAATAATAATTTGAATTATGTTTTTTTTCTAAAATAATGATGGTAATAATAATAATGATACACAAATTGTTATATAATCTGCATACTGTCATTTAAATTCAACTGAATGCAGATAAATATAAAACAGTATATTAAATCTCCATGCATTCGTGAGCGAATGAATTTATTGTGAACACGGGAACGCGCAGACTTTAATAAACAAACTCATGATATCGCAGGCTGATTGAATGCAGTCATAAAGTAAATAGACCTATGTCAAATATAAATCTGCAATAGCAGAACACTGCTTGTTCAAAACAATGAGATGAAACAAGTTATTCATGAAATAAGGAAAAGCATAGAATGACTATATCAGTCGTTTTTAATGAGCGCTTGTGTTTTAATAAAGATTGTGATCAGGCCTTTCACACTCTCCAACACAAAAACCAAACTATCTCTCAGAAGACGACACAATAAATGCATTTCACTGTAAATAAAAGAAAGTCTTATGAAGCCTATATGGTTTGAACATATAAGAGTGTTGTGTGTCACTGTACCGACCTCCAACACAAAAAAATAATTTATCTTGAATGACCAACAAAAAGACGAAAAACCACAGTCTGTCCTGTTAATAACGAAAGTCACCGTGTGCTACAGAAGTTCTCAGGCCCACTTTTGAGTCCCAAAACAACCCGAGGAGGTTACGTTCTCCCGGCAGTTTGAATCAACAGGTCCCGGGCCCACGCGTGCTTCCCTGCATGTCTTCAGATAATGTCTGGATATTTTAATACATCTAACATATGGCCAATGAAACATATAGCATTATGAAAACTGTGCACTGTTGCATCTGTTTCACACACCGCTTGTTCAAGCTATCTTCAGCTAAAATCAATTAATTTGGATAAATAATTTTCTTCTGGAAACAGATATTAAAATATCGTATAGCTCGATATTTACTTCGTTACAATTGTCCGTAAATTCTTAAAAATGATGTAGCCATTTAATACATTAAAATAAAAAAGCCTTTCCTAATGAATCGGACACATTGCAGGGAGTAATCGCATGCAAAAGTTTCACGGACACTTAATATCAGGAAATGGAGTGCGAAATCATACCTACTACAAACAAGTCGGAATATAAATGAAAGCAAAACAAACAATAAGCAAAGACAACATGCAGAGTCCAGAGAAGATTTACACACGTTTTCCTCGCCTTTGAAAGAGTCCAGAAAATAGCAGACTCTATTATCTTCAACATGACATGTATGCATTATTGATTTGCCATTCGCAGACGAAGCCGCATACCGAGCCGCGACAGACCCCAGAGGACAAAGATTCCTAAACGCGAGCTCCTAATTTAACACTATCGGAAGAATTGTCCATTTTGCGTGATATTCCTTCTTCTATGGCATCCAGCGGACAGGCAGAAAGCAGACAGCTCTCCACACTCTCGCTGTGTGTCCTGGGGTCCATGCGCAGTGCTAGAGCGCCCACTATTTCAACAAGCAGGAATATGATTTCACAAGACCTGGAACCACTCAATAAAAAGTTACTATCCCTTTCGACAACTCTTCGCTAACTTTTGTGTAACAATTCTCTACGGTTTTTCGACTTCGCTAAAACAAGAGAGTGAAACAACGCGCTCCTGGCCATTTCAGCCAAAGCACCATCACATACAACTACAAGAAACTTCGGAACAAGCACACCACGGCAGCATCTGGTCTACGCCGCGGATCACGGAGAGTTTGAGCAATTTCAATGCAATTGAGGGCTGAAAAACAAACGCACCGGACAAAGACGCGCTCTCAGCAGGAACTGATCAATGAAAATGACACTTTGGTGATGTGCGCTAGGGTTCAAAGTACCGCACGGCCGCTCGGGAGCGAAAGAAGCGCAAGAAGGACCTACTTTTGGCCAGTTTTCTCGCCCTCGCCTTGGATCTCATCTTGTCGGCTTGTAGATTCCTCGCGTCCTCCTTGAGCTCAGAAGCAGCAGCAGCGCTATCTTCATCTCACGAGCATTGTCAGTTTGGACACCTTCGCACATGCGCACAGGCCATTCAATCTGACACCCTCGTCAGGGCCAAAAAACTTTCCAATGTATTCATCATCATCACTTTTTGTCCTATCGTGTCTCCTTTAGATCACTTATCTCTTTCCCTCCTCCTCCTCTCGCTCCGCAACATCTCGGATCTCCCCCCACCTCCCCTTCTTGAGCTCTTGAGGAGGAATAAGTGCTATTTTCCAGGGACCTGCGGAATCCGGCGCGACGCTGGACATTGGATCCTGGACGGGGTCAAGGTCGCAGCCCTCATACGCAAGGTGATCGCGAACATTTCACACAACCGAGCATATTGTTCCTAAATGTGCAATTGTGTGAAGCTTAATCCTTTACTAAATAAATTATTATTATTATTATTGTGTAATTATTATTCAGGTCGGTCACACCTAGAAAATTAAATTAAATTAATGTTCTCTTGGCACATCACTTACCTTTAACTGTTTGCCTATTTTATTGTAAATGTATATGTACATGATGTGAGAGCATTGGCGAGTGCCTTATATTTCTATATTTAAAAAACTATTAACATTATTCATTTAGGTGAGCTCTATAAATAGGTAAAAGGTGTGTTCAGTTTCAATGTTGCTATTGAGAGCCAGCAGACGGCCAGGAGCTCCCGCGTGCGTGCATGTGTGTGTGAGAGCTAGTGCGTGCGTGTGTGTGTGTGTGTGTGTGTGTGTGTGTGTGTGTGTGTGTGTGTGTGTGTGTGTGTGTGTAAGGAGAAAAGAGTAGAAATACTGTATGTATGAGTGTATGTTGTATGCGTGGGATCCGCGGAATCTTGAAACAATGCACTTTGGCTCTGGTTTTGGGTCTTTGGTCTATATTAGGTTTTGTACATCAGTATTGGTATATACGAAGTCGCGGCAGTTTATGTGCAGGTAAAGCAAGCATGGGAAGGCAAGGCAACCGATTCGCTCATGTAAGTATGATTCTGCTGAATGATTTGTTTGGTACGTGTAACAACGCGTATTACTAAATGCAGTCATGTTTGCATGTGCACAATCGTCGCATTTTAACGCTCATTGTAAGGATGTAGGCGTGCTGTCAGAATAAAGCCTCAGCAGGCTCAACATCTGCAGTTATTTTCTGCATTTGGCATGTAATATCGGTGCTGTGGGACACATTAAAAGATAGCGAATTAATATGATGCGGAAAGATACTGTCCGAGATTAGAAGTATAGCGTTTCTTGATAACTCAACTAGTAGTTAAATATGCATTTGCATTGTTTTGTTTTTTGTGTGTGATTAAAAACTAAATCATACATGCTGATGTAATGTAATTGCATATTATTATTATTATTGATGTTTCTGTATTTTAATTCACAGTGCGAGCTTATAAGATAAGGATATTAACAGTTGTTGTTTATAATTTCTCTTTGTAATCAGAAGACCATTCTGCAATAAAACGGATCTCATTTTGTCACCAGATCCCGTGAGAGCACATGGGCTCATGCAGGTGCCTTTCAGGACATTTAAAGCAGCCATTAACAGTAAGGCATATCCACTAACTTTGAGGGCTGTCAGTCTTTTTTGTTGATATCATTCCCGAGCGATGGACAAATATATGTAAGCTGCTTTTTTCAGTGAAGATGATATTGAAGAAGATCGAGCTGTTGGTGTATTAAAAACAATAAATATGATTATAAACTCGCGCACATAAGCATTTTGTGAAATCTAAAACCACTCTTGGAAGAATATTGAGTTGTTCTCAAATAAATGTAACAGGTATGAAGCGCGTAACTGGGTTTATGCGCGTAATCATCTCCTCTGAGAGTGGTTTGCCGTCTTTTGATTCTGTGCAAACAAACTCCAGAGCCTTCGTCATTCATAAAATAAATAATTCGCACTTTATTTGGCGCATCTGACTTTTGCTAATTAAACAGGTTAGATGAATTAACATGCTTTAAACATTTAAATGTACAGATATTATCCCGCTCTGGAGGAAGAAGGGATCTTGTTACTAAGCCTCCCATTGACAAATGACATTTATTGGTTTATTGACAGACTGCATATTACATTTAATCGGTAAAACCTTCTCTTGTCAAGACACATTCACTAGATATAAACATATAAGGTCATTAAACTCATTAAACTAAATGCGTAAAATATATATTTTTTGTAACTTTGTTTATTTAATTGAGAAAAAGAAGAGCGAATGCTTTTTATTACACAACATTTATTGGGTATAGAACATTAAAACAAAACAAAAATAGTTAGTAAAAACTAACTATTTTAGCCTTAAACTCAACTGTCGTTTTTTATTTTAGTGCGACTTAATGCACAGATCTGTTGTATAAAACAATGCGCCACATTTTAGTGATCGCTTGCCATTTCTCTATTCCTCATAAAACAATTCACATGAAAATCTCTCTCACGCACTGGGCTGCGCTGTTTTTCTTCATACGGAGCAACCTTTGTAAAGGCATTTAACTGTAATTACACTTGTAAAGAACAGTGTTGCTCCTCATCACTAGCTCGTTGGGGAATCGTTTTCTGCGTCATTTAAACGTCTGCCTTTTACGAGCTCCTGGAAACGTGATGGCTATGTAACCACGCATTTGGACTATTTTCTTTCCAGATTGATGCCATTTTCCTGTGGTTTAGCACAGGAAGGGAGGGATGCTGGCCCAGACCCCGGATGAGAGGTGTTCTCGGTGACAAACACCTTGAGAGTGCTTCACAGACGGAGTTTTTGTCCTCTCGATTAATTAAGGACAGAGTTTAAGAGGTTTGGAAATCGAGTATAAAATCAATAACTAGCCTAAATAAATACCTGTAATTTTAAACGTATTAACCCATGATATGTGTGAACATGTCTGCAGTTGTAAGTGAATTTTTATCAAACATACTAAGTCAAATAAAATGTACACAGGAACCATTGTCTCATTGTCACTGTGTTCGGTTCAATGCATTCAACATGTGAAATGTTTTTATACTGTTTTATAATTCGGGAGGAAATTATAAAAAAAAGGATTTATAATAAATAAGGAAGTTATATATTTATTTTATGCTAATTATGTGGTGACTTTTGGATACAACATGCTGCAAAAAAAATAAAACGTCATCAATCGCCACACAGTGTTTTGTATCATTATTTTTATATTGTTGTTATCATTATTATTGTTGTTGTCATTGTTAATGATATTATTATTATTATACATTTAGCAATTGTTACTAAATTAATAAGTCTAACTAATTAACTAACTTAATGGAAAAAATTATACTAAATAAAAAACTACTAGGCCTACAACTAATTTCTGGCTAATCGTAAAAAACAACAACACAGTAAATAACAAACATATAAAACATTACGTACAGTAATATTGCATACAAGAAAAAAATCAAATAATAATACTAATACACTGCTTAGAAACAAAACTGATAATTTGGAATTAGATGGATAAGACCCGATGTCTGTTGTTATTGCTATACTTTCGTTGAAAGCAAGTGAAACTAAATCTTTATTCACGGTAGGAAAGGGCTCGGCTTGTGTGTTACGCACTGATAGAATCTCACCACACTCAATATGTGAAATGATATCCACACAGCAGTGGCCACAGTCACAAAACACGGGGCAGAAACCCACTTGTTGCGACAGCTACGGCTGCGCTCTGAACTCATGCTAATACAGTGGATGTAATGGCAAAGTAAACACAACTTCATGATGACGGGGCTTCAGGCAAGTCCTCTGTGTGCGTGTGTGTGTGTGTGCGTGTGTGCGTGTGCGTGTGCTGTGCGTGTGTGTGTGTGTGTGTGTGTGTGTGTGTGTGTGTGTGTGTGCGTGCGTGTGCTGTGCGTGTGCGTGTGCGTGTGCGTGTGTGTGTGTGTGTGTGTGTGTGTTAGAGAGGGAGAAAGAGGGAAATCGGAAAATTGGCAAAGGTACTCAATGGCTGTATTAACACAACAATATCAAAGAAGGCAAAAGTGGTGGTTGCCGTAAACACTTTGAGAATCGAGAGGTGAGGCGGAGTAATTGAAAACAAAAATGCACATGTAGAACACTTGCAAAAGCTGTTTTACAGATTGCACGTGAAATCAAACTTAAGTAGGCCTACATTACTGACTATTAAATATATCGGCCATTACATATATAGAATGAAGTAACATTCCATCGGATTGATGACACGCCTTACTCTTATAACGTAAGGCACTCGTGCTCTGTCTACCAATAATGAAACCGCGCGCGAGAGCAGCTACAGTTAAGTTCCCTGGGTAATTATTAGCCATTAATTGGGTTCAAGACCTTGAGAGTGTATGGGAAATAGGAAATCTGACCACTAATCCTAGACAGAGTTTTTTCCTCTGTTGTCCCTCGTTCAAAGCGAAGGACTACAGGCGCCACGGGCTACTTAATGCACACTTAGAATCTACAAACACGATAATATAACCTAATGCATAACTTCAAATAAATGATCTCAACATCCCAACACAATACATACACATAGAACATAAAATAATCCATACCAACAAATGACACATACACGATGACCCATAAAACACTTGATCTACCTATAAAACATAACCTTCATACACATTGCCAAACTAATCCAAACATAACCTAAATACACAGTTTCTACACATTCAACATAACATACACATCACCTACAAAAATTAAATAAAATACCTAATGCAGTAAATTATTGCAACAGAACTGCTACAGAAGTTTGTTTTAAAAAATTACATGGATTATAATATGTATCTATTTTTGTATTAGTGCTTATGTCTGTGAGCATAAACATTCAACATTTCGCACCATATAATCAAAATCATAATTTTCTAGTCTGTCATTGCCGTCAGAGTGGTGTTTTATGTAGCCAAATTAAACAATACATTGATTTTGTTTGTGTAATAACAGTGTCTTAAATTTAACAACGGCGTAGCAGCTGTAAAGCAGAGCACAACCCCCTTCATTTGATACATGTATAAGTCATAGGTCTTGAATAAGCGGCATATGGCATGTTATATTAATTATACTGCAATGATTCGCCCGTTTTCATTACGCATCTTCATAACCGCTTGTGATTAATTGCGCTATGTTAAGTGCGTTTTCTGTCAGAATCTCGTCTCGGAAAGGTACATTTCGTTGTTGTCGTTGTTATTGTCATCATCTCTGCAGATGAAAAGAGACGGAGTCTGGAGACTTCATGGAGACGCACATGTGAGGATTGCCCGAGGCGAGCACAGAAAATAACCCCGCGCAGAAACGAGCCTAATATGATGTGATCAATCACTCTGTCCACGGGAACACCGCGTTCTCTTTACATCACAAATGTGTGCTCGTATCGACAAACAGGAAGATGATCAAATCATTTGTTTTCTGGTCGTCGTGTAGGGTCAAAGCATGCGTGAATTACAAAAATACAAATCCAGGATTTTACAACAATAATTGAAAACACAAAAAAAGAAACTGACGTTTTATTTGTATTTATTTTATTTATATGTAATATAGGCTATCAATAAGCAAATAAACGATTTAAAATAAATGTACATATTTTAACACAAATAAATGTATCAATAATAATAATACACCCACTGATTAGTAAATGTTTTCATTTGTATTATTAATGTTTAAAGCCTAAATGACAGATCTCGGGAAAATAATTGCCTATTATTTAACATAGCCTACTCCAATTATGGATTCGTTGTACTTCCCGCTACAACTTTTATATATATATATATATATGTTATAATCAAATTTGTCATCTATTAGAAATTAAAATACGTGCAGGTTTTACATTAATACATTTACTGAATTTACCGATCAGTAAAATGTAATTGATTCGAATCATGGGCAAACTCTTAAATTAGGCTCTGCTGGTATTCTTAATATTATGATCTTTGTTTAGGCGTCATTATTTTTTTATATTCATGTCAACATTAATTATTTAGAGGGTGCGTAATAGCTATAGCCCAGTTTTGCATGCTATCTACCTTTATTTGAAAATAGTAATAATACAAATAAAATAAAGATGTTTATGAGTGGCACAGAGAGGCACAGCAATTTTGTTATGCGGCACATTTCAATATTCCCCAAGTACATGTATTGTGTTATTCTGATGACAAGGTCTAAATTGAAAGGTTAATTAATCATTTATTAAATTTAAGAGCTGTGTTCAATAACATTATGTCTCTGCTCAATAGTATGCGGGGTAAATGGCTCAAGGGCATCAGCAGAAGTCTCGGACAGGAGGGAATAACGCGCGTGTCTGTCAATGGTGCGTGACGGGACACGTGATGTTTGAAAACCTCACTCACACAACTCATACAGCTTGATCGATCAAACACATTTAGTCATGAATCGGCGATTCCGAGTCATATGTGCCACTCAAGCAGAGGATAAAACACACATCTACACAATTTGAGTCTTGAAGTATTTGAGTATATCGCGCTATAGCCTACAACAGAAATTAAATAGCGTAACAACAGTTTTACTTTTCATTGTGGAATTTATTACACATTTAATTAATGCATTTGATTTATTATGTTCTAGCAACCCTTCCAAACCCTTCACAGATAATACACCATCTTTATGTATATAGCTAGGCAAAACACGTGCACTATTATATATATAGCATAACAAGGCTTGGCAGAGGGGGTTGTTGACATGTCTGAATATCTGAAGTATGAATGGCAACATTAATTAATTTAAACACAAACCAAAAAGTCCCCCTAATGAATTCATGGCTCGGGCTGAGTGTTGACTTTGACTTGCAGATGGGACTGCATGAGTGGCTCATAAATGGAAGAGAGCAGGTTTCTGTGAAAGACCTCTCAGTGTTGCCCTCCTCTTTTTCATCAGCCCTTCCTGGAGTGACTGTGCATAGTTTCCTTTTGATTAGGACCATCTCCTCACCAGACGTCCCAGGCAAAATCAACACATTTGTGTTTTTGCATGCGTGGAGGCCCGGGAGTCATGACAGGAGCTAAAACACCATTAGGTCAAGCATGTAAAGACATGGGATAGATTAAAAAAAGGTGAACATTTTTGTTCTAATAAGCTAATAAGAAACTAGATAATACCGACAATTGGTCCCTAAACTCAAGTGCTCTCAAATTGTCTTTATTTTTGAAATGTTGCTGCTGAAATAGCAACAAAATGAAGCCAAAAGCAGTTTGCAGCCGTTGAAGAGCATTCACATCAGAGGAACCCATGCATATGTGCTTGTGAGGGAACGTCATGACAGTTGACAAATATGTAACGAACACAAAGAATACCAAACCAATGCAAATGCTAGAGAGACATGCCCTCGAACACACTCGCACAAAGACTCTAACAGACACCTGCACCGAAACACACACACAAACACACTCTCTCAGTAGTAAATCACTCTTATTGTCCCTCATTTAAGCCGAGGACTGCCTCACATTGCTTATGCGCTGCTGGGATTAAGACTTGAGCCGGGCTGCTTATTTACCTGTTTATGAGTTTTATTAGGCAGTCGATCTGAGGCAGTGTGTGTGTGACAGCAAGATTAATCAGCCTGCTGCTCCGGCCAAACTACACATCACAACACACATGCAAACACCTCACTCTCTGCCTCATTTCCTCTAAAGGGCAGAGATAGATAGATTTCTCTGCTCTGAGGAGAATGCAACCTGAAGACAGGATATTTATACGGTTTCAGTTTGCTCAAAATGACCAGTTTTGTTTAATTTGGTCACACTTTATTTTAAGGTCCAATTCTGGCCATTAATAAACCATTAACTACGACTATGGCCTCAATAAACTCCTCATTTAATAGTTAGTAAGGTAGCTGTTAATTTTATGTATTGGGTAGGATTAGGGATGTAGAATATGGTCATGCATAATACATGCTTTATAAACAGACGATATGTTAATATTATGCATGCTAATAAGCAACTAGTTAATTGTGAGAATTGCTCCCTATACTAAAGGGTTACCTTTAAGATCATACTGACAATGTGAGAGGGCACAATTATCGTTTTCCAGTTAAAATGCACTCAAATGCATGTTTTATTAAAAATAACATTAGAAAGGAAAATGTGCAATGCACATTTTCAATCTTTAAAACATTCCATAAAAGCAACGAGTTGTGAAAAGTGCTCTAAAATTAAGATTTTAGAAATGAATGAGTTCAGCAATCATAGTTTATTTCCCAATGCATAATGAACTGTAAAACTGAGTGGGGGGTTTGATTCCAATCTGTGTGATGAAACTATATCTCACATTACAAATTCATCTTCAGAATACAATACATTTTGTACACACGCTAACATCGTCCATTTCCAGGAACGCTCAACGTGTTTGCCAGATATCAGCTTTTGTATTGTATTGCTTTGATTTGCTGCAATCTGAAGCAGTTCTTTGAAGCAGTGTTTGGACACTGTGCTCCATGTGTAAACATGTCAGAATATCTCTGCATTAGATAACAAAATACCAAACCCAGTCACATTTATTTCAATGAAAGCAAACAAAGCATTTCACAAAAAGACATGTGTTAGGTTTGAAATGATAAAACAGTAGATAGACTGATCAAAAAGACAAAAACTATTTGGACTCTTTCTGGTTGTCAAACATGATCATAGTTCATGTGATGAACTACACTTGCGGTTACTCGCAGAGGACACTGAAAGTCACTGGCAAACCAGCTGATTAAAATCTATTGCAAAAAAATGACAAGTGAAGCTATGTTAGTTTGATGTTTTTAAATGCAGACATTATGCAGTTTTTATTGTTTAAGTGTTCAGATACTTTTTTGGGGTCACTGTGTTTTGAGGTATTTAGGTGCTGAAGAGTGCAGTTCCTCATGTGGGACTGCTGTTAGTGTCTAAAGACTGCCCTCCTGTGTTCCTCACACAAAGTGATTCAGTTTGTCCCACCATTAACTCTACCAGTTAGCATTCCTTCTCCTCCTCTCCCTTCACTCCCATGTGGGAAACACCCCCAGCATCCCAGACTACTGTAACATTGTACACTGTGTGTAACATTGTTTCAGATTCCATCTTATACCTCCAATGATCCTGCTTATGAAGACCGTGAATCCAGAATCAGCTTTACCACTTGAACTGATACTCAAATAACTACAATCTCCAGATGTGACCTGTGAAGAATCTGTTTAGTAAAGTATATAGTTGGGTTCTGGAAAAGAACAGGGTTTGCCTCACCATTTGTCTCAGGTGTCAGATTTGGGTTTAGTTTATATCCACCTAAATAAAATAAAGAAGGAACACCAATCATTTTCAGTTACAAACACGAGTATAACTCAGCACAAAGACCAAAGGAATGAACAGATTAAAACTTGAATGAACATTATACAGATAAGGATACTGACAAGCTGGTGCCAGGGCAATATCTTATTTCCGAATACGATATTTTATTTGAATCGAATGCATGGTGTAGATTAAATATTACTGAGAGTATAATCAGAATGTATTACATTGAACGTGCGTTAGAAAAATGTTTTGCACTCATCATGCTCAAGTAGCTATCCAAACCGAGCAAAGGAAGGCACGCACAACGTGAATTAATCTGCGAATTATGTCTCGTGTTGTCACCGGCTGAGGTTAAGCAGGCGTTCACCGGCGGCTCGGGCTCAGAGCGAGATCTGCTCGCCGAAGAGGGATGTTATATCGACACGTGAAAACGAGACTGCCATGGCCCTGGATGACTTAAACTCCAAAACTCATGTCCTACCTACCACACAGCCTGGGAACTCTCCAGCGCTTTACTCAAAAGCACGGCTTTAGGAACAAGCCCTCTTGGCTGTTATGATTATTCTGACAAATGCAGTCTGGAGACGACGATTTTTTTTAGCGGTGCAGTTTCGCTTTTCCTTAAAGATACACTAGCCTTTGCTCATAAAATAGAGTTGTTGATGTTTAAAAAAGTGAAAATGCGCTCAAAGTGTGTGAGGGATGGAGAGAGAGCAAAATGGAAAAGTGAAAGAGTGTGAGGGGGAAAATGAGGTGTGAACAAAGAATAAATCTTTGCAAATAGCCCACATTTATGTACTTTTTCTCCACTTTCCCAGGATCGAGTTATGCATTGTTTTAATTAAAATGTATTTCTCTCCGAGAATGCGGCATGTTGATGGACCCGACCACGACCCATCGGATGCCAACCTGTCAGACCTTTATTTATCCTCGACTGGATCCTTGCGAACGACAACATTCCTGTCACCTTTCCGCTCCTATTTGCAATTTATTCAGTTTTTCTTTCAGAGGGACTAGATTTGTCCAAAGGGTGGTCGAGAGCCTGAATCTCTTCAGTCTTGAATCAACAACACCTTCCAAAACCAACTCAGGCTCATTGGAAAACATTTTTACCAATGTACATACATTTCGCTGCAAGTTACAGCTGAAATGAACACTAGAGACAGTAAAACACCAACGACTTGCATTTCTTTTCACATAAATTACGATATCAGATCAAGGCACTAGGCAAATTATCAATTAGGAAAACTCATTATTCAAGCAGTTTTTTTGCACACTGTTATAGCCTATTATCTGCTGAAAAGTTTTTGCTCAAAACTCCTTTATATTAAATACACTATAAAAGTGCATGATTTTAAACACATTTTAACGTTTGCATTAACAAATCCAGGTTTTTCGTCAAACGAGCTCAAAGCCTTGTGAAAAGAAATGGTCAAATGTGTGGTTACGTTTTCTTTTTTAACTTTTTTTGGGGGGGGGGAGGGGTAGTGTAGAGGGTAGCCTACATTATTATTAAGTGCTATAAAGCAATATTTTAGAGTCACTCACCGGACATTTAATTTCTGAATTGCCGCTATGCGTGCAGGAAACAACGTAATACAATGTTGGCATAGTCAATGTCAATCCCGCTTTTTAGCGCCACTCACTGGATATTTTGAAACTGTTGGGCAAGAAGCAACTTAATATAATTTTGCCTCAGCAACTAACACTGCTAAAACCAAACAATGGAAAGAAAAATTTCCCCCCTTCAAATGTTAAAATCTGAAACAAGATTTTTGTGGTGACAAGATAACTACTTAACCCTTTAATAGAAGGATTTTGACTTTTTTTTTTAAGAAAGACTGCACAACTAGACCACACATGGAGAAGGCTAAACTCTAATGTGTGCAATGTCAAGGATTTGCTCACTGAAGCTTCCAAATCTGAGCCTGATCTGGGCTGTCGGGAGCGCGGGATTGTGGGTAATAGGGGCAGCTCTGTGCCCGGTCAGCCTTGCCGGACACACGTTTGAGTGAGCAGACACAGGGCAGCATCTGTGCTTCCAGATCAGGGACTATGATTTGTTTCCCCAAGAGCTCTAAACTCTTGTTGACAGACGAATCTTCAACTCGCTTCTCAGAGTCTCTTTCTCTCTCTCTCTCTCTCTCTCAAAAGATGGACTGACCTGATGAAGAAGATTCTGTTCTGTTCTGTTCCCCTTGACTTTTTGGCATCGGTGTGAGTGTGATTTAATTTTTTCCTTATTACCTTCTTCCTGTCTTCCCACCTCTGATCTCTTTCTTTCTCCCCCTTCATCCCACTCCTGAAAGAGCATCTCTGGCCACACAATGAGGGCTGAAGGGGGGGAGAGGAGGAATTCGCCGGCCTGGGACTGCACCTGGATGCCCAGAAAGGCCGGTCCTGCTGTGAGGAGCTATTGTTCGGCATGTCAGCGGCTCCCTGTTCTAATGTCCCTGTATATCATCATTGTGATTATGTCAGATGACTGGGGTGGCCCCTGCACCATGGAAGGCTTAAATGTGGACCCGAGTCCCACTGGATGAAATCTTAGCACTTAACCCCAGCTATGAGCATTGTGTACCGCGGGAGGGGTTTTCTCTTTCCTCCTCTCTTGCTCTCTCCCCATTTTTTTCACCTTCTCCTATTCTTTTAAAAGGCTTTAGTCACTTGACCATTCATTCTGTCTTTTACAGCTTTTCTTTGTGATTTTTTGCCCCGGTTCAGTGTGGGACAGGAAATTCAAAAGCACCTGTCTCCTCAAGTTCCACATTATGTTATAGAGCAGTGCAAAGGTCACGCCATCAGGTCAAAATGCTATTTTCTTTTACAAAGATTTTCAAAATGTAAAATGAAAAGAGGCTAAGTATAATTGAATGTGTGTTTACAGTTCACAGTTTAGTGTTTGTAGTGTGCATGTGAATGTGTGAAATTGTGTAGCTGTTGTAAAAGTGTAAAGAAAGTTAGTGTAAAAAAAACTACTAATCTTGTCATCTTGATTTAGTCATATTAAATACGATTTTTACAATATACAAAATAGCCTATAGTTTCAATCATAATAGCATACATCATGTACTGTACATAATTTCTGCTGCAAATTAATTCATAAGTAATTCATATAATGCTTCTCATCCTTATAATATTTTTTTAATAACGTATATATATTTTTTATGTTCTCTGCATGTTAAAGCATCTCTTTTGCTATATTATTCTGTGAAAAATAGCTCTTACTCCAGAACTCTTGTCCCTTGTGTATCTGACTTGATTTCCCAAGACTTCGCATGGGACAAACCAAATTCATCATAACACCGCCTCCAGTGCACTTACTGAAAGAAAACATGCTTGCATTATTAAATAAGAATATCTTATAGTCATTCTTCCAAAGTTGCACTTCCTGTAATGTAAGAATGATCACCTTGTCTGAAGAATGATACATTTGATACGCCCATCTACATGTTTAGCAGGGGGATATGAAGCAATGCCTATTTTTGGTTCAAAATAAGTTACAGTAGTCATGTTATCATAAAATTGCACTTAAAATGTTTGATCACAGTGTACAAGTTTTCTTTCATATAATTGCAATTAAACAATAATAACAGCAAAATTCAAATTGTGTCATTGTTTATAAACATGCCTGTACATGCATATTTTCTTGTTAATTGTATACAAATTAATGTTGTTAGTATGTGGGTAATATGAATATTGTAAAACATAATTGTCTAGCTATAATTTAGAAGCACTATACTCTACATACTTCCATCTGTGTTATGTTTAATGACTATCGAGATGACTGACAGTGTATGGCACTGCAGAATAGTGATGTCATTAATGAGATTTACATGTGTGTAACATGGACACTGTAATGTAAAACAGTTACTGATTTAAGCTCATGAAGTTCGACATGAAAACAAAGACTCAATTTTTCAGCAGCAGCAGCACAATATAAACGTCCATGTCAAAGGTGAGTGAGGAGGTCTGGGAGGTGAGCGGCTGCAGCGGGTCTGTGGCGTGAGGCATGCAGATTCACAGAGTGTGAACAGTGTCGAGGTATTTCGGAGACTTAATGAAGCCTCAGGGGAGGTATAGCCCCGCTAGGAAATGTTTAATCCCATGGGTTTGTGTCCATTTCAAAATATAGCACTGTTTTTTCTCACCCTCCATGAGTTCAATAAATATTCATGAGATAAATGAAATCTTATTTGCTCTAATATACACAGACAGGATTTCCATACTTGCACCAAGAAAAAGGTGATACAAATTCACTTTGCATTGAATAATATTAGAGTGCTTGTTGGAAACATGAGGAACAAGTGTGCAAACTGCAAAACCACTGCTCTGACATGCTTATTTTGATGCTTTCCTGTTCTGATATCTCAAAAAAATATATACAATTAAATTAAAACCAGATCAAATATTACTATTAATCGCATTGTTAAAAGCCTTCATTCAGCAGTTCTTAATCACTAAATCCTGACGTATGCAACAAGACAATACAATATAAATCAGCTACGAAAACAATTTACTTTGTGGCCAAACTACAGGATTCATTACAATGTAATAATTACATAAGTATTACTATGTAATACACAGGAATTGCATGTAATTAATGTCATTATTTTGTGAAGCTGCACGTAATACAGTATTGTTGTTCTGGTTGCTATTGTAATTCAATTACAATAGTATGTCATATGTGCACTATATGTAACATATGACACTGAAAAGTAAACTGTTCGTTCCCTTCCCAACAATGATGAACAAAAAAAAGCTAAATCATTTTATGCGCAGACATTTCCCAGAAAGACTATGTCACTGCTTTAAGTGTTTCCAGTAACAGAGATTTCCTGGTCAGTCCTCGTATGCGCAATATAACCATACGTTGTCACATTGCAAACAATTTCCTCGGTCTACATGTAACCACTATGAATTTTCTCGTCCACTCTCTCACTTGGCTTTTGTAAAACATATCCTGCCTACTCGATTGAATTAAAACAGAATATTCTTTGTATTGAAGCGTTTATAGAAGACTTTGAGGATTATAGTAAAGCTACTAAAATCAGAAAACATTATTTTCACATTAAGCTTTAGTAGCCTTTAATAAAATTGTCAAGTTTTAATTCAATCAGAGACTACAGAATTCAGTTATCAAAACTGATTATGATACATTTGGTAGATATTGGATAAATAAAATAAAATGGTAAAATTAATAATTAAATTAAATTAAATTAAATTAAATTAAGCTTCAAATATGAATACATTTTCTTTTTTTATATAAATAAATAAATATTACCTAAATATTGTCTGGATTTTTATTTTCATGTATCAGCATTAAAGTTGTAAAATCTGCTTTATCTTTGCGCTTCACGGCTGTTGTGACAATTGTGTTAATAATTTTAAAGACCAATCTTTCACTATGGACCGTGTTTAATAAGTATTTTGACTGTCACATTTTGTGACCAATGTGGCATTAAGTGTAAAAAAGCTTTTAGGATTATCTTAATGCACACACATTAGTTCACTAATCGTTAGAAAATCAACAGTATTACTGACATATGGTACTTAAGAGATGTGTAGACCTCATTAACATTCACGCAACACATTATCTCAATAATGAACAAATTCACTATCAGAGATGCAGGACGTCCATCGCGAAGGGTTTTCTGAGGGTTGCCGTATTTTCTGAAGTCAAACAATGTTAATGCACCCATTAGAATGACAGCGTTGAGATTTTCCACGCTGGCTGGCACAGTTTAAGTATTTGAAATAGGTTTTCCACAATGTTTGCACTGTTTCAGGATTTGTTCTTGTCCAGGGAACAAATGCATTTCTTCTGTGGAAACAAAAAACAAATGTGTTAATATCTTCCTTTCTAGATTGGCTCAACAGTAGCAGCGGCCATTAGCAAGCCATCTTTGCCAGTTTCCGGGGGCTTTTCTATATTTCCGTCACTTCAAACGCTCAGTCTGTTTGCACAAACATAATGAAGCCTGCATCAGTTTCCAGCTTTGATCCTGGGGAACAAGGAACAAAGTTAGTTAATAAATCTCTGCATTTGCATTTCATTTCCAAGTAGCCCAGTCCAGAGAATCGACACACAACATATTCAAAGAGACATACAGAGAAACCAAAAAAACATAAGCTAACTTACAACCAGAGAAACCACTGTGACCTGCAGCTGACCTGCCCATGGAAATGTTCACCCACTCAACCTTACATATACGCAAATATAGTGAGTATACAGCATTACAAAGAGAGATCTGAAATGAAGGCACTGTACTGCATTAGATTCTACAATCATAAACAAATAATACAAAATATAGGCCTATTTGATAAAAATAAAAAAACTATTTATTCAACAAAAATTTTCTGAAAGAGGACTTAAAAATGACCATTCGTTTTAAATATACAGTGTAAAAAAACAGTAGTAACCTGCAATAGGTATCTCAAATAGCTATTTCTACCTGGTCGAATCCATACAATTTGTATAAATTAGGTATTTAGGTTGATTCAGTGATGTAAAATAATATTTTTTACTTGAATAAAACTAGCTAATGTAGATGTTACCAATTGTAGGATCCAGATATTTTTTCAGTGTATGTTGCTACTTGTGTTGCCCATTTTAATAGATTCAAAACAACTTTATTTACATGATAAACAAAGATTTGCATTGACAAGCTATATGCACTTTTCACATTATACATGCACATAAATGCAGTGGGGTCTGATGCCGCTGGTGAAAATGTTTCTCTGCTCTTCTAAATTATAAACACAACAGTTGGTGAAAAGTTGACATAACAATGAGTGAAATTATTTCCAGCGTGTAAATGTTGTGTTTGCAGAGCAAACATGTTTTTTCCATATTGTGCAGCACTTTGGATCAATTTATGTTGTTTGATTGTGCTTTCTAAATAAATGTTGCTTTGAAAAGTTGCATTTCAACATGTTTTATATTTGGTGTGTTACTTGTTAAGCTTTAAAAGAGAAGCGCTCAAGCTGGCATGAACTCCACTAGATTGTTCAAAACCTAATGGTTCATGTTGTCCAACGTGGTGCAACAATGTTCCAAAAAAGCATAATACAAAGCAAGATTATAAAGCTGCTTATTTGAATTGTGGCAGAATCTCTTTACTTCAAACTACTTTACGGGTTTAAATGAGATCTTGAGATCCCAGACTTCTGCTTTGGTGTTTGTGTGGTACTGGTTGGCTTTTTCTTCTGGTAAGATTTAACTCGTAGCTGGGTTTGGTCATGCTGGTGTTGTGCCTAACATACATGGTTGTGGTGGATGTTTACAATCTCCCTGCCCAAACTCCATAATTGTACTATACAAGAGAGTCAGCAGGGGGAGTAGAGTTGAGATTTATATGTTTCTGTTTGACTTTTAACATCCGCATCTATTTACACTTCTCTGTATTTCCGAGCATTTAATGTCATAATCATTTTACATTCAAATGAATCAATGACACACACACAAAAAACATGTATCATTGACTGCTGTTTGAAAGTGCACATTGTGCTCTGCGCCATTTTGAAACATTTTAAAATACTATTTGAGTTTAAACCCTATTGGTCATTGTGTGTGTTTGGGGCGGAGCAAGCTGTTTGTTGACCAATCGAAGAGGGGGAGTGGCGCAGAAATAATATTCTGCAATTTAAGCATATTTTTTTGTGAAACACTGCATATTAAAAAAGTCTTGCAATAATAAGCTTGATTATTTGCTAAGAAACACTAGTCGTTTAATATTACTGTATGTGTTTCTGGATAACCTTACATCTAGAAAATGAGACGGAAACAGAAAACCCTTTTTGATAAAGTAGAAATTGTTAATAATAAATCATTCACTCTATTCCATCATCAGAACAATTCTGTGTATTACGCCCACAGGGCCACAACTCTGTCATTTGTTTGTGTAAGATGGCAGCAACATTGATCACTGATATGGCAAACCAAAGTTGCTTCATATACATTAACCATTAAATATCCCACAAGCCATTAGCTTAATTATCATTTCACTCATGGGCCATTAAATACCATAAAACAAACATTTAACCACTGATTACATTTCAACAGAAAGTCGCAGTGTTGCTCTGCATTCACTTGCATCATATAGTTCAATAGAATGTGCCGTGCAATGGAGATCGACGGCTTGTTTGTCAGATCAAATGAGAGCTGAGAGCAACACTAAGTTAAACTACTAATGAAGAGGTTATTTTTGAAAAAAGAATAAATATTCAAGCGAATAGAAAAATATATTTGCCCTTTGTATATTTCATTCTCAGAGAAAAATACTTTCACATGACACATTTGAGGAAAATCTTGTCTATAACATGTGAGCACGTATGAATAAAAATCAGCATGACTATACTTTTGCAATATTCTGAAAAACACACTATTACAATATACAACATTTAGATAATACTTCACTTAAAGCATTATAAAAGTTTTAATGCATTAATTGCTGTGTAATGCGCCTTATAATGCATTGGATGATCTCATGAATAATTGTAACCACAGTTATCATACATTATTATATTTAATTGTTACACCGTTGGAAAGTATAATGCAGTAAAACACATGACAAACAAACTTTCAAACATTATATTTTAACTTTGGCTAGTTCAAGATTTTTTTTATTTACAGAATATAACCAGCAGTGAAATATAAGGCTACAGTTATTTGTGAAAATACATAATGCATAACAACATAAATTATGAACACCTTTATAATGCATCATGCACACTGTCTTCAAGTAAAGTGTTGCCAAATAGTAAACATCAATTTAATATATATCATTCATTTTTTTTCTCTCTCTATTAGGCTATACATTTGCATTTACCCTACTGTAAAATCGCTAATGTGTTTTCTTGCCCCTTAAATTTATGGTGACCCTTTAGTTTAAAGACCAATTCTCATTATTAATCAGTTGTTCAACAACAACCCCAGCTCTAAGAAAATGGATATATAATTGTATCTTATCCTTTTTAAGTCAGAGCTAAATCCTACTGAATGTTTTGGTAAGGTGTGGGTTTCTACAGTTCCATCAGCCAATCACCGCTCTCATGATATCATCTTCTAATTAGTCACATGACATGTACAGCTCAGCTGATTGGTTCAACAACCCTGCCTGCAAAACCTAGTATTCCCATTTTCAGTTTTGGGAAGTGCTGCAGCAAGAAAGTGCTAGAAATGTTACTAAGAATGTAAATGCAAATATATAGCTCACTTCCACTTGCTAGGTATTATTTACAGTAACCTAGTCTAGGGTTTAAATGTGACTTCTCGTCACATCTATTTACTTGCTATCTGTACATTTTAGGACAGATTTCTCAAAAAGATAAATGTTTAGAGCAAAGGAAACTCCTCGCCTTGAGTTCAAGGAGGAAGGAACCAGCACAGACTTTGATTCACATAATCAAATATACAAACTGTAAGATATATTACATTACAAACGTTCTTCAGACACCTTCTGCGAGTCTCTCTGACCGCTGATCCTTGGCTATGTTTGTTTTTATTCACTATTGGTTGCATTAAGTTTCATAAGTCTGAGACTGGCAGGCCAGACGCTGTTTTCTGAAATTGGGCAAGGCCACATGAGAAACTGGAAACATAAAACATTGGTTATACGTCTGGCCCCGTGCTTCAGTTTGTTTAGTGTGATGAACGCCGCTCAAACATCTGCAACCCACTAACCTAAATATACTCTTCTGTGGTGAGAAATAACAGCTTATGAGTAATATTTGCTTGCCAAAAGCATGTAGCTCAAAACAGTGGCTGCAACGTGCAATAGTCTTGAACTTAATTTTTAAGATGCTGTCATACATGATTGTGCAAAAAGTGCCGCATGTTTCAGGCAGAGAAGAATCAGATCCAGCTGCTTTATCACTTCACTGATTTTACCCACAACTGTTTATGTTTCCTCGCTATCATTTCTGGTACTTGTTTACTGCATGTGGCTTCATTTAAGGCAATAGAACCAATGTGTGTATGGCCAAAAAGCTTGACAATAATGTCTCATCTAAATTGCAAAGCCTTTCACAACTCATCACTAAAAAAACGTAATCTTCATCAGGAATTATTTCTGTTTCTTCAAGTAACACATTATAATGCCACTGTATTTCACTTGTGATCAGCAGTGCATGTTCCTGTATGCAGTGCAGTGGTCTGCTTTTGAGACTGTGAGGATAGAGAAGGTGAAGAAATGTTGGGATGAAGATGAAGAGGAGTTTGCACATGAAGGTCTGAAGATGATGAGAGAAAGACAGGGAAATAGAGAGATCTTTGCGTGCATTTCACTAATTGGCTGCAGAGGGCCGGTCATACTCTGACATCTGCTGCTGATTTTTGCTGATAATAAATCAGGTTTGTTTCCTCACTGGCTCTTTTTCACTGAATTTTTATTTTCTCTTTTTGTCTGTCCCTATGTCTATTTCTCTGTATTTTTGTTTTTTCCTGATGCTCTTTCTTTTTGCCTGTCTTTGCGGGGACATGGGTCATTTCAAAGGCTTTGTTTCTGCTATAGATACATGTACACAATTATGTGCGTGCGTGCATGCGTGCGTGCGTGCGTGTGTGTGTGTGTGTGTGTGTGTGTGTGTGTGTGTGTGTGTAAATAAACAATTGCATGAATGTATGTATGTACGTGTATATCTAAGAATTTTTTTATTTAAATATGAAATTATATTAATTATATTTAATAGAAATTAAATACATATATATATACAGTATATGTATATATATGTTTGTGTGTGTGTGTGTGTGTGTGTGTGTGTGTGCATGCATGCGTGCGTGCGTGCGTGCGTGTGTGAGTTTATTTATTGATTTATTGATTGATTTATTAATTTATTGATTTATGAACTAATTAATTTATTGATTTCATTGATTTATTGGTTGATTTATTGATTTATTGATTGATTCATTCATTCATTCATTCATTCATTCATTCATTCATTCTTTATCTGGCCCTCCCATAGACAGCAAGGTCAATGCACAGAACCATAGTAAAGACATCGTTAAAATAGTCCACGTGACATCAATGGTTCAACTGTAACTTTGAAAGAAAGTTACTTTCTTTTAACTTTGTTTTTAAAAGAAAACAAAAATAACAACTTTAATCAACAATTTCTTCTCTTCCGTGTCAATGGCTGCAAAACATTCGTGATAGTATCCCAACACAGGAACCGGTGTTCTGATGCAGAACATGCAAGCACTGCGAATGCTGTACATCAAAACAGTCTTCATAACTTCATAAACATGTCTGATTAGAAGAAGTTGTTGAATAAAGTCATTATTTTTGTTTTCTTAGCGCACAAAATGTATTATCATAGTTTCATAAAATTACGGTTGAACCGCTGATGTCACATGGACTATTTTAATGATGTCTTTAATACGTTTCTGGAACTGGGAGCATTTCAGTTACATTGCTCTCTATGCAGGGTCAGAGAGCTCTTGGATTTTATAAAAAAATATATACACTTCAGAAACCCTCCACCTTCCCCAGCTCCACTTGTATAGATCTGCTATCATCTACGAGGAGATTCATGTTTGCTTTATGGGGGTTATTTATATATTTTATATGTGCAGCAGCAGTATTTCCTACATGCTCACAGCATCATGTTGTGGATGTATTTGCAGTAGCAAATCTTGGCTTTCAGGAGCACCATCAGGAGCAGCAGCGTAGCAGATCTATTCCGCCAAGGCTTAAAAACATTAATATTGTCATTAACATTGCCATGCCAATCCTGTCAGGGTGTGGGTGATGAAGGACTCAGATGAAGTGTGTGGAGAAAGGAGAAACTTTATTCTTGCCAAAAAACATAAAATAACATAAACAATATGTAAATCCTTCTAGGACGCAGAGATTCCAGGAAATGACATAAAATTACATGAACTAACAAAGAAAAGTGCTTTTAAAGCATCAGAAAAACTTAGTTAACGTTAATTTCAGCATTTACTAAAACATTTTTAAAATAAGAAGTTGTATCTGTTAATTTAATTGAATGGGCTTGAGCTAGTGTGAACTATGAACAGTGGTATTATTATTATTATTATAATTATTATTACCTAACAATAATATCCATTAATAAATTCAGTAATAGATGTGTTGCTCAATGTTAGTTAACACATTTAACAATTATAAGTAATGAGACTTTATTGAGAAGTGTTACTGATACAGCTATCTGTGCAGAAATGAAATCTGTGCATGTGGTGTGACAAAACAACTCTGAGCTTCTCTGATTTTATCTGAAGTTTGGTGAGTTTGATATGAGTGTAGTGAGACACAGACTGTCACCACCAGCTACATCCCCACAGTAAAGCTTTGTGATCTTTTGCCAAGTCCCTGTCATCCACCTCTTTTAAGGCAATGCAGACGGGTCTAAATAAATTTTCAACTTCAGCGGTTTTTAACAGTTCAAACTACTGTCTGTCTTTGATTATTGATTTCGTTTTTTCTCCATCCGACCAAAAAGAGCAACATCTGTGAATCAAATGATACTTTTATCACCAAAACTCAGGACAACACATAAATAATTGTGCATGACATTGTTAGTTATCATATATCAGATTCATTTTTTTTTCATTAAGATTTGCAGCACATTTAAGTTTTATAATTCATAATGTGATGAATATTCAAGGAATGTTTAATTTGAAATAATGTTTGGCAGGTATTTTATCCAATAGGATTTGATTTTAAATGATAAGTTATGATATTATTGGTTAATATTGTTCTTCATCTGTTAATATTTTGTGTTACTATTTTGCTTGCCTCAGCCATGTGACCTTGATTAAGAAAAAAATCATTTTGGGGGCAGAAAATTTTACTATAGTAAATCATAAATCAAATGTGCTTTATTTGACTTAATGTTTTAATTTTATTGTATTATTTTATTTTTACATTACAACAGAGATTCCCATTTTTTTGTAGGCCTATATATTTACATTAACTGATATTTTAAGTTAATATTTCAATAATGTAACAGCGTGTTCATGGTTTTCTGATGTTGGTTAATAGTCAGGCAGTCAAATAAATAAAATATTTCAGATTTTTTATTAAGTTATTAATTTATTAATTGTTTTTTATTTTTTTATCTTGTTGCATTCAAAGGGTGGATTGTTAAAACTTGCCCATTTTAATTTTTCAGATATCACCACACCACTGAATTTTGACTATTAATCAGGCAGTTCTGATGACTTTACCATCTTTGTGGTCAGTTCTCCCACGTTCATCAGAGCAGATCCAGTGGTTTTGTGTCACATATGGCTCCCATATCTCTACAGTCCACTGAGAGGTGTCATGTAGGACATTTACATCTCATTCTTCGCAGGGCCGTCACACTGACAGCTGTAAAATAGCACTACTTTCAACCGCCCTCAAATATGAATATCTGCACATAATAGAGGAATATTTGAAAATATATGACCTAGTTTGGTGTATCATTAAAGTATATGGAGCGTTACCCATGCTGTGCATACGGTCCATGCCAACATTACTGCACATTTATTGCATGCTGAAGAAGTAACAACAGATTTTCTTTTCTTTCTTTTTTTTACGGCAGTGGACAGAGGCCCAGGTAGAGCATTGACACAAGCAAATCAGAGACGAAGGAAAATGTCTCTATCCTATGATTTTCTGTCTTGCTACATTTGAAAGGTCCTCCATGAAAGCAAAGCCATGACTGTATGGGCTGTATAAAATATATACACCAAATAACACATACACAATTCCAACCCAGAACCCAAACAAAGTTATTCTTAAATAAGTCATAAAGTTCAACATATTTTTCACAGCTGACTATCATTTATCAATTTGCAGGGCCTTTTTTTACAGAAGAAAAAAGAACCACAAAACAGCTACTGAAGCCTTTACTGTAGTTTTCATTTACTTGTATTTTGTTGCTACAAAGTTGAACCACATTCATGGTATAACATCAACAGTAGAAGAGAAGAGGGGTATATAGCCTTGTGTGAGATAAGACATATATGTTTCAAAATAAATGACACTGAGGTGTATTTTACCATAAATATTTGTCTTTAAACTGTAACCATATTTCAAAGACAATAGGAGCTATGATAACACTTTATTTTAAGGACCAATTCTCACTATTAACTAGTTTCATTTACATTTTATTTGAAAGGTATCCTTGTTACAGTATAATCACACATTTAAGTACTGAGTAATATTAACTGTGTACTTACTATATGGTTAGGGTTAGGATTAGTGTTTTGATCTTTGGACTGTTACCTCATTTTTATTTATTGCTGCCTGCCCTGACCTTTGCCTGTCTTGTGGATTACTCTTTTGCATGTGCATCGGATGTTATTGTTTGCTGGTGTTTTACCCTGCCTGTTCTGACTAAACTCTATGAAATAAATCCTTGCTTTTGGATCCCCAGATCCGTTGTCATGACTCCCTTCTTTACAGAATCACCAGTCAGACCCGGATCCAGTGGCTTTGAGAGTGTTATCTGACCAGCTAGCATGAATCCAGTCACACAGCTCATGTGTCTTCGACAGGGGAAGGAACCGATTGAAAAGTATGTAGTGGACTTTATTGAACTGGCTCACTTATGCACATTGGACAAGGTATGTTTAATTATTTCTTTCCTTGGAGGGCTTTCCGAGCCACTCAGCTTCCTTATGCCACTCTACATGACTCTAATTGGACTCTTGAAAAGTACATTTATATTGCATTGCAAATATTTGGCTCCCCTTTCCCTGTGGGAGAAGCAGAATCTCTTCACAAGATGGTTGCCAACCCAGAGCCACTTCACAACATGGCTTGCCAGCCCAGAGACCATTCATAAAATAGCTGCCAACCCAGAGACTTTTTGAAAGAATTCTGCCATTCCTGCGCCTCGTCCTGTCATGGCCGCAATTCCAGAGTCTTGTCGCATCAGAGCTGTCATCTCGGAGTCAGGTCAAATTACCTTTGATCTTCCTGAGTCAAATCAAGTCACAGCTGATCCTCCTGAGTCACATCAGGCCACAGCTGATCATCCAGAGCCTCGTCAAGTCACAGCTGATCATCTAGAGTCTTGTCACGTCTCAGCTCATATTTCAGAGCCTCATCATGTAAAGCCTGCCAAATCAGAGCCTGCTCACGTCAAGCCTGCCAAGCCAAACCCTGCTCACATCAAGCCTGCCAAGTCAAAGCCTGCTCACCAGAAGCCTGCTACGCTAAAGCCTGCTTATGTTAAGTCTGCCAAGTCAAAGCCTGATCATGTCAACCTACAGTCTTCAGCCATCATGGACACCACTCCAGTGTTCCAGAGCATCATGAATATTGCATTTGAAGAGACAAAGTCAGTCCCACTCCAGCATGGAGGACCCTCAGCTGGCATCGGTGCTTGCTGATGGCATTCCAGGGGTCTAGCCCAGAGAAGGCTCCTGATCCCAAGTCTAGACCAGGGAAGGCGTCTGTTCCCAAGTTTAGCCCAGAGATGGCTCCTGTTCCCAAGTTTAGCACAGAGAGGGCTCCGGTTTCCGAGTTTAGATCAGAGAGAGCATCTGAACCCGAGTTTGGCCCAGAGAGGGTATCTGTTCTAGACGAGAGTCCAGTACAAGCTCCAGCCCCCGAGCTCAGTCTAGTGCCAGCTCTCACCCCAGAGCTCAGCCGGGATTCAACTCTTGTCCACGAATCCATTCCAGAGTTTGCTCCTAGTCCAGAGTCGGCCCCAGGATCCATTCCAGAGTTTGCTCCTGAATGCACTCCAGTGTCTGCTCCTCCAGAGTGGCCTCAGGTGTCCGTTCCAGTCCCAGAGTCCTTTCCTGTCCCTGAGTTCATTCCAGTTACCCCTAAATCGTCAACTTCTGTTGTAGAACTTTTTACGGTGCAAATATCCGCTCCAACTCCATAAGAGACTGTAGCAGCACTCTCCCCTGATCTCTCGGTGTTCCCTGTTGCCTCATTTTCTACCACTGACACTATTTTTGAACTCTCCCGGAGAGATGCCTCTTTTATGGCTGCAAGTGCTGTCTCTGAACTCCCTGTGTTTGTTGTAGCTCCTATTGCTACTGCTGCAGAACCTCCAGAGGTGGCGGGGTGTTTGCTTCAGGTCCTTTTAAGACAGGGGTACCCACTAATTAACTATTTTTAAAAGGATTGTTAGGCTGCATTAATTAGGTCAACTGTAACCGGGAACACTTCCCATAAAACACGGTGTGCTTGTTACATTGTAAGATTGACATCAATGCTAATATTAGTCAACAGCGCATCTGACACCCGCAATCTCTTCAAAACATTAAACTATCTACCCTCTGCCAGCCAATCAGGATTCAGACGTGAACATTCAACTGAGACTGCACTACTCTCAGTCAATAAAGCCCTGCGAATTGCAAAAGCTGATTCCAAATCATCAGTTCTCATTGTGCTAGATCTATCTGCCGATTTTGACACTGTTAACCATCAGATTCTCCTGACCACCCTCTCATCACTTGGCATCACAGGGATTCCACTTTCGCTGGTTTGAATCCTATCTCAATGGCAGGTCTTTCAAGGTGGCCTGGGGAGGGGAGGTATCCGCAGAACATCAACTGGTCACTGGGGTTCCTCATAGGTTCTTAGCCCCCTCCTCTTCTCCACAGACACTACATCACTGGGTCCCATCATACAAGCACATGGTTTCTCATACCATTGCTATGCTGATGACACACAGCTCTATCTCTCGTTTCGACCAGATGATCCAACGGTAGCTGCACGGATCCCATGCGGGCCTGGCGGACATCTCGGTATGGATGAAAGAGCATCACCTACAGCTCAGTCTGGCAAAGACTGAGCTTATTGTCTTCCCTGCCACTCCAACTCTACAGCATGATTTCACCATCCAGCCAGGTTCTTCTACAATTACCCCATCAAGTTCAGTCAGAAATCTTGATGTAATTTCCGAAGACCAGCTGACTTTCAAAGACCAAATTGCAAAAACTGCTCAATCTTGCCGGTTTGCATTGCACAACATTAGAAAGATCAGGCTCTTACTTGCACAGCATGCAACAGAACTTCTTGTCCAGGCCCTTGTCATTTCTAGACTGGACTACTTCAATGCTCTTCTAGCTGGACTTCCATCATGCACAATCAAATCTTTATAGATGATTCAGAATGCAGCAGCATGACTGGTCTTCAGCGAACCAAAAAGGGCCATGTCACACCTCTGTTTATCTCCTTGCATTGGCTCCCGGTTGCAGCTCGCATCAAGTTCAAGACACTGATGCTTGCATATAGAACAGCCACAGGCTCAGCACACACCTACTTCCCACCCCAATCCGGAATGCTGAATCCCTAAAAATGTTCAAATGACACTTGAAAACTCATCTCTTCCGGCATCACTTGATCATCTTAAAATATATATATATATATTCCCTCTCTCTCTCCTTAACTTTGCTCTCTTCCCCTTAGCTTCTCACTGTCTGGCTAGAATTTACTCTGAACAATGCCAAGAAATTTATATTACAAGCAATTCCTGTGTCTGTTTCCAGCGATATCGTTGACTTGATTGCTCAGATACTAATTAAACTGAACTGAGCTGGATGATGTCATCACTAAATTCAATAATAAAATGCCTGAAAATTGAACTGAAAAATGAGTGTTAAATCTTGTCATTTTACATTATTGACACACTATTTTCCTATTTTGATATTGTGCAGTTGCTTTGTTACAATTAGTATTGTTAAAAGCGCTATATAAATAAAGGTGACTAGACTCTGTCCTAATGAGGTCATAGAGACCGTCAGTAAATCCCCTGTCCAACCAGGTCCTAGAAGCCAATCATGAATTCTAAGCCCTGCCTGTTACGGTCGCTAAGACTGCCTCTGAATTCACTCAAGTTCCTACCTTGGCCAATAAGGCCGATCCCGAACTCTCTCCCTGTCCTGTCACAGCTATGGACGCCGTCTGTGAACTCTCTGCCTGTTTTGTTCCGACCAAGGAGGTCGATTCTGAACTCTGTAACTGTTCTATCATGGCCAAGAAGGTAGGTTCCAAACTCTGTTTGTCCTGTAATGACCAATTAGGTTGTTTCCGAACTCTCTGGCAGCCCTGTCATGGCCAAAAGGAGTGATCTTGTACTTTCTGTTTGTCCTGAAACGACCAGTGAGGTAATTTCTGAAAACTCTGATTGTTCAGCCATGGTCAAAAGGGCTGCCCCTATACTCTCTGCTCGCCCTGTTACGGCCAGATATGCCATATTTGAACTGTCTGCTAGTCCTGGTACAGCCGCTGAAGCCATTGTTAACCTCTCTGTGCACTATGTTCCAGCTCTGCCTGCTTCAACCTTGGTGGTATCCTGCTACGCCCTGATGGTCTTCTCTGTCCTGGTGGGCTAAAGCTATGCCGACTCTGCCCCGGCTTCCAGCTCTGCGCTGGCTTCTTGCTCTGCCAGCTCTGCCTTAGCTCTCTGCTCCACCGGCTCTGTCTTAGTCCCCTGTTCCTCTCCTTCTTCATGGACCTGGCCTTCCATCCCTCCCTCTGGTTCGCCACCGCTCCACCTCCCTCCTAGACTCTGGTATGTTCATGTTAAGGAGCGTCTGGAAGCCACTCCCTGGGGGTATCTGTCACAATCTCCAGCTGGAGTGCTCCCTTCGTTGCAGCATGTAATAATGCATACGTTAATGTTATTATAATAGTAAGTACATGTAACGTGTAACAATAAAGTGTCACCCAAGTTGCTTATTTGCATGCATAGCATATTGTCTGTTTATGAGTACTTATTAATCACATATTAATATTTGATGATGCATTATCATATTTCAAATATGATATATAAATGCATCATTTATTAATTCATTCATTAATCAAAGTAAATATTTCAAGATTTATCCCATTTAATTTCATATCATTGTAATTGCATTACTGCAAACACTATATACAATTTTTGGTTACACTTTGTTTCAAGGTGTCCTTGTAATTATACATTTAAGTACTGAGTACTATTAATTAACTACATGCAGTTACTATATGGTTAGGTTTAGGATTAGGGTTTGGCTTAGCGTAACTTGCAAGTAATCATGCATAATTAATTGTTATTGTAATATTTAAATGTATTTTACAATATAACATTATAAAAGTACATGTTACATGTGTAACAAGGACGACTTAAAATAAAGTTTTACCAAATGTTTTATTCATATAACATGCACAATATTTTTTTAATAAATAAACAAATAAATAAACAAAAAACAAATACAAAGAATATATGAAATACAGAAAATAAATAAATACAGAAAATATGTATTTTATAATTGTAATTATTACAATTTATTGTACATTTCCTTGTTTTTTTAAGCATATGTTTGCCTTCATTTAAAATGTTGCATTCATTTGTTCTTTCGGTTGACAAATTAATATATAAAAGTATAAATATTTACTCTTACAGCCGATATGTGCTAATAAAATTTGCATACATGATCATTGTTTAAACAACAAAACAAGGAAATGCGAGTCAAACCAGAGCAGGTCAGCTACCCCTTTAAATATACATACAGCTGGGGTTAAAAACTCCACAATTAAGTGGTCTTGGTTTTGATGCAATATAAAATAATATAAAGCAACATACACACACACACAAACCCTTAACATGAATGGTTAATATTTCCAGGAAGAAAAGATAAAAAAAAATCCTGCACATCATCTTAGACACAGAGCTGACTGTGAAAATGGTTATCAGGTTAACCACAAGTAATAATGGCATTTCTAGCGCCCACTCTTCAGTGGGGCTCAAAGCTCAGACTAAGCCATGGTCAGCGTCAAAACCCCCGACCACAGATCTTTCACTCAGCTCCCTGGGAAAGCCAGCTTCCTTCCCCATGTGTTTTTGCCATCAGCCTTGCACTAGGCTAGCGCTGTAGCGTTTATCTGTGTCTATAACACTTAGTATTCAGTTCTGGTCACACCTCTTCACACAGGGAGAGGCCATAAAGCCGCGGAGAGAGGAAAGAAGCATGCACGGTGCTCACTGAAGACTCACATTACCCCCGCCACCGCGTCATTCAATCCTGCAACTGTAAATTTTACATAAAGCGTGTGAAATCACAGATGCCTGTCCCACAGTGGGGTCGTAAAACCTAACTTGTTCTGTAACTTATGACTTATTTCCCATTGACAACAAACACAAATGCACTGAAGAGATATTGCTCCACTAACTGGTTTAGAAGTTGGCTTAAATATCGAAATATGCTATTAGATTGCTCTTATTTAACATTGATAATTTATAAACATTCATTTTTGACAAGAAACATTAAACTGGTGCCCAAACTAAGTCTCACTTAAAAATGTATGAATGTGTGGGTTTTGCAACCCTTGTGAGAACCAAGTGTGCTCAGTTGTATTGGATGAGCACTTGAAGTGTACAAGGAATCATAAAAAATTTATAAAACTTTAAAACTGTTCTTACAGATGATATTGCTTTAATAAAAGGCTACTTAAGTGCACTTAAAGAAAATACACTTACACTACTATGTTTTTTAACACAGTTAAATAAATTTGATTCAAATATACTAAATTGCAACTTTATTGCAAATGTGTAATAACAAATACAGGTTACACTTTATTTTAAGGTGTCCTTGTTACGGTACAATTATACATTTAAGTACCGAATAATATTAATTAACTACATATACTTACTATATGATTAGAGTTGGTTCAGGGTTTCTTGGATGTAATTATGCATAATTTATTGATATTACAATAGTAAGTAGATTTAATGTGTAACGCCTTAAAATAAAGTGTTACCCAAATATATTTAAATACATGAAATACAGTGCCATTAAAGTAATATTTAAGCTGCCATAAATGTTTGTCAGAACATATCAACTATATTAATAACATAAATAATTTATGTTACATTAAAAATAACGATAACAAATATTTTTTATAAGGCTCCTATGTAAACAACATTGAACATTTTTTAAAATAAGGCAATTAAAAAAATGGACAATAACCTTTTGTTTGCCACAAGTAAAATTACTGAACTCTAACAAAGGAGCCTGATAAAAATGTACTTAATTGGGCCATAAAGCACTCTTAAATTCAAACTATAATATATTTTCATTTAATTGCAAATAACATTTGATTAAAGGGATAGTTCACCCTTAAGAAGTTGACGGCTATGAAAAAAAATACCATGGAAGTGAATGGCTGCCATCAACTGTTTGTATATGTTTCTATATGTATAGAAGTCCAGATTGGAAGAGAAATGTCCATAGACTCGAACTCGAAAATATCATTTTCATAACAAGTACGCATTTTAAAGAGAATAAACAATATAATAGACATGATGTTCAAGAGAAGACATTATTTATTGTGATACTTTCTGACAGTGGAACATGTTGATAGTTAATGTGATGAACTACATCAGCTACCTTTGCGAATTTGAGGAGAACTGTCTTCATACCTCCAAAAACACAAACTGAATAAAGAGTCAACGTTAAAAAGGCTCTAAAAAGCTAAGTTAGCTCTAAAACCTAAGTACTTATAATGGATGACGTCCATCTGTAGATATGAAACAAAATTAGGTTCATATTTGTAAGCACTGCATGAAAGTCGTCCTTGTCTTATGAAGAAGTACTCATTGCTCATTTTACTCTGTTTACACTACTCTGTGTTCACACAATACCAGCAAATTACAGGGGCTTGTACAGTCCTGACCCAAGAAACAATAAAAGCAAAGCAGGCTCTTTTCTACATCAGAACATCAGCATGTTCTTACATGTAAAGCCAGTCATATTGCTGTCTTTGTTGGACAAGGTCAACAATAAGAGCTGACGGAGAAACAGATTTCATGATGCAGGTGAAGGATGTGACCCACCAATAAAAACAACATAACGGTTAGCATATGTGTTTGAAATGGAAACAAACACTGGATTTTGGAAACAAGTAAAACTCATTTTAATGCTTAGAAAGGATTACACTGGGAGTGTTCAGCCTCCTTTTCATTTAGTGAAGGTGCAGTACATTTCTTGTGCACCCATAGGAGTGTAGCAGGGACATTAAGAGTGGTCACCTGTAAACTGAGCTGCTAAGTTTAATTGATCTGAAAGAATTTAATGTGGCGTAGTGAATCGGTGCCGGCAGTGCAGATTTATCTGCTGGCCTCAATGAGAACATAATAGTGTAGAGGTTTAGTGGGAGATTTTTAATTATAGCCACAAAAGTGATTTATTCTGTGTTGACTTAAATTACGATGCTGGATTTATGCTTTTGATGCTTTAGACAAAAGGGGAAAGGTAGTGGAAATAAATATTATCGAAATATTCAAAGTGCAGTAAATATCCATTTTACATTATGAGTCCACTCAATGAATCTTTGAAGAACATTACCAGATCATATTTGATAATACCCTCAAACCCTGTATGTATGTGTGTGTGTGTGTGTGTGTGTGTGTGTGTGTGTGTGTGTGTGTGTGTGTGTGTGTGTGTGTGTGTGTGTGTGTGTGTGCTCATCAAGGCTGTATTTGTTTGGTCAAGCAATATCATTGCCATTTAAAATAACAGTTTTCTATTTTAATATATTTTGAAATGTAATGTTTTCATGTGATGCATCATTACTCTGTTTTAAATGATAAAAAGTGAAAATAAAGATTTATATTGTTAGAAAAGATTTTCTATTTGAACAAATGCTTGTCTTATTAACTTTTTATTCATCAAAGAATTCACAAAAGTATCACAGGTTCTAAGAAAATATTAAGCAGCACAACAGTTTCAACACTGATAATAAATCAGCATATCAGAATGATTTCTGAAATATCATGTGCCACTGAAGACTGGAGTAATGGCTGATGAAAATTCACCACTACATCACAGAAATTAATCATATTTTAAAGCATAATACAATAGAAATCCAATATTAGAAATTGTAATAATGTTTTACAATATTACCGTTTTTTTTATCCAATAAATACAGCTTAAAACATTACAAATCTTACTGATCCCAAACTTTTGAACAGCAGCGTATCTGTTAAAGCTGAATGATGATGGAACATTATTTCACCTATATTTTGATATTTTAAACAGCCAATATGCTAATAATATGCATGCTAATAAGCAACTTTAATAGCGAGAATTGGTCTTTAAACTAGTGTTACCAAATCAAATCAAACAAGCACGCTCTCTCCTTTATTCCCACTAACAGAAAATATGTGGTAAATTATGGTAAAAGTTGCCAATGTTTGTACGCACTGATGTTTCATGATGCAGAAATCTGCTTTGAGGCCAGATTAAAATGTAATCTGAAATCTTGAGATCTCTATGCTTTCTTTCCTCATCCTTAATCTTTACAATCGTGCCCTGAAGAGAAATCTGTTCCCTGAGTAAAGTACACACAGAGAATGGCTATAACTGACCTGCAAGACGATCTAATACAAATGGAAAGTTTGAGTTCACTCTCACATAATAGTAATATTTCATATAAACATAGGATAATGGAAAAACTAAAAGAATGGTTGTAGAAAAGAAAATGAAAACCTCTTATTTTGAAACATTAAAATATCACAGGGAATATATTATTTTGCAGAGTTAACAACAGACAAATGCTTGTCACGTAACTTTTGTAAAAGAAAATAAATAAAACGTGCCCAGATGCTGGAATAATAATGTCTACTAATCAATCAATTTGATCTATTAGCAAAAATATATTTTGGGTATATTTTGAAAATATATGTTTTGCCATGTGGGGAGAGTCAAAGTCTCAATTTTGCTTGTGAATGTTCACCGAAACTGTTATTTCACCGAAACATTAAACTATATTGATAACAGCGGAACTTATGATCAATAGTGCTTTTGGAAATAAAATTGATATCAGATATACTGTACATTGTGTTCTTGAGAACAGTCTAATAATCGTGAAGGCTTCATCAAAAACTCTGTTTCCAAGGAAACAATATAAGAACTCAATCTTGGCTCCATGCCGGAGGTCTCCACCTCTCTCAGAGGGAGCTCAAGCCATTGCTTATTGGCCTTCTACTCATTCAGCCTGAAAAACAGCAAGACGTGCAATTAAATCACAATCCCTCAGTCTGCTCACCGAAAGAAAAAAACAAGTAGAAGATGAGGAAGAAGAGGAAACACATTTCGGGGGGCTCGGGGGGGGGGGATTTCTGGAATGCATCAGACATTGGCTCTTGCCCAAGCCTCAGACCGATCAGCTCGGCAAATCAGAGATGCAAGATGCAGTGACCCAGCAAAGAAATTCAGAAAGTGACTTTAAAGGTGATAGATCAACCATTCTGCCCAAGGACAGGGCCGTACTTAAGGCCATTGTCATTGGTGCAGGTGCAAGACCTTTGATGTTTGTCATTTTAGTGGCTCTGCTTTGGAATTCCATCAGCCGCTTTACATATAATTAACCTGACCAGCCACTGTAACAGATAAATGGACAACCTGAAAAGTGTGCGCGAGGCCAAGAAAGATCAGACAGTAAAACTAATTTATGCTAATCGGGATGTTTGAAGAGGAGAAGTCAACGAGTTCAGGTGAAAAGCTGCCTGAAAACCATAATCACAGGCATCAGATGCAAGGACATCTCCATGCGCATGTTTCTCACACTGCTGTGTACACTCAGAGAAAAATATTGATGCTCAGATGTTGCTCTTTCATAGCAAGCAGATCTCTGTTTCAGTTTCCTTGAAGTTTGTCAGCTCTCCTAAAATGAGTTAAGACTAACCAAATTAGACAAAAAGGAGACGGTTGTGTTCATGTGCTAAAAACTATGTGGCTTGCAAACCTTATAAAATTTGGTCTTGGAAGAATTTGATGCTTAATATTGAAATTCATAGTACAATCTCAGACTTGCATACTTTTTCTATTTGGCAAATTTGAGTATGGCACTTTATTTCAGTAGTCCACTGAATTTTGGGTACACAAGATACCCGTGCTGATTCTGGGCAGATTTCTCCCCTTCCGACAATCCTAGGTAATGTCCCGATTCTCTTGGTGGTTATAAAGAATATCTGATCAGATTTTCATGTGGTGTGGGGTGTGTTAAGAGTGACTAAATCTGCTCGGAAGAGAGGTGCCCAGATCACAACATGTTGAATATTTATGATAAAAAATTATGATATGTTTGTGTGTGGGGGGGGGGGGAGGTGCCTGAGGACAAAACACATTATAGGAGCAAAATGGTTAAATCTAGATTTTTTTTTCCTCATGTTTGTGGTCTCTCACATTTTGAAGATCTTATAATATTTGAAAAATTATTTAGTGTGTACCCAGCATTAGACATGTTTCTACCTATAAGTAACTTTATAACTACATGTCAACTAACTCTCATTATAGTATTAGTAGACTGTTAGGTTAGTGTTTGGGTTAGTAGGATAAGTTGACACACTTGCAAAGTTATTTATAGTTGGTCCAATATCTGTTGGAGGAACACCAAAATAAAGTGTTAGCAAATATTAAAATGACTTACAAATTGTAGTCTGTTACTGATTACAAATTACATGACAAAACATGCAGTCAGTAACGTAATCCACTACATTACACATTTCAGGCAACAAAATCAGACTACTGTTTGATCAGTGTTATATGACTTTTAATCGAACTTGTTTATTACATTGATTTAAATATGGTAATCTTGTAACATATCGATATAAAAATACAAAGATAAATTAAATATATTCTATTCATGGTTATTAACAACATGAGGTGCATTAAACATAACATTATGTCAAACGTATTACCTTCAAATCTTACTGGGTACTTCAAATAAATATAAAAGGTAAAAGAGAATCAGCTAACAAAAAAATAAATAACGTTTGGGAATCCGTGCATTGCATGCAAATAAGAAATAATGCTAATTTGTGCATTTTAATGTTTGAAAGACCCTAAATCTATCCAAAGCATGGTTAAATAATCCACTGAATGATGCTTCAAATAAAAATTAATGTGTTCATTAGTAAAACACCTCTTAAAATGAAATAGTTTTTGTAAATTAGAAACTGCACGACTTTCTGAATCTATATAAGTGGTGGGTATTTTAGAAAGAGCCATTTAAAAATTAAAAAAGAATAATTAGGGACAATCAATAAATTATGAATAGTTTACTGGAATTGTGTGAATAATTCGTAATCATGTAATCAATAAAAAAGTAACTGTAGTCTGATTACGAGTATTTTAGTATGTAATAAAATCTAATTACAAGTACTTAATTGTTGGAATCGGATGACGTAATCCAGACTACATTACCACCCAGCACTGCTTATAGTTAGGAGAATGTCTAAAGTGGACTATCAAAATAAAATGTTACCAAATTTCCCAATTGAATCTCCACTTAATCTTGTTACTTTCCATGAGAAACCATTAAGATGTTGCCGAGATCTCATTTCTCTTTCTTGTGGGCGTTAAGTAAACTCTGCTGGTGTTGGGTGACTAGTTGTTCACAGGAGAACAACTGGGACTCTCAGTCACACCTGAAACACAGTGGCACACCTTCCCCTTACAAATCACAACCACATGCTGTCAGCAGACCACAACCCCCCCCCCCCAATCCCTCCACACACATGCACGTACACGCCTGTTCCACAAGTAATCACCAATTACTCAAGAAAAGATCTCTTTGTCTGAGCAACTGCAGAAGTGTTTGCTCCCTCATAATGATGCTGCATTAGCCGGGCATTTACAAGTCCGGTATGAGTCCTTTGAGCTGGATCAAGCATTAAGCAAGCTAGAATCCAGTTTATCTGCTTAACATTTACATGCATGCTCTATCTGAATGCAACTCTTTCATGGAAACTGAAACATGGCCTGTAATTTTTTTGCACTGCTTTAATGCAAGCTCTGATAATTAGGAATGACAAAAAGAAACTTAAGCCGGCAGCTCTCAAACATCTTTCCCCAGCCACAAAAGCTTAACCATGAACATAACACATACTCCAGCTCAAGGACCTTTAAAGATTTATTCAGCAGTTTTGTGTTTCCAAGGTTTGTAAGTTCTTCAGCTTGCTTGATGAATGCAATGCAATACCTTAGCTTTGACATCTTAGATGAGAAATGGATATGTGAAGCCGCAGGATTGCTCCTCTGACACCTTCTGGTGTTACCTGAGCATACTTGCTCTCAAATTAACCTGATCATTTGTAGAACAAATGCCTCTGTAATGCAGTTCATGTGAAATGTCAATCAGCATACCTGTTACAAAAAAAATATATATTTCTGGGGGGGAAAAACAAGAAATACTGAGCACTGGCTTGTTATGTGACTCGTGTAACAAATGCTTCTTTTTAAACTGATACCTTTCAGCATTAAAACAATAAGAAGGTTTGACAATATTAATGCGAAATGTATTAATAAAGGCATCACATAATCACCATACTTCTAGTTGCAAAAAATGCAAATGTCTTCCAAATATAACCTACATATTTACAATCTAACTCTTGATTAAATTAGTCAAGCATTAATTTAGCATGCTACATCCTGATCAGAGCTTCAGAAATGAATCACAAACCGATGACCTTCCATTTAATTGAGGTAAATTGTTACTAATCCTTCAGGCCTAGTGTTTCGCTGAACAAAACTAAATAGCTCCCCCTAGTGTAAACTGCAATTTCTCCACTAGGGGAATATGGAAAATGCACTTGTGAGAGGGTCAAGGAGCAACAAGAATTCTCCATAAATAATACTAAATTCAGATTACGCAGCAGAGATTGACTGTGATGTGAAAAGACGTTAACATGAACTTGTGACAGTGACAACTCTACTACAACAGCCGGTTAAAGGTTTGAAGAAGCCAGCTATTAGAGACAATGATATTCTCAATACCTTAGTTAACCAGAACAGCTGCAAATAAGATAAAGAGAGCATAGCATTACACTTCCACCTTGACTTAATTCATATGGTTTTTTGTGCTTTCATAGTACTTCCAACACCATTTTTGATTTGAACAAGATGTTGCTATCATCAAGACAATGAACAAAATCCCACATCTGCTTGTACAACTTCTGCAGCTAGCTGGCAAGCTAACATAGCTAATAAATATACCTTTGGTGTGCACGCTTCATGCTACACATATTAAAATGTGAGGGGCTTTGTTTTAAACTCATTGCTACCAAGCTAATTTAGATAGCTTGCTAATGGAGCAAATATATGGTGTGTCAGAAATTGTTTTTTATTGGTAAGAAGCCATATTGTTTCATGATGGAAGCTATTATCATGGACTGAGCATAAATACACACCCCTGTGAAAAATAAGAACACTTTAGCATCGTTATTATAGAAATAATATACTTTTAAAGAACACACTGAAGTGTGAACTAATTGTATTATTTTTCCTGACACTCAGTTGCATGTTATTTACAATTCCATGATAATGTATGAAACATTTTAAAATAAATTCAATTAGTTTAACTTGAAATAATTTTCACACTCACATTAGTAGGACTTAATTACATCTTTATACGCAATTACTTCTATTTTCTTTAAATATTTTTTTAAGTATACTGGCAAAAACTGACTAGCATTTATAGTAATCCAAAATATATTTGAATGTCATTTCTACAAAAAAAATGGTATGTCATGGATATAATTTTATATGTAATCACATATTTGTAATGATGAAATTGTTATTCACTACATAAATGTGTGTTTTGGTATGTTAGTCAACACATCACAATTAGTGTACTTCTTGAAGCATTGATTAATAAAGATTTTATACTGTAAAGTAAAACTTTAACATTAACATTTAACATTATTACAAAGTGTGTTAAGAAACAGGGTTACTCTTTATTTTAAGGTGTCATTGTTACAGTGTAATTATACATTTTAGTACTGAGCAATATTAATTAACTACATATAGCCTACTTACTATATGGTTAGGGTTAGGGTTTGTCTTAGGGTTACTTGCATGTAATTATACATAATTTATTGTTATTATAAAAACAAGTATATATAACATGTGCAACACCTTAAAATAAAGTGTTACCGGAAACATGTAGTGTCTATTACACATAAGTGGCCTTTATTTCAATAATATTATATTATTTGCAAGTACAGCATTAAAAAAAAAGACTTTTTGATTTGAAGTACACAACAAGTTTACATCCAAAACAATTAAGCACACAAGGGTATGCTGAAAGGCGTCCAATGTTATAAAATACCTGTGCCTACATATAGACCTGTCAATGTCAAACCAAGATTACAAGACGTGAAGTAGTATGCAGTACACATTTCTAAACATTGCCATACATAAATTTGAGGGTGTTTCCCTGGTCTTCAAACGCTGGCACAATATGGTACATGCTACATGCAAACCTTGACACTTGGCATTTGTGTCAAAGCTAACATCAACAAGTGCATTTGTGTCAAAGCTAACATCAACAAGTGCATTTGTGTCAAAGCTAACATCAACAAGTGCTTTTTTGAGCTTTTTATATTTAAGATGGATAGGTGCTATATATTTTGTTCGCACCTTTAGCCAACAGAAGATTAGGCAGTCAGGAGCACTGTTGGGGGTAAGTAAGTAGATTACTTTTTTCATGTAACTAGTAAACTAACATATTACTTTTTGATTTACAAGACAATATCGGAGTTACTTTTTCAAATAAGTTACTTTGTTTTGCCGTTCACTGACTGACTTCTCTTCTGTCCCCGTGTTGATTGAAATCGGGAGGAAGTGCAGAGGCGGTGTGAACATGATGCGTCCTGTAGTTCAACACTAAAGGCAAAAATGCATTTAATCATCTCACTAACACAAAAACAGATTCCGTTTTCCTCAAAATGGATAGAAATGCAAATGCGGAATACGACACAAACCTGCAATAATTAAATGTTAAATAGCATAAATATGCTTTATGTATTTAATCTAATTTTCTTCACCAGTGGCTATGCTGCTGACCTTTGATGATCCAATTCAACCACTAATAAGCAAAACGTACTAGATAACATTTGTGTTTTTATTTAATTTCTTTTTTTTATTGCTGAAGAGTGTTTAACTTTATTCTCTTGCATCCTATTCTTCATGCAATCCAGAATGGCAGCACAGCTGAAAGGTTTGTTTGAGCTGCATCCTCTGTACATAGATGCATTTACATTTCCTTATTCATTTCACTTTTAGTGTGAATGGGCTTTTACATTTGCCAAAAATATCACTATATATCATATATCACTATATATATCACACTTGTATACTAAAACTAAACAAGCAAGCCCAGCCCAGATGAGAAAAAGTTGTGCAAAATTAACGTAACATTACTTTCCATTAAAAGTAACTAAGTAACACAGATGTTTTTTATGCAGTAAGGCAATATTGTAATGCATTACTTTTAAAAGTAACTTTCCCCAACGTTGGTCAGGAGTGAAGAGTCTTTCTGTGCAGGGCTCCTATGAGGAGTGATGCCACAAGGCCTAATAACATGCAGATTCATAAGTGACCTTATCATTTTCCCCTGCTAAAGTACACAGAAAAACTACAGTGCATTGAGCACTGTCCCTCAGGCGGACGTACCCTGGTGCCTTACGTTCAGTAACACACACTTATGTTTAACTACAATAATAAAAAATAAAAAAACAGATACCAGTTTGCATGAAGGTCAATATCAGGCCAATGTCAAACTGGCATACTTTACTTAAGGAGCTGTGCATGTCGAAATGACGTGTGTTACAAATAGTAGACCCTTACACATACATCATGCAGTGTTAATGTTCATGCTATCTGGGAAAAGACATCGCAGAATACAGAAATAGACAGATACAAAAGAGAGCGAGCAGGTCTGTCATATATAACAAGAATAATACATAAACACACATACAATATTCCATTACACTCTATTAAAGTCCCCCTCCAGACATGGTTCTCGGTCACTCTCTGCATACTTAAGGTTTCAATATTCACAATGTAAAACCTGCTGTAAAACACATGGCTGTAATATATTATTTAGCCACTCCCTGTAATAAAAGACATTCAAAACAGTCCTTTTTTGCATTTTCTTGACATTGTTTTTCCATTATTTTCTCTTTAAACATTAATCAGGACTTTTTTGGGCCACCCTCTCTTTCTCTCTGCTGCTTAAAGATTTAAATGTCGCCCCATCAGGATCTGGCCCGGGCTGTTTTGACAGGGCTCAGACAGGAAAATGTTTGGCAAAAATCTGCTGAATTTAATTTTTTTTCTCCTCCCCATCCCATTAACAGAGAATTGCTGGGGCTGCAGTTTACAGTGCTTCGAGAGAGTGCTGAGTTTGGCCTTTACAGCCTCTCGGCTGTTGATAAAGGAAGTAGTCCAGTGTTAAAGAATTCCTCCATCAGCCCTGCTTAGGATTTAACAACACACACATACACACACACACACACACACACACACACACACACACACACACACACACACACACACACACACACACACACACACACACACATAGTCTAAACCTCTACAATAGGCCTTATATCAAGTGTTTTAAATACAAATATGTAACATTTAGTTAATCCTTTATATATGCATTATATAAAGGTACTCTGCAACACTGCTAACAATATATATATATAATCATTTACAATGCTGTTATGCAAAGGTGCACAGATGAAATCCAGAAACACAATACGATTTGCTATGCCTATAGTTCGAGAACACTGTTTAAACACCTCTAAATAAGACTGATTTTTATTATTTGAGTGTATTTTTTTATTGTGTAGTAACTTAAACCTACAATAACCTACAACCACCAAAAAATATCCAATAGTTATTGTTACTGAACTCTTTATTGTTACTTGAAACGGATGTAAGTGTTTATTAGCAAAAGAAACATCACAAACATCTCAGTGTGGCATATGCGATGTCTTTTATTTAGTAAAATCCAATTATGTATTTATTTACAGTATGTGGTCAGATGTGCTTGGAAACGATAGTATGTGTGATGAAGGATCCCACATCTCCACTGAAGGTGATCCTGTGATTTACAGGGAGTAATGAAAAGCACAAACCCATGCAGAGAGTTTAGATGAGAAGACTAACAATGCCTTCATACACATACTGTGTCTCTCTCTCTCATATATATACAGTATATATATATATATATATATATATACAGTATATGAGGTCTGACATTTTTATGTTTTTCAAAGTGTCTTAAACTCACAAGCCTGCATTTATTTGATCAAAAATACTGTAAAAACAGTAAAAGTGTGAAATATTATTACAATTTAAAATAACAGTTTTTTTATGTGAATATATAGAAAAAATGTAATACATTATTTTGATCAAAGCTGAATTCTCATCATTACTCCAGTCATCACTGTTTTGTACTTTTTTTTTTTTTGTACTTTTACATTATACCTACCGCATTTTAAAAATACCATCCTGTAATTACATCTGTAATTAATATTTATGTTACACTGTTGACTACCTCTACCTCTTACACTTAACCTGACCACAAATACATTAGTTATTAGAGTTAAGTAATCAGATTACTTTTTTTCAAGTAACTAGTAAAATACTGCATTACTTTTACATTTACAATGAAATATTTAAAGTAACTTTTTCAAATAAGTAAAGCAAATGACTTAGTTTCCCCATTTATTCACTAAACGCTCTCCTGTCCCCATGTTGAGAGAAATCGGGATGTGCAGAGGTTCTTCCTTCAGCCTGAGGCTTATTCATTTCACGATTGGTGTGAAAGGGCCTTTACAGTTGTACTGTATATATAACTTTGGGGTTAAATATGCAATCCCAGATCAGGTGACAAAAAGTAACACACAAGTAACTTGCATTACTTTTCATAAAAAGTAACGTCTCGGTTACGTATGTAACCCTCGTTCCCTGAAGGAGGGAACGGAGACGCGCACGATCAGTCGAGGACCTATCCACAGGACCTAATTGGGATCCCTACCAAAGGCCACGGATACTGCCCTTCCAGTGTCCCGTGGAGGCCTCCTGTGCCGTTATTTTCTGGCGCAGGTTAGCCTCCATAGGAAGATCCGTTACTGTTGCTATGGCACTACCCACTCAGTAGGACTGGATAACACTGGGAAAACGTGCTGTTCAGCTCAGAACAGAGACGCTGCGGAAGCCCTTACCTTCCGAGGGAGGTTCAGAGGCAGTTACACATATGGACAATAGTCAGATGCATATGGAAGATTGGAGGTGATTGTAACCTCTTGGAGTAGCAGGAAGTCTGCCGGAAACACGGGCTCTAAGGCTAACCGTGGAAATACACATATGGGATCCGAACGGTCTCTACATATGGAACCCAGCCTCTACCGGTTCTCAAGGATTCATCGAGTGAGGGCCTGGCGCCGGACGCTCCGCCCGTCCAGCTGCCGAGGGGATGGAGGAGCTCGACAGGGTCTACAGTGGACTCTCTGGAGCAGTTTTTTAGCAAGCCGACCAAACCGGGGCCCCTCAGTGCTTCTACCCGTTTGAGGTGAGAACACAGGAGGAAACCGGTTCCACACGAAGGCTATAGAATCTAGCGAATGTGTTAGGGGTCGCCCAGCCCGCAGCTCTACAAATATCTGTCAGTGAGGCGCCACGAGCCAGCGCCCAGGAGGACGCCACACTTCTCGTGAGTGAGCTCTCAACCTGAACGGGCAAGGCACACACTGTGCCTGATAAGCCAGGGTGATGGCATCCACTATCCAGTGGGCCATCCTCTGCTTGGAGACGGCATTCCCTTTCTGCCGGCCTCCGTGACAGACAAAGAGCTGGTCTGAGGTCCTGAAGCTTTGCGTCCTGTCAACGTAGTGTCTTAATGCTCGGACGGGACAAAGCAAAGCCAGGGCTGGGTCTGCCTCCTCCGGGGCAGCGCTTGCAGGCTCACCACTTGGTCTCTAAATGGAGTAGTGGGAACCTTGGGCACATAGCCGGGCCGGGCCTCAGGATTATCTGGGAATCCGCGTCCAAACTGTAGGCACGAAAATGCGCAGGTCCCCAACCCTCTTGATGGAGGCCAGTGCAAGCAGGAGCAGAGTTTTCATTGAAAGAAACTTGGGCTCAACTGTCTGCAAGGGCTCAAACGGGCCCTGTTGTAGTGCTCTAAGCACTAAGGACAGGTCCCAAGAGGGTATAGAGGGGGGGCGTGGAGGATTCAGCCTTCTAGCCCCCCTAAGGAACCTGACGACCCAGTCATGCTTCCCCACCGACTTCCCTTCCACAGGGTCGTGGTTGGCAGCAATCGCGGCCACGTAGACCTTGAGGGTGGAGGAGACAGCCTTTGCTCCAACCCTTGCTGCAAGAAGGATAGCACGACTCTGATCGGGCATCTCCGGGGGTCTTCTCTGTGAGAAGAGCACCATTCGACGAACAGGTTCCACTTCAAGGCGTAAGCGTGTCTCGTAGACGGTGCTCTCGCCGAAGTGATGGTGTCAACTACCCCTTGGGGTAGGTCACCTAGAACCTCCGCGTCCCGTCTAGGGACCAGACATGAAGTTTCCAGAGGTCTGGACGCGGGTGCCATAAGGTGCCCCGTCTCTGAGTCAGTAGATCCTTCCTCAGAGGAATCTGCCAGGGAGGGGCTGTCACGAGGAGCATCAGCTCTGGGAACCAAGTCCTGGTAGGCCAGTATGGTGCCACGAGCAGGATCTGCTCCTCTTCCTCTCTGACCTTGCACAGAGTCTGTGCGAGAAGGCTCACTGGGGGAAATGCATATTTTGCGAGGCCCCGCGGCCAGCTGTGTGCCAGTGCGTCCCCGCCGAGTGTTCCATCGGTCAGGAGTAGAACAACTGGCAATGCGACGTCTCTAGGGACGCCGAACAGGTCTACCTGTGCGAGTCCAAACGTCGCCAAATCAGCTGGACCGTCTGGGGATGGAGTCTCCATTCTCCGGGAGCGCAGCTCGTGACAGCTCGTCGGCTGTCCGGTTGAGCAAGCCCGGGATATGAATGGCGGCGACCTCAGATGCTTCCGACTCCAGAGGAGGAGGTGGCGGGCGGTTGTGACATGCGACGGGAGCGTAGACCACCTTGTCGGTTGATGTACGCAACGGTCGCCGTGTTGTCCGTGACGGACTAGTACATGCTCGCCTCGTAAGCGCCTCTTGAGACGGTTCAAGGCCAGGTGTACTGCCAGCAACTCTAGGCAGTTGATGTGCCAGTGCAGTTGGGGATCCGTCAAACCCCTGACACTGCATGCCCGTTGAACGTGGCCCCCCAGCCCTTGGCGGAGGCGTCTGTGTAAACCACAGCGTGCCTGGAGACCTGTTCCAGGGGCACTCCTGCCCGAAGGAATGAAAGGTCTGACCACGGGGTGAAGGTTTGGCGGCAGGCTGGAGTGACTTGGACCCTCAGCGTGCCGCTCTGCCACGCCCACCTCGGGACTCGGCCATGGAGCCAGTGTTGAAGCGGTCTCATATGGAGCAGCCCCAGCGGCGTGACCGCCGCCGCAGCCGCCATATGCCCCAGGAGCCTCTGAAACTGTTTCAGTGGTGCCGCCGTCCTGTTCTTGAATGTATTCAAGCAGTTCAACACCGACTGAGCGCGTTCCTGCGTGAGGCGCGCTGTCTGACTGACCGAGTCTAACTCCATACCGAGAAAAGAGATCCTCTGCACCGGGGAGAGTTTGCTCTTTTCCCAGTTGACCTGAAGGCCCAACTGGCTGAGGTGCGAGAGCACCATGTCCCTGTGTTCGCATAACTGGTCCTGCGACTGAGCTAGTATAAGCCAGTCGTCGAGGTAGTTGAGAATGCGCACGCCCTGTTCTCTCAGGGGAACAAGGGCTGCCTCCGCTACTTTCGTGAAGACACGGGGCGACAGGGACAGCCCGAAGGGCAGGACTTTGTACTGATATGCCCGTCCTTCGAACGCAAACCGCAGGAATGGCCTGTGGCGCGGAAGGATCGACACGTGGAAGTACGCGTCCTTCAGATCGATCGCTGCAAACCAATCTTGGGGACGGACGCACCCAAAGATGCGTTGGGTGTGAGCATTTTGAACGGGAGCCTGTGAAGGGCCCGGTTCAAACGCGCAGATCCAAGATTGGTCTTAACCCACCGCTTTCTTGGGTACAATGAAGTAAGGGCTGTAAAACCCGACCTCATATCGGCTGGAGGACCGGCTCTATCGCGTCCTTCGCCAGTAGGACTGCGATCTCTGCTCAGATGGGGCATCCGCTGCCCTCACTGTGGTGGAGTGGATGCCGCGATACTTGGGAGGTCGCCGGGCAAACTGAATCGCATAGCCGAGTCTGATGGTACGGAGGAGCCAACGAGACGGGTTGGGGAGCGCCTAGCCAGGCCCCCAGAACCGCATAGTGACACCAACGAACCCACTGACGCACTGCTGTGGGGCAGCGAGGGGAACGCAGGGACCCGGCTCGGCGCCTCGTTGCCGGGTCCGGGAGGGTCGGCGTGTGTGACGACTGCTTCTGCGTTCTGGCAGAGGGTGCGTGAGTAGTGCGATTGACCGCCCTCTCGAACCGCCCACAGCTGCCCACTGGCGAGAGAGGAGGGTGAGTGTAACTCAAGTTTGACTCGTTCACAACCCCCGTCCCTCTGGGGACCCAGAGATAGAGGAAACTGCTCTTTTGCGAGGTTTTGGGTACCACTGACCGTGAGGCCAGTGGCAAAAAGGAAACAAAGATTCTCCGCCCGGCCCTCCTCCGGGAGGAGAGTGGTGCGTTCACCATCTCCCGAAGAGCAAACATCTCCATCCCTGGGTCGTCCGTCTCAGGGCCGCTTGCTCCGGCGCTTGCCGCCTGGTTTGGCGGGGGCCTGACGGGCGGGCGGCTGCCCCGCGGCCGGCTCCACGGCGCTGCTTGGCTGGAGGCTGCTGCATCTGCTGCGGGAGCGGGGGGCGGCGGCAGGGGCCGCCTCGGCGGCGTAGACCGAGGCACTGCCGCCGCGGCCGGGTGGAGGCAGCAGCTGCCCGGGGCAGGATGTGCGGATTGCCTCAGTCTGCTTCTGCGCAGCGGAGAACTGCTGGGCGAAGTTCTCCACCGCGTCGCCGAACAGGCCGGTCTGGGACACAGGGGCATTCAGGAACCGTGCCTTGTCTACCTCCTTCATGTCAGCCAGACACAGCCAGAGGTGGCGTTCCTGGACCACCATGGTGGACATCGCACGCCCAGAGACCGCGCCAGAACCTTCGTCGCTCGTGGCGCGAGGTCCGTGGCGGTCCAAGCTCACTGAGAACTCCTGGGTCGTGACCACCCTCGTGCAGGTCCCTCAGTGCCTTGGCCTGGTGAACCTGCAACAACGCCATAGCGTGTAGGGCTGAAGCAAGCTTCTCCGCAGAGGCCGCATAGGCACTGCCGGTCAGGGCCGACGAGTGCCTACAGGCCCGGAGGGGAGCAACGGATTACCGCGCCAGGTAGAAGCGGTCCTGACACAATTGCATCGCAACCGATCGCTCCACCGGCGGGACCTCCAGATACCCGCCGCTCCGCCGTCAAGGGTGGCGAGGAGGATGAGCCACTAGAGCGGTTTCTGGCAGTGAAAGGTGCCGTCCATGTTCCAGTGAGCTCATCATGCACTTCCGGAAGAAAGGCACCGGGTGGGGCCCTGAGAACCAGCGCGGGCCACCCGAGAAACCAATCATCCAGCCTTGAGGGTTCGGGACACGGTGGAGGCGTCCACTCGAGCCCAACACTCTCAGCGGCCCGGCAAGCATAGCCACCATTTCCGGATCCGAATCCGGCACCGCTGACCGCCCGGAGGGTGGCAGCGGTACTGAACCATCATCTCCGGATTGGTCTGACTCACCCTCCAATGTAGCGATTGACATCCGATCGCCGGGGAGCGCCAAAGGATACAAGCGGTACCTCCATGGGAGGGGCCAGCCCGCCTCCCCAGGCAGCTCCATCGGTAGCGGCGTGCCGGTAACAGGAGGAGCCCTCGCTGTACTAGGGGAATTCGTCACTGTCACCGTAAGACCAGCCCGGCTACTGCCGGAAGTAGATAGGGTAGAACCCTAGATCTCGGCAGAGGCACGGGTACCCCGCCCCTTTGCAGGAAACGAAGCCTGGTCCGCAGTTCGCGGACGGTCATCCCCCCGCAATGGGGGCATGACTCGTCCACAAAAGCCGCCTCTGCGTGTTCAATGCCCAGACACGAGAGGCAGCGATCGTGACCATCACCCGGCGCCAGGTAACGACCGCATCCAGAAACGCACGGGCGGAAGGGCATCTTTAAAAGAGCGTGCTTAAAAAGACGTTCGCTGCAACACAACAGGGGGTAGTGCAGCCTGATGTGTGCAATCCACTCGACGAAGGAGACCACCACCGCTGAATCGCCGTCCGCCAACACCAGAGTCTTGAGGCACTCTCAGAGGTAAGTCTGGAGCAGAACGATAAACACCGCTCGGCTCCCGATATGCGCTGCACCTGCTGCCTATTTATGCTCACGCTGTGATCAGCGGCAGCTGGATGCAATAATCGCATGCCAATGTGCATTGGCTCGTTTAGTTTACACTCGAAGTGGATAGGTCTCTCTAAGCGATATCCCAATTCGTCGGTCCTCCGACGTGACGTCGAGAGTGACCGACTGATAGGGAACTAGTAACACAATTAGTTACTTTTTCATGAATTAACACAATATTGTAATGCATTACTTATAAAAGTAATTTACCCCAAGACCAGTGTGCTAAAAACATTCATAAGACCGTAGAAAGGCCCTGAGCACCTTTCATGTTCTCAGTGTGTTTCTTTACAGCGGTGAATGGTCGTCTGGTCATATGGCAGGTAAAGTACATTCTCTAATCACCTTGTATCTTGATACAAAGGTTTGCCATCTGTAGCTTCAGAGGCCTGACTAACCATATGAATTAATCAGCGGACTTGGCAAACAGCTCATTAGAGCAGGAGGCGACCCAAGGGCAAGGAGAGTCCTTACAAAGTGTGAACCGGAGCCAGTGGCCACATTATTAAGACACTGCAAACTAATGAAGGTGACAAGAGAGGAAGGCGGCAAAACAAAAATCATTTACCGAGAGAGATATCAATCCCACAAGCTGCAAGAACAGCGAAATTGAAGATATAGATCACCAATCCCTTTATGGGGAGGGAAATGTGGGATAATTTCCCTGATAAACACTGCACTGACATTGCCATATAAACGAGTGTGGATTTATCCCTGCGGAGGCAGATGAGATGACTGCGGTTCAGAGGTCTTGGTGAACTCATAACAGCCCCGGCAGGCAAAATAAAAATCAACAACTCAGCAAGGCGCTGATAGCAGCCATCCATTGCGCGCAAATTGAACTGTCACCTTTAGTGTCACTTTTCCAGCCGAGCAGATGAAAAAGACAACCGCGTGGTGGTAATGTTCTGCAAAATTAATTCCTGGTGGGAGAAAAAGACGTGGAGACATCAAACAGATAAAGACTCTCAGTGTGGAAACAGTCTCGCGGGGCCTGTTTACGTCTGTAGTGATCTATTCAGCCGCCCTCCTTTGTTAATATGACAGGGTTTGTCATCCATCCCTAAATAAATGGAGCTAATTTATCCTCTGGGAAAGCATGCAATGTCAGCAAAACTAACAACGTGGCTTTTTCTCCAAATCACAGTGACTGTGATGATAACAGGTCATGTGACCAAACTCATTTAGCACGACAAATGACAACAGCGCTAACACAGCGCTAACACTGATCTCCATCAGTGAGCTAGAATGAAAACAATGATCATACTGACGCACTAATGATGCACTATTACACACTCAAAGGCACAAACAGAAAGATGTTTATATAGTGAATGTCAGTGTTGACTATTACATTGTAAAGAGGCCAATCACAAGCCAAAATCCAAAGCCAAAATAACCCAGAAGCATTTAAACAGAGTCGCTTTCATGACTATTTCTAAACATGCTTAAGTACACTTTTAAGAAGTACACTTTGTAATACTTAAAAGTTTAAATTTAAAGTAGATTTTAAATCATGAAATCGTTTTAATAATATTGTGTTGTGTTTTAAAGTACACTTATTTTGATGCGTTGAATAACATACTAAATCACGTAAAATATTTGATTTAAATTTTAAGTGTAGTTTGTTATTTGATATTACATTTAAATGTAAGATATTTTAAATGTAATAAATTACATCTTCATCATTAAAAATCTATTATAAGTGTATTTTGCCATACATGCTTTTCAATAGATTTGACAATAAACCTTAACCATGTTTTAAAGACCACAAATATTTAATAAATTAAATATAAAGATGTACTTAAGTTGGTCAAACAAGCACTTTTAAGTTCAACTAATTGCATTTAATGAATGTTTAAACTTGAATACATGTAATTGTAATTAACATTAAATAAAGTGTCTGAAAACATTTATTGTCACAGTGATTAGTGTTTTTTTAAGTAAGTCCAAATGCAGCAGTATATAACCAGATAAAACCTAAATTGAGATTATGATGTAAAGGCAAAAACGGTGTTGTAGCAGCATTATGGTGTGATGATTGAATTGTTTGTAATACCATATTATAGTGCTAAATGACTGCCATATTCATATAGCATGTGTTTTGCATGGTATTTCAAGATACTTAAAAAATGTATTTAAACACAATACACTTAAAATGGTTACACAATTAAAAAATGTGTTGATGCCTAATAGGACTTAAAAAGGTTGTTCTTTTGTTGTCGTAACTGACAAAACGTGCTATATTTTTGTTAGTGCATCATCGGTTTTATTATATTCAAGGGCGACTGAGCTCATATCTGTTATTAATCACATGATGAAAGGATTTGTGTTCAAAGACAGCATATAATAGCAGTTAAAGTCTATGGACAACAGCAGCATGTGCATTTGCTATAGCTCTTCTGTGTAAGCCTCTCTCCTTCTCACATTCACACACATACACGCCAGTCCTAATCCACTTAAATATTTATAAAGATTCCTATTATTCTATTAACTATTCATTGATTTATAATTTAAAAGATTTATACTTGGCACTTAAAAAACTGCTAGAATGACTTTCACCTATAAGAGATGTCAGGGGCCATTTATTTCCAGCGAGTGTCAAATCTAGCCCCGTCTGCCGCTCAATTCCCAGAGATCGACATGCTTGGAGTCCATCGTCAATATGCATGCTGTTTGGCTGTTGTGCGCAGTAGCTTTGCCTATGGCAGGTTATGCTTACTTGATTCTGGCTGTCGCTCCGCAATGAAAATGCATGGCTGTGCCCAGTCTACTAGCTCCACTTATTGATTTCTATCTAAAACAAGATCTTTTCGCTCTCACATGCAGACACACCAGCAAACGACACGCTCCTGTGATCTCGATATCTGTACATGTGCTGGAGGACAGGGCAGAAGGGCAAACCATTCACCCGCGTTCACTGATCAGTGCTAGATAGACATTTAGGTGTAAGGTGTTTGCATGATTGCATTTAAAAAGTAAACAGCACATATTATTATAAATATGACGTTACATAAAAGTGACATTATAAAATGTGCACAAATAATAAAAGTGATTCTAATTCATTGAAATAAGTTAAGATCTCCTTATGTAGCATATTGGGTGAAACCTTTCAAAAACAAGTGCTTGTTTCCCACCAAAACAAATTAGAATTTAGTTTATCTAAAAGGTAATCATGCTTATTTTTTTCTTTAATTAACTTGTATTTTGTATTGAGAGATTTTCAAAATTGATTTTGTGTTGATGCTCAATAATCTTCAGTATGGTGAGTTTTCTTGTTTTTATATAACGCCATTATTTAAATTGTGAAGCATTGGTAAATCATGGGAGTATTTGATGCAGTGCCTTTATTTTGTGCAGTTTTAATAAAAATATTATAATAATAGGAACTTGAAGAGAATTATTATAATTCAGGAATTTATTGAGAATATGTCAGGAATTTCTGAATAGGGCATTTTATAGAAAATTCATTTTGCCATCATATACTTCAATCCATGCATATTCCATAGAATATAACACATTTAAATAAATACAAATAACGAATAAAGGCTTCTGTAAGATTTTAAATGTATTCTCTTGCCCCATAAATACATTTTGATATTTATTTTATTTTTGTCATGAATCTGGTTCCCACTCACTCAAACTGCACATCACCCATGGACTACATTTCCCATCATGCACTGCACTCACACATTCCCGTCCACCATTACACCAATCACACAGCTGTCACCATTCACTCATCAACTCTGATTGCCTCACCACACCTGCACCTCATTCTCTCACTCACATAAAAGCAGCACACAAACACTCACCCAGTGCAAAGTCTTGTTTTCCCCTGGTTACATTTCTGAGCGTTCTCCTATTCATCCTGCTATCTCTGTGTTTCACCCCGGACTGCCTGACCTTGGATCTCTGAACCTGTGCCTGTGACCCCGACTTCTGCCTGGTATTGTTTACGTCTCTGCCCTGCCTCTGATATTCCTGTTTTTGCCTGTTGATTCTGCCCATTAAATATTGCTGCAAGTGGATCCACTCGCCTCTGACCATTCCTTACAGAAGACTTCGCCACTTTGGATCCAGCAGCGTCATCTCGACTACCCAGCCCAACTATGGACAGCGTAGGCCAACTCCTACATCTTCGCCAGGGAGGCCTGACTATGGAGGAGTATGTTCACCAGTTTTGTGAGCTGTCTTACCAGGTCCCATTGTACGACGAGTATCTATTCAAGGACTTGTTTATGGACTCAATAGTGACATCAAGGCCATGTTTAATAAATCTTTGTTTTCTGGAGGAGTGTATAATGGGAGTTTGAGGGGCCTTTTGGACTATGCCTTGTTGTGTGCTGGCTCTTCCTTCACTGTGGGTGTCCAGAGCCCGCTCCGTCCCAGGAGCTCGCAGAGCCCGCTCCAGAGCCCGCTCCGTCCCAGGAGCCCGCTCCGTCCCAGGAGCCCGCTCCGTCCCAGGAGCCCCGCTCCGTCCCAGGAGCCCGCTCCGTCCGCTCCAGAGCCGCTCCGTCCCAGGAGCTCGCAGAGTCCGCTCCAGAGCCGCTCCGTCCCAGGAGCTCGCAGAGTCCGCTCCAGAGCCCGCTCCGTCCCAGGAGCTCGCAGAGTCCGCTCCAGAGCCCGCTCCGTCCCAGGAGCTCGCAGAGTCCGGCACTCCGGGTCCCCTCCTGGTTCCGTCCGGTTCCCCAGAGCCCCTGCTGGCCCTGTCCAGCTCTCCTTCGTCTCCGCTGGTCCCGCCCAGCTCTCCTTCGTCTCCGCTGGTCCCGCCCAGCTCTCGCTCCGCTGGTCCCGCCCAGCTCTCCTTCGTCTCCGCTGGTCCCGCCCAGCTCTCCTTCGCCTCCGCTGGTCCCGCCCAGCTCGCCGCCGCTGGTCCCGCCCAGCTCTCGTCCCGCCCAGCTCATCGATGCCTCCGCTGGTTCCGTCCAGTTCTACCGAGCGCCCAAGAGATTCAGCGCTTCCAGAGTGCCCTCGAGGTGGTGGAGTTCACCAAGAACTTTCATGGAGGAACTCTCTCTCCATTGGAGACTCCGGACCCGCCATGGCCCATGAGGTCCCCTGATCCATCATGGCTGCCCGAGGCCCCGGATCTACCATGGCCGCTTAAACTCCCTGCCTCGGTTCCTGAAACCAAATGTGCTCTCTCTGCCTCTTGTGTCTCCGTTTCCTCTAGGTCCCAGTCTCGGCCAGGGATGTCTGCTCCGCTCTGGAGGCGTCTGTCACGTCTTCTCCGCCCTGGTGGGCGTCTGTCACGCCTGCTCTCCGCCCTGGGCGCCTGTCTCGTCTGCTCCGCCCTGGAGGCGCCTGTCTCGTCTGCTCCGCCCTGGGCGCCTGTCTCGTCTGCTCCGCCCTGGAGGCGTCTGTCACGTCTGCTCCGCCCTGGTGTGCGTCTGTCACGTCTGCTCCGCCCTGGTGTGCGTCTGTCACGTCTGCTCCGCCCTGGTGGGCGTCTGTCTCATCTGCTCCGCCCTGGAGGGCGCCTGTCTCGTCTGCTCCGCCCTGGAGGGTGTCTGTCACGTCTGCTCCGCCCTGGTGTGCGTCTGTCACGTCTGCTCCGCCCTGGTGTGCGTCTGTCACGTCTGCTCCGCCCTGGTGGGCGTCTGTCTCATCTGCTCCGCCGTGGTGGGCGCCTGTTCTGCCAGAGTCACCCCACGTCTCCGTCGACCTGCCAGAGTCACCCCACGTCTCCGTCGACCTGCCAGAGTCACCCCACGTCTCCGTCGACCTGCCAGAGTCACCCCACTCCGCCGACCTGCCAGAGTCACCCCACGCCTCCGCCCGACCTGCCAGAGTCACCCCACGCCTCCGCCGACCTGCCAGAGTCACCCCACGCCTCCGCCGACCTGCCAGAGTCACCCCACGCCTCCGCCCGACCTGCCAGAGTCACCCACGCCTCCGCCGACCTGCCAGAGTCACCCCACGCCTCCGCCGACCTGCCAGAGTCACCCCACGCCTCCGCCGACCTGCCAGAGTCACCTCACGCATCCGCCGACCTGCCAGAGTCACCTCACGTCCCTGCTGTCTCGTCCGCCCCTGCCCTGGTGGGCTCCTGTCTCATTGCCCCACATGGACCTGGCCCTCCGTCCCTCCCCGGTTCCACCTCCGCTCCACCGCCCTCCTGGATTTTGCTTTGTAAGCGTCTGGAAGCCGCTCTTAGGGGGCTCTGTCATGAATCTGGTTCCCACTCACTCAAACTGCACATCACCCATGGACTACATTTCCCATCATGCACTGCACTCACACATTCCGTCCACCATTACACCAATCACACAGCTGTCACCACTCATCAACTCTGATTGCCTCACCACACCTGCACCTCATTCTCTCACTCACATAAAAGCAGCACACAAACACTCACCCTGTGCAAAGTCTTGTTTTCCCCTGGTTACATTTCTGAGCGTTCTCCTATTCATCCTGCTATCTCTGTGTTTCACCCCGGACTGCCTGACCTTGGATCTCTGAACCTGTGCCTGTGACCCCGACTTCTGCCTGGTATTGTTTACGTCTCTGCCCTGCCTCTGATATTCCTGTTTTTGCCTGTTGATTCTGCCCATTAAATATTGCTGCAAGTGGATCCACTCGCCTCTGACCATTCCTTACAATTTTATTGTATTGAGTTGTTTTTTATTTTTTTATTTTTATTTTTTTTTATTTTTTTTATTTTATTTATTTTATTCATTTTATTCATTTATGTGTTTTATTTATTTATTTATTTATTTTTATGTACTTATTTATTTTTGTTTGTTTGTTTGTTTGTTTGTTTGTTGTTTGTTTGTTTATTTATGTTTATGGATTCCAGTAATAAGCAGATAGTCAATAGGTAATGGCATTGGGGTATTAATTGGTCTTCCATCTTGGTACAATGCAAGTTAAATTAAAGATATACATGTGCATACACATGCAGGTTTTGATGAATCATTCAGACAAACCTCTGAAAACACATTAATCAAAGTTTTGTTTTTGTTTTTTTAGTTAAAACCATTGCAGTTACGTGCATTTGTTTGAATTTCAGTTTATTAAATTCTACCTAATCAAATGAATTACAAATCAATCAAATTCAGGAATTGTATTCTCACTTTTCTGAATGATGCCTGCAAAACATGTCTTTTCATATGAAATTTAGCTTCTTAAGAATGATCTTGTTTTAAAAGTGTTTAGATGTTTTCCTGGATTAAGAAAATGATTTGTTCCTGTGCAAACAACAACTTTTCATTAACTGCACAAAAAAGAAGCAGAAGAAAAAAACTAGAAGCCTACTTAATATGAGGACAGGAAGTGAGTAATTTGTTCTCTCATTTGAGAACTTTGAGAAGGCGGACTTTGTGCCAGACTTTAGCTGGATTCATCATAATTCCCTTCAGCTGAATCAAAACGCCAGGGAGAGGGAGAAAGAGCGAGAGTGAGAGAAGAAAAGGAGAAGTGGAGAGGGCCTGCGGAGAGCAGATCAGAGCACTGAAAGGAAACATGTTTTCTTATAAGTCCAGTGAGTGACAAGGAAACCATTAACACACGCCGTCAGTGGAAGGGATTACGCCCCGCGCATGCTTGGCTATTATTCAGCCTAATTAAGTCTTATGGCATGATTTCCCAAGAACAAAGTAAAAGGGGAGCAGGAACAGCTTAATAGCTTTGGGGTGCCTGGATTCCGAGGAAGAGATATTAATATGCGCTTTCCTTTGGCGTATTATTTTTTCAGGGTTTATTAATCCCCCCTTTTTGACAAACCACAATGCTGCAACTCCCAGAGTTACCGGCTTCTAAAGATGATTCTAATGCCAACCATGTGCTCCTTCAATCCGTTTTTTATTCATTAATTCTATCCTTCCTACATGATACATGAAGTTTAGTCGAACTACAGCTACTTAATTCAGTTTCACTCCAATTTTAGTGACTCAAAAATGTATATAATTGCAATGTACTAGCTTATTTGCTATCACAAATGCAAAATTAAATTACTTACAGGACTTTAAAAGTATTCACATAGGCCTATGTAATAACAACATATAACATAAAGTAACATAACATAAAGTAACATAACATAACATAACATAACATAACATATAACGCAACATAACGTAACGTAACAAAATGTCTTGTGTTCCCATTTCGTGTCGTGTTTGTTCAAACTAATGAAATTTGATACTGATTAAAGAAAAATGTATAGCCTGAAGGCACTGTAAGTCGCTTTGGATAAAAGCGTCTGCAAAATGCATAAATGTAAATGTAATGTAAATGTAAATCACAGCAACAATCCTGATTGTTTATGATTAGAATATTACTATTTATGCAATACATAATATGTTTACTATATAACTTATAGTTTCTGTATGCATTTAATAGCAATTTGTGCAACAGCAGCACAAATAAACTCAATCACCCGTTTCCAGTTTGAGTAATGAACCAGAAGTTACATAAATGCATTTTTGCCAGAGACATTTTCACAGAAAATTTGATAAAAAAAAAAAAAAAAAATGTGTCAGCCAAGCAACCGCCATTGAGATGAATGGCAATGCTAACAGATACAGTAGTTCTCTTGCTTTTCCAAACACAAATTTTGTTCACATACTTTGTTTGATTTATGTTATTTTATGGTCTCACTTACATTTTGCTGCTGGATATATTCTGTATAGTTGTGTATGTGACAAATAAAAAAATCTTGAATCTTGAATCTGGTCACACCAATTCTCACTATTAACTAACTATTACATGTGACTTTTGCCTCAATTAACTCTTAAGTTGCTGCTTATTAATAGTTAGTGAGGTAGTTGTTAAGTTTAGATTTAAGGAATCTAAAATATGGTCATGCAGAATAAGGTATTAATATGTGCTTCATAAGTAACAATAAAAAGTCAATATGCTAGTAATATGCATGCTACTAAACAACCTAATAGTTAGAAATGGTCCCTAAACTATAGTGTTATTCACTTATGCACTTTTTTCACATATCAAGGCTTTGTAAAACAGAAACAGGTGTGACAAAAATCACTGACTTGAAGTGGCTCCAAGAGTTTGGCTCCCTGAAGATGTTAAGGAACTGTCATATTAAGGCCACCGAGTGGGAAATCTCTGCTCAATGCATCATGGGTGAAACGGGCTCGTCGTGCCACAGGGGTGATGGGATGTCTCTGTAAATCCACAGTATCTCTCTCAAGCCATCAGACACATGATCTCTGATGCACTGACACACAGCAGATATGATGAGACACGTCTAATGGAGCAGAACGCCGGAGACCTCGAGAGACACTCAGAGAGACAGACAGAGACAGAATAAATGTGTCACATGACGAACTGTATTAAGCTGTGAGTGTGTGTGCAGTGATGTAATGACACTACGGTAACCAGTCTAATTATATAAGCATCTTAATTCATAATACATGCTGGTAATAATATGAAAACAGGGAAGAAATTCCAGAATGATGCATTTAGAGAATAATAACTTGACAATAGTCTTATTTTGTCAACAATAAATATGTTATATTTGATGGACTTTTAGATTAAAATATGTTAGTTTTGAATAATTAAAATTAAGTCTCTTCTGCTCACCAAGGCTGCATTTATTTGATCAAAATACAATAAAAAAATGTATATTGTGAAATATTATTACAATTTAAAATGCGTTTTTTCTATCTTTATGCATTTTAATATGTAATTTATTCCTGAAAATATAAAGCTGAATTTTTACCCCAGTTTTCAGTATCACGTGATCCTTGAGCAATCCTTATAATATGTTGTATGGTTATATGAGTTATATATTTTACATAAAAACATTAAGCAGCAAAAACTGTTAATGATAATGGTAACACTGTAGAATAGGGAACACTTATTCACTATTAACTATGAATTTTCCCTCAATAAACTCCTAATTTGCAGCTTATTAATTAACAAAGTTAAGTTAACAAAGTAATTAACAAAGTTTAGGTATTGGGGATGATTAGGAATATAAGATAAGATCATGTAGAATAAGACATCAATATGTGCTTAATTACTACTAATAAATGGTTAATATTCCATTAATATGCATGATAATAAGCAACTAGTTAAGAGACCTTAAAATAAAGTGTTACCCTAGTATTTTATTGGCATGCTATTACTAGCATATTGGCTGTTTATTATTTATAAAGCATGTATTAATGCCTTATTCTGTATGACCATATATACATCCCTTAACCTGACCCCATACCTTAACATAACAACTATCTTACGAACTATTGATAAGTAGCAAATTAGGAGTTTATTGAAGGAAAACTCCTAGTTAATAGTGAATATATATATTCAATCTAATCTAAAGTTGCCAACCATGATAATAAATGTTTCTTGAGCAGCAAATCAGCATATTACATTGATTTCTGAATGATCACTGACACTGAAGACTGGAGTAATGATCTATCTCATGACCAATTTGTAAGTTTTTACGAGGTGGTACGTATGACGTATCACTTGTACGGTTTTGTAGGATTAGTCTCAGCTCTGGGTAGGTTTAGGGGCGGGGTTAGGTGTAGGTCATTCTCACAAATTCATACGAATTGGCAACTTCTAAAATGCGAACGATTTAGCAAAAAAAACGCATTAATTTGTACGAGTGAGGTCGCACAAATTTGTACGAATTAGCCACCTCGTAAAATATGTACGAATTGCCGTGACATCGGGCTGGTTAAAATATATTCAGATAGAAAACGTTTTCATTTTTTATTGTAAAAACATTTCACATTATTTCTGTTTTACTTTTCGTTTTGATCAAATAAACGCAGCCTTTTTGAACGTTTCACTTTTTAAACATTTAAAAAACATTTTTAAAAAACGTTATAATGCCACACTTATATGGCAAACTATCGTGACTCTTTGTACCAAAAGTACATAAGCTACACTTAAAATATTGTTGCATTAGATGACAAAAACAAAGGTCATCTGCAATCAAATGCAAAATGACCTTTTCTCAGAATTTTTTTACACTTTATTTTAAGATGTCCTTGTTTCTGTCAGTCTTCTGTCATGTGTGTCATGTGTTCCCGCCTATTGTGTCCATATTTGGTTTGTTTCCTGTCCTTATTTAATGTGATTATTGGTTAATTCTTGTCCAGCTGTGTTTGTCTCATTAGCCTGTGTATTTATCTGTTCAGTTTCGTTCTGTCCGGTCTACTCGTTACTCCTCGGTGTTCCTGTCTGTGTCAGCCTTGTTTGTCTACATTAAAGACTATTATTTGAGTTTACTCCTCGTCTGTATGTTCCTGTATCCTCCTTGTGTGTGCACCGTGACAGTTCCAGTGTAATCATTCAATTAAATACTGAGTAATATTAATTAGCTACATGTACTTGCTATATGGTTAAGGTTAGGATTAGGGTTTGGTTTAGGGTTACTTGCATGTAATTGTGCATAATGTATTGTTATTATAATGATAAGTGCATGTAACTTGTGTAACAAGGACACCTTAAAATAAAGTGTTACCCATTTTTTTATGACTATGATTTTTAGTGAATCTTCATTTTGAACAGTATATCATGTAGAACCTAAATGTTGGCATGTTTTACGTGAAGCTTGCTTGTGTTACATTTCTGCAAAACATCTACATGACGTCAAAAAGAGCTCAACCTGTGCTTTCTGTGTAAACTGTGTGTTTCTCTGCTCCCGCAGAGTTTGATACAGCACATCATGGTGAAATTACAGTCGCTTCTAGCCCTTAAGCGGGCAAACCGGCGTGACCGGTTAAAAGCAGTCGCAGCAATAACGTTAGCCTCGGGATCTATAGGCTGTCACCGGAGCACATGCATTTTTAATTTGCCCTCTCATTCCATCCCCATCTCTTCCTCATTCCTCGCCCAGGCCTCTGTTTAGAGCCTAATTATCCTTTGCCTTCTGTTCGAGACTCTTAAACGTGATAAAAAACAGTCACTTCCAAAGCAAACTAGTTCTTAATTTTCCCTGACAGGCTCCTTTAAACATGTGGGCAGAATGCACAGTCTAATTGAAAGCACATTCCGATTCCAAACAAATTAAGCACAATTAAGGCCTCTGAGTTATGAGTATCTATCATGATGAGATGTTTTTGTAAAAATCACCACATTTAGATCAAAGTCGGCCAACCCTTTTCTTAATAGCCTCATTAGAGTCCTCTGCAATGGGCTTCATAAATACAGGGCCAGCGAGTTTCATTTGGGAATTACTCTAAAAGAGGACCCTAAAACTAATTGTTTCCACATTTCCATAAAAGAGTCGTCTGTTTTAGGTAGAAACATAACGAGATATTTCTTTTTTTAGCTTTCTGTCTCTTTGTGGCATATAATTCAGTGCTCATTTATCTAAACCATGATTTATTCATTCTGTAGGATGTCACTGAAGCGGCCAGATGAAAATGAAAAACGAAAGCAGTGCAAACATTCTTAACAGGCCATAACAATGACCTCTGCACATCATCAAGAACCGACGCAAACAAATCAGTCGTATCGCGACATCGTCTCTAAACTTTTGTTTTGTCTAAAGTACTAAAAGTGATTCATGGAACAGAACCACGGCAGAGCTCTCTGGCTAAACTACCCTTCAGCTCAGCTCTGGTTTAATTCAGCTTCTTAAATGTGCAAGCAGACTTTATATCCGACATGTTTTTCCAATTTTGAGCAGCACTTTATCGGTTAGATGCAGACGGGAGGGAACGTGCAGACAGATAGCAGCTTTAGAGCATTTACAGCTGTTCTTATAGCACTGGTTATAATTCAGTTATACAAATGATTTATGATTTTTTACTAAGCAAAGACATCTATATAGTCTTGCTGGTGAGCAGATTAAAATGCAAATCAGCATCAAGGTCAACATAAAAATCTAAAAGACCCTGTTTACCTAAACATTGCTAGTTTTGTTGTACATAATTCATTGGTGCACCAAAGGGAGAAAAGAAAATTGGTGATGAAACACTTTTCACTCTGAACTCTGCTAATAAATTTCACAAATATTTGCGAAGAAATGGCAAAGAACACAATGATTTAAATGTGAAAACGTGAAGTATTTTACAACTTTGAAAAACCTTTTTTTTGCAGTGTTCTTTCTAAGTTCTCTTATTTTTCACCAAGAACATTGCACAGAATACTTCACTAGCGACTATGAAGAGTCCATATCAAAGTCCATATACAGTAAATATAAGACTTGGGACACTGGTGAAATATCTATGATGTAATGACGTACAGTACTCTACATCTTTTATTGTGGAATATCATATTTCCATCAGAACTTCCAGCCTTAAACTGTTCTGAACAGTAATTCATAGTTATACAAAAGAAACTGTCTTGTGCACAACATAAACACAATTATACAGCCTTTTTTAAGCATAGATATCTGAAATGTATTGTACTGTGACTGTTGTTGTAGTTACAACACGCATTAAAGCATTTATGCTGCACTGATGTTTCTGTCATGTTACCACTAAATGCTGTGGATAATACTGATCTTTGGCTCTGATTAGTTTAGATATTGCAAAAACTGACATTTGCAACATTTACATATATTTAATTCAGAATTCATCTCTGTACTCTGTAACCAAGTGTCTTTACACCATATTACAGAAGTGTGCTGTACAATGAACTCTATGACAAATGCATGAGTCCCCCCCCCCCTTTTTGTACTATATAGTCTGATTCAGTGGCAGTATAACAAAAAAATTTAAAAAAACAATAAAGCACAGTTTTGCCATAAACTAATCATACTGAAGAGTGGATAAAGGGTACATTTTAAACAGCTTTATTTTACTGACATTTTTATACATTTAATTTTTTATTTTTAAAAATTTAATTTGTATTATTTATGAATATTTAACCTTGGTTTTGACAGGGGGGAAATATAGTTTGTTTATGCAACTCAATATTGTGATAAGCATAAACATACACACAGGATTCCCAAATATTAGGTATAATTCATTTCAATTTGATAATACTATACTAGTAACATTTTACAAACTGAAATGTATTTTTATTTTTTATTAAATGTTTTTGTTTGTTTTTTGGGGGGGGGTTATCATGCTGAACTTGTCGTAGTGTATTCTGGGAAGCAGCCTAGTGGTGTATACAGCAAGTCGGACATCATCATATGACCAAACCAGAAAACTGGTCTCATCGTATCTACAGACAAAATGTCAGCAACAGTAGGAAAAGACAGCATTTTCTTCGCTTTCAATGTCCAAATATTAGTGAAAAGAAGACAAATAAGACACTTTCTCCATATGTGATGAACATTGGTTATGATCATCTTTGCTAGCTCCTTTGAAGGAATCTTGTGTAAAACAGCTCCATGTAACAAAACACATACAAAAGCTCTGAACTGACTGTTTAGATCAGTCTTAGTTTTGTGAGTGCACATATGATGCCTTGAAATGCTGTCTGTGTAGGAAACTCGCTAGGATTTGGCACAGAGCTCATGTTTGGAAATGGCAGTGCAGCAATTGCAGCGCAGTCAGTGATTAAACTGAGAGACTGTGCCAACTCATGGCTGGAAGGAAGTCTATAAGTCAGCAGCATTCAAGACAGGAAGATGACTGATGGTACGAGAGCAGCCAGAGCCCCCACGCTGGGTTTATTGCCCCCAAAGTGCCCCTTACCACATATGTCCCCCATCCCGCAATGACAGCACTAATAGAATATGCATAGCCCTATTAGCATACAAGCTAATGGTGCCCCAAAGGGAGGGCAAAGACATCAGACTTTAAGTAGAAATCAAAACATGGAAGAGGACGGGGAATTCAAAGGACACCAACACCTTAAGAAAACTAAACCTGAGGCGCAAGACAGGATCTAATGCTCTTATCAAGAGCCCATCGCTCTTGCTGATGATACGGATGAAAACAAAACAGAAAAAAAACAATGAATGCCACTGCAGTGGGAAAACTGCATGAGGGACACTGATGGAAAAACATTCTCATGAAAAAAAGGTACAAAAGCTGTCACTGGGATAGTACCTTTTCAAATATTACAGTTGTGTTACCTTTTAGGTGCTATTATGTTCACTTTAGGTACTAATATTTACCTTTAATATGTATTTAAGGTACGCACCAATATGCACCCTTCAGGGGTAAATAAGGTACAAAGGTGCCCTTGGAAAAGATACCAACCCAGCGAAAGCTTTTGTATCTTTTTTACTGAGAGTGTACTAGCATACTCATAATTTTAAAGGGATAATTCAACCAAATATGAAAATTGCCTCACCCAAGTCATTCCAAACTCATTTAAATGTTTTTCTTTTACATTTTTAGGTTAACTACTAGTTGCAGTAGAAACTGCAGAATACTTAGGTAGTTATATATACAGGTGCATCCCTTAAAAACTATTATGATATCATGAAAAAGGTCAATATTTTATGTCACTCATCTTAGAAAGTTAAACCCATTATATAGATTCATAACATATAGAGTGAAATATTTATATATATATATACACCTCTGTAAATACTGTATATACAATTTTAATTCACGTCTTGCACACTTCAAATATATACGTTCACTTCGACCTGGAATCATGCCGAATATCCTGTGATGTCCACTTCGCAGGGCACTTACGTTCGAATAGAACAAACATCTGAAGCGATAAGAGTAACATACGAAATATGCAGAGCGGGGGGACACGAGGACTGGAATTGAGAACCGCTGCTCTATGGGGTTCAGGTCAGGCGAGTTTACTGGCCAATCAAGCACAGTAACACAATGGTAAGTGAACCAGCTTTTGTACCTTTGGCAGTGTGAGTGTGATATGGTGATTAAGTTCTCAGAGTTAATATAAAACCGGTTAATGTTATGGTGATTAAGTTCTCAGAGTTAATATAAAACCGGTTAATGTTATTTTTCTAATATTGTACAATCGTATTTAATTCCTTATTTGTGTTTATGAGAAGGACAATATATTTTGTGCGTTTTAAATTAATTATTTTCATTCGGCATACTTACATGACGTCATCGTACGCTGGGTCAGGGTGCGCCCGTGATGTGCTTCATTCTCAGTAAATGCAGACACGTGAAGCCATCACACCAGCATCTTTTCTTTAATTATTTTACACTTCTTTCCAGGTAACTTCAGAGTAGAATGCACAAAATATACTGTCGATCGGAGTATAAACACTGTTTTAAATAATATAAGTGAGTTGAATGTGTTAAACTGTTATTTGATACTTTATTAAGAATTGTCGTGAGTTCAGTGCAGTTAAGCACATGATTAGCATAGGTTCACGGAAGCCCGCCATATATAATGAATGATTAAAGACAAAGTAGAAATATTATTTGAATCTATAAGAGATAATATTGTTTAGCATTATAAATTATCTCCGTTTTATACACGTGGTCGTTTGATCTGCGGTGATGGCTGTTAACTGTTATGCGTTACATTTGAGTGAATGTATTTGAAGAGTGAATTTCATGTTTCGTCATTCAATGTGATACATCAGACAATTGAGAATATGGATTGTATTCTAAATGTATTTTTACATCGTCAATTTCATGCTATAAAGGTTATAGATGTGATTAAGGTTAAATACTAGTGAAAATTGTATTATATATCTTGATTATTTTGGTGCTATCTGCATATCTTCAAAGCTCTAATCTTCTAGTGAAATATATGATATTGAGTGTCATTCTAAAAACTGAGTATGAAAAGTGTTTCAAGTTGTTCATGTTACAGCCAGTTATTACTATGCAAAAGTCATACATGTGTTGACCATGTAGTATACTGAGTTGTTATAGTGTGCATATGATCTCATTGATTTGGATTCTCAGTAAATGCAGACACGTGAAGCCATCACACCAGCATCTTTTCTTTAATTATTTTACACTTCTTTCCAGGAGTGCTACAATTTTGGAGGCACCGCTGGGATTTGATGTTCGGTGGAGTGACTCCCTTACGGCAGAGCCCATCAAGTAACATCATCCCTCATTAGTGAACCAGATGAGCTACAGGGTGAGACAGTCAGGACAAGTGGCGGAAAAGATCTGATTGAGCAGTGCGTGCGCTGGAGTCTGATACCAGCAGCGGCTAAGTCAAGTCAGTAAGTAAAACCACCACTCTCAACGGCCTGTCTACTGAGCAGCAGAAATGGAGGAGCTTAAACATCTTCAAGAGGAAATTGGTGAGAAATTATGCACACTATCACGGGAAAAACTGACAAAACTCAGTGTCTTTCTTCACCTGACACGAGAAGATGAGGCAAATGTGACTCGTTTGTTCTTGTTGAGCCTTCTTAGTAACTATTTACTGAGAGCTGAGCTAGAGGAGTTAGAAGATGGCGGTATGGCTGAACTGTTAACAATTAATGATAAGCTGAGCCAGCTCATGGGAATCACAATTAATGCTCCTGAAAAAGATACAGAGAGGGAGGAAAGTAAACTTGGAGATGTTAACACAGCCCAGAGAACAATGCAAGAAAGTGGAGAGATTACAGCTGAATTGTTTTCTACCATGCATATTAGCCCCACCGCAAAACAAAATGCAGCAAACAGACAGACATATGCAGACCAGAACCCAGTTTATTCTTCACCCACATTTCAGAGACAAGTTACTTCAACATGGCAGAAAGACTTCAAAATTTCTGGTCTAATAGGAGAGCTAGGGCAGAAGGATCGGCTCTCATTCTCCAGTCTGGCACGGCAGATAGAAGGTGGACTCAAAAAGGAGTATGCAGAACAGGAAATAGTAGATTCTGTCATCAGGGCTATCACACCAGGGCTTCAGCTGCGGAGCTATCTTGAGGGGAAGGCAGGGCTGACACTTCCAATGCTAAGGCGTATACTTCGTTCTCATTATCAGGAGAAAAATGCGACCGAATTATATAAGCAGCTCACCACAGAAGTTCAGCGCCCTAGAGAAACGCCACAAAGCTTCTTAATTCGAGCCCTTGATCTGAGACAGAAAATTCTGTTTGCTTCTCAGGAGGATGACTCAGGGTTGAAATATGATCCCGCCCTAGTTCAGAATATGTTCTTGCACACCGTTTTGACTGGATTGCAAAACGACCGCATCCAAAGTGACCTTCAGCCATACCTTTCAGATTCCACTGTTCCAGACGAAGTGTTGCTGGAGAAACTCAATATAGCTTGTTCCAATGAATCTGAAAGACAAAATAAGCGAAAATATGAAAAAAATAGTACTGTTCATGCTGTACAGTTAAATGAGCCTGCCCCTGAACAAAAACTTCAGTCCAAACAGTCGAAGTTTGATTTAATGTCTCAACTGAAAAGCCTGAGTGATGATATTATACAGATTAAAGAGTCAATCCAACAGCCCTTATCTGTCCCTCAGCAGTGTTTTGCAGTTTATGACAAAGAACCGGCAGCAGCAGTGTCCCAACAGACATCAAGAAGGACCCAAGTCCAAGAGCATCAGACCTGGAAGCCCGATACAGCTACATACCAACGGCAGGGAAGTCCATACATGTCTCCACACCAATTCTTACAAAACCAACAACAGGTGAGGGAACAGAAAATACCTCCCCTACCTGCGAACCCAGTTCAGTTGTCCACTGTTCCACCAGAACATTCTCTCCAGTCACGTCAGCATTATTCAATAGTAGAAACCCACCATGGACAGCCGTATGTGTATCCTTCTCCTCAGCAGCACCCCATGTCCGTCAGTTATGCAACTGAGCCATCAAGCTTTGCAGCACCGCAGTATTATCCTCAGCAATATATGATGCCACCACCACAACAGCACCCCCATCAGTACCGCCAGCCCCGTCCTTCACGAGCCAGGCAATGTTTCTATTGCCAGCAGCGCAAAGCAGAAGAACCTTGCACCCATTGTTACCACTGTGGCAGCAGCGAGCATTTCTCAGCTGGCTGTAAGAGTAAAGGTGCCAGACCTCAGCTTGGAGCTCCGTTAAACAGGAGCGGGTTACCCCCAAGGGACAGGGTGTGACCCGAGCGGTAGAGAAGTCCCAGAAAAATGAGGAATGGAGCATGGGCCATCAGAGGCAGTTTGAGTTCCAGTCGCTTGATAGTATTTTAACTGCCCCTTGTCAAGTTAACCAGTATTCTGCCATCACGTCCTTAGTGGGAAAACAGTGCCTTGTTACCTGTTATCTACAGAAAAAAAAGACTGAAGCATTATGGGACACAGGCTCCCAAGTTTGCATTATAGATGAGGAGTGGAAAGCCAAATATGCACCTGAGGTGACACTGAGAAATATTTCGGAGGCGACCGAAGCGCCAGACAGCCTGCGCCTGGTAGCAGCCAATGGAGCGAACATGCCATACAGTGGATGGGTGGAGTTGACTTTCAAGCTGGCATCCCCTGTAACCAATGAGAAAGAGTTACACATTCCTGTGCTTGTTTTGAAGGACCAAGAATTGCCCAGACCTATCATCGGGTATAACGTGATAGAACAAATAATGAGACGAAGTGAAACAAGTGGATCTCTTGATGTGACTAATGCTTGCTTGTACCGAACTGTCAGAAGTGCTTTCCCTAGCATAAAGAAGAAAAGTGTACATACCTTCATCAATTTGGTGACTACAGAGGGGTTCAGTGAGTACGTAGTAAGAACCAGGAAGGAGCCTGTGAACATACAGAGGCACACCGTTGTGCAAATTCAGTGTCTGGTAAAAGTGCCTCACGTGAAACAAGATACGGTGCTACTGTTTGAGCCACACGTTAACCCATTGTACCCAGATGGCCTTGAACTCTTTGATACCCTCCTCATTCTGAAAAAGGGGAACCGCCCAATAATTACTATCAGTGTGCAGAATGGAACGGATCACGACATCACGCTCAGTGGTAGAATAGAGCTAGGAACTCTGCAGCCAGTTAAGTCTGTCTTACCAATATCAAATGCACAGTGTGAAGCCACAGCATCTGTTACTCAGGTTCTACCAGGGACAACTGAGGGAGATGGCAATACAGATCGATGGGACCCTCCAGTGGATGTGAGCCATTTAACAATGCCCCAACAACAACAAGTGAAACGGATGTTACGTGAAGAATGTCATGCCTTTTCGAAGTCAGATGACGATATCGGCTGTGTTCCAGGTTTGCAACTGAGTATCTTGTTAAATGATAACACCCCTGTTGCCCGCACATACACATCAGTCCCTAAACCGTTATATCAAGAGATGAAGGACTACTTACACGACCTGATTGCTCAAGGGTGGGTGGCCAAGTCTCATTCCCCTTACTCGTCCTCAATTGTCTGCGTCCGTAAAAAGGATGGCAGCCTCAGGCTATGTATTGATTACAGGGACCTGAACAGCAAAACAATCCCTGATCGCCAGCCAATACCCAGGGTGCAGGATATTCTAGATGGGCTGGGAGGCAATGCGTGGTTTTCGCTGCTGGACCAAGGAAAGGCGTACCACCAAGGTTTCATGTCCCCAGAGAGCAGGTACCTGACTGCATTCACAACACCATGGGGCCTATACGAATGGATTCGTATTCCTTTCGGCCTTATGAATGCACCTGCAGCGTTCCAACGGTTTATGGAAGAGAGCCTGGAAGGGATAAGAGACAAAATTTGCATACCGTACTTAGACGACATCCTGGTATTCACTGAGTCCTTTGATGAACAAATGGAGGCGGTGAAGAAAGTACTGCAGAGGCTACAGTCCCATGGAGTCAAGTTAAAACCAAGAAAATGTGAGCTCTTTAAGAAGGAGGTGCGATACCTGGGGAGAATTGTGTCAGCTGAAGGCAGTCGTATTGATCCCTCAGATACCGTTGCCATAACGGCACTGAAGGAACAGGCACCAAGCACGGTGGGGGAGCTACGCAAGATTCTGGGCCTGCTCAGCTATTATCGGCAATACATTAAAGACTTTTCCCGAATTGCCAGTCCCCTCTATGATCTACTAAAAAGTAACACTGAAGGTGCTGAGCCACAGAGGAAGGGGAAACACAAAGTAAGAAACAACAAACGAAATCATGTGGTGCCATCAAGTAAATCAATTGAGTGGGCAGGAAAACATCAGGAGATACTAGAAAAGTTGATTAACTGCTTGATTCAGCCTCCGATCCTGGGATTCCCGGACTTCTCTCAACCGTTCATCCTTCATACAGATGCGTCCAACCAAGGGTTGGGAGCTGTTTTATACCAGCAGCAGAATGGCAAGCTGAGAGTAATTGCCTATGGTTCTCGGACTTTGACGGCAGCGGAGAAAAATTACCATCTGCACAGCGGGAAGCTGGAATTCTTAGCTCTGAAATGGGCCATCACTGAAAAATTCAGAGACTACCTGTACTATGCACCAACCTTTACAGTTTTCAGTGACAATAATCCATTGACCTATGTCCTGACCTCTGCGAAGTTGAATGCCACCGGGTGTAGATGGGTGTCAGAGCTCGACGATTTTCATTTTACCATCCGTTACCGTCCAGGTAAAGAAAATATAGACGCTGACTCACTCTCCAGGATGCCGGCGGACCCGGAGACGACAATGAGAGAATGTACTGAACAGTTTTCACCTGACTGTGTGGGAGCTGTGATCCAAGCAGTGGAGTTTCAAGGGAATCCAGATGTGACTCTTGCAGTAGCCTGCCAGAGTGTACTGGCAAGTGTGGAGGAAAATGAGGGACTTCCCAACCCCCTGTCAAAAGAGGAAATCAGACAGGCGCAAAAGGATGACAAGGACATACGAGTAATAAGTGAACACTTACAAGCAGGATCTAGGCCGCCTCAGCAGTGGCGTTCAGTCAACTCGCCAGCCAAAGTTCTTCTGAGAGACTGGGAGAAGCTGAAGCTAGATGAACATGGGATCCTGTTCCGCCAAACGTCTCAAAGAAAACAGCTGGTGTTACCAGCGCAATTCAAAAGAACTGTTCTGAAAGAGATGCATGATGAGATGGGTCATCAGGGACTCGATCGCACCACAAGCCTCATTAGAGATCGTTTTTTCTGGCCTTACATGCAGAAAGACATTGAAAATTATGTCCTGAGAACCTGCAGTTGTATCAAACAGAAAACACCCTGTCGTGAGACAAGAGCGCCCCCTTAAAAATATAAAAACAACCCATCCATTTGAATTGGTGTCCATTGACTTTCTCCATCTGGACAAATGCAAAGGGGGCTATGAGTACATTTTGGTAATCGTCGACCACTTCACTCGATTTGCCCAAGCATATGCCACCACTTCAAAATCAGCAAAAACAGTAGCTGACCGGTTATTCAATGATTTCGCCCTGAAGTTTGGGTTTCCGTCCAGGATTCACCACGATCAAGGGGGAGAATTTGAAAACCAGCTACTCACCCAACTCAAAAAGTACAGCGGCGTTGCCGGCTCAAGAACCACCCCCTACCACCCCCAGGGGAATGGGCAGGTGGAACGATTTAATCGGACATTATTGCAGATGCTGAAAACCCTGACTGAAAGACAAAAAGCTAATTGGAAAGATGCACTGAACAAATTGATCTTTGCATATAACTGTACTAGGTGTAACGTGACTGGTTTCTCTCCTTTCCAATTGCTGTTCGGACGCTCACCAAAGTTGCCCATCGATGCTCTCTTCGGACTCAACTCCGACAATAACTCCCAAAGTTACAGTGAGTACATGGAACGATGGACAAAAGGAATGCAGGAAGCTTGTGAGATTGCGAGAGAACAGGCAAACAAGTGTGCAGAAAGAAACAAAAGGAATTACGACCAACGAGTGAGGTGTACTGACCTGTTCCCAGGAAGCAGGGTCCTTGTAAAAACCTGACCCCAAGAGGTGGGACCGGGAAACTGCGAAATTACTGGGAGGATGAAGTTCATGTCATTACACGCCAGGTGGCAGATGATACACCAGTCTACGAAGTAAAACCTGAAAAAAGTAAAGGTAGATCACGAGTTTTACATCGCAATCTTCTTCTTTCATGTGACCATCTACCTCTTGAAGTCACACCAGCTCAAAGTACTAAACCAAAACAAGGACATCAACTAAGGAACAGCAGAACTCAGCCCGTCCGGAGAAGAGAATGTGAGTCAGAGTATGATAATGAAAGTGAAGAGGATGAATACTACTTGCGAGTGGCGCCCTTTCGGATTAGACCACAAGAAAGCAGTGAGTGCCTAGACAAAATAAATGTGTTACCACAACAGTCAATACCTTCTGAGCCTCGATCTAACTCTCCAGTGGTGGAACAAAGGCCACAGTCACTTCCAGCTGAGTCAGAGATAGATCTTTCAGAGTCTGCACCTGAACTAAGAAAAGAACTTAATGCAAATGAACCAACTGTTGACCTAATGCAACAAGACCTACCTGTTAGGGAAGCAGCTGCAGCTCCTGGGTCCAGAGACAGGACCTCTGAAGGGGAAAACGGGTACCAGTTCACCAGGAGAAAACGACGGCCACCTAAAAAGTTTACCTATGATAATCTTGGGTCCCCATCATGCTACAATGTGCAGATAGTGGGCAACAACCACTACCCACACTTTGCATCTAGGAGGATGACAACTGTGACACCCTGGTCATCACCACCCCTTTGTTACCCCCAGCCCTCATATGTGTGCTAATAACTTTGAATTATATTACCACATTAATTTTACCCCATGACTAGTCACTAGTCACATGGCCTGTGTTGAAGACATGAAATGTCACTATACAGAACATTACCCAGAGACTGGTTATTGCCCATAGTGAGAAACTATTGCAAAACAAAAATAATGGACTGTTATCAGATCTTGGAAAATAATCGACTGTTGTGCGGTTTTGAAACTTTGGACACTTTGAGATTTTCTTTTTTGACACTTGTTGAAACTTTTTCTTCCTTGAAGGACTCTTACCATTTTTTTCTTGCTGGAGCAAATGAATGGACTGTTTTCCTTCCTAACAGAGACTTGTTGGTGGTTTGCAAATGACTTTCTTTTTTTTTTTCTCTACTATTTTTTTTTATTAGAACTACCTCATGGGATTATTTACAAACAAGTGCCTCTTGTCTATTGACGAATAAGGACTCTTGTAAGGTGAAATGAGCAATATCACAATTGTGAATGTATGCTTGTGAAAAAAAGGGAGATTGTACAAGTAATATGTGATAACAATGCTGTAATATCTGATGTTGTAGATACTCGCTGGGTAAAGTTAAAAGAGGTTAAATTCTGTAGATTGAGCAATTCTGTGACTAAGTAATTTGATGTCGGGACGACATCTTTATTTTGAGGGGGAGAGTGTGATATGGTGATTAAGTTCTCAGAGTTAATATAAAACCGGTTAATGTTATGGTGATTAAGTTCTCAGAGTTAATATAAAACCGGTTAATGTTATTTTTCTAATATTGTACAATCGTATTTAATTCCTTATTTGTGTTTATGAGAAGGACAATATATTTTGTGCGTAAATTAATTATTTTCATTCGGCATACTTACATGACGCCATCAGACGCTGGGTCAGGGTGCGCGCCCGTGATGTGCTTCATTCTCAGTAAATGCAGACACGTGAAGCCATCACACCAGCATCTTTTCTTTAATTATTTTACACTTCTTTCAGGTAACTTCAGAGTAGAATGCACAAAATATACTGTCGATCGGAGTATAAACACTGTTTTAAATAATATAAGTGAGTTGAATGTGTTAAACTGTTATTTGATACTTTATTAAGAATTGTCGTGAGTTCAGTGCAGTTAAGCACATGATTAGCATAGGTTCACGGAAGCCCGCCATATATAATGAATGATTAAAGACAAAGTAGAAATATTATTTGAATCTATAAGAGATAATATTGTTTAGCATTATAAATTATCTCCGTTTTATACACGTGGTCGCTTGATCTGCGGTGATGGCTGTTAACTGTTATGCGTTACATTTGAGTGAATGTATTTGAAGAGTGAATTTCATGTTTCGTCATTCAATGTGATACATCAGACAATTGAGAATATGGATTGTATTCTAAATGTATTTTTACATCGTCAATTTCATGCTATAAAGGTTATAGATGTGATTAAGGTTAAATACTAGTGAAAATTGTATTATATATCTTGATTATTTTGGTGCTATCTGCATATCTTCAAAGCTCTAATCTTCTAGTGAAATATATGATATTGAGTGTCATTCTAAAAACTGAGTATGAAAAGTGTTTCAAGTTGTTCATGTTACAGCCAGTTATTACTATGCAAAAGTCATACATGTGTTGACCATGTAGTATACTGAGTTGTTATAGTGTGCATATGATCTCATTGATTTGGATTCTCAGTAAATGCAGACACGTGAAGCCATCACACCAGCATCTTTTCTTTAATTATTTTACACTTCTTTCCAGGAGTGCTACATGGGCAGGTGCCAAGTCCTGCTTGAAAATGAAATCAGCATCTCCATAAAGCTTGTCAGCAGAAGGAAGCATGAAGTGCTCTAAAATTTCCTGGTAGATGGCTGCGTTGACTGTGGACTTCAGAAAACACAGTGGACCAACACCAGCAGATGACATGGCACCCCAAACCATCACTGACTGTGGAAACTTCACACTGGACTTCAAGCAACATGGATTCTGTGCCTCTCCACTCTTCCTCCAGACTCTGGGACCCTGATTTACAAATTAAATGCAAAATTTGCATTCATCTGAAAAGAAGACTTTGGACCACTGAGCAACAGTCCAGTTATTTTTCTCCTTAGCCCAGGTAAGATGCTTCTGACGATGTTTCTGTTTCAGAAGTGGCTTGGTAGCTCTTTTCCTGAAGATGTCTGAGCGTGGTGACTCTTGATGCACTGACTCCAGCTTCAGTTCACTCCTTGTGAAGCTCTCTCAAGTGTTTGAATCGGCTTTGCTTGACAGTATTCTCAAGCTTGCGGTCATCCCTTTTGCTTGTGCACATTTTCCTACCCAATTTCTTAATTCCAGTCAACTTTGCATTTAATATGCTTTGATACAGCACTCCTTGAACAGCCACCCATTTCAGTAATGACCCTCTGTGACTTACCCTCTTTATTTAGTCAGCAGTGTTCCCCATTATTGTGGTTTCAAAGAACAAGAAATACCCAGAAGTTATACTGTATGGATGGTAATTTATTGAAACTCAAATGTAAATATTCTAATATTTTGACATACTGATTTCTGACTTTCATTGGCTGTAAGCTCTAATCATAAAAATTAAAACAAAAACAAAAAGAAAACTTCTGAAAGTGTTTTACTTTACATGTAATGAATCTAAAATATATGAAAGTTTAACTTTTTGAAATAAATGAACTTTTCACCATATTCGATTTTTTTTTAGATGTACCTGTATGTATAGAAAATGCAACAGGAACTTAAATGTGTTTTTAGTGTCCAGTACTTTGCATGTCAAGAAGCCTTTTTAACAGATTTTTAGCGACATGAAACTCACAGCTGAATTGTCCAGAGGGCTTGTCTACACAGATTTGAATATCTAATCTTCAGTCCAGCAAATGCACTAAAATATTTTGGCTGTCAGCCCAGTGTTTACTGTTTGGCTGTGTTTACTGGTGAATAAACACAATGCGTTATCTTTTACCTCAGTACCTCAATCTGATAAATTACCTACAGCCAATAGAACTAAAAACAGTAAACAGGAGGAAGCTTTTTTCTCACAAAAGTACAGCATAAGACTAAAGATGGAGTAATTTTGGCACATTGTAGGAATACTGTTAAATAGATCTCTCTGATCACCAGAAGAAAAAAAATGAAGTATATGCAACAATCCATGTAGGTGTCACAGTCACAATTTGAGCCTCCTCTGCACTGCATTTCCCAGCATCCTCCTTGCCACTCACCTGCACTCCCTTGTCAATCACTCACACCTGAAACCTATCAGTGCATCTTCCTCACCTGTCATTGCCAATCAAGCAATCCATAAGGTCACGCTCACTCCACACTCTCAATGTCTGGTCTCGCAGTTGCTTTGTGTTGCTTACCTAACGCAAGTATCGGTTTACCTACCTACAAGTTCTCCAGTAATCTACTCCACGTTCTCTGACACTTCAACGATCCTCTTCTCCTGTCATCCCATCTGGAAGAAAATGGGTACACGAATATCCACCAAGCTAAGCCACCAACCTCTGACCGTTACCAAGATACTTCCCTTCTTGCTGGAGTCTTGCCTTCTCCTGCCACAGTCTTCAATAAACATTCTGTTATACTGATTTACCCTTGTGTTTCCATTGTGAACATTTTAATTTGATTTAGTTTTTAAAAAAGCAGCAAAAACAGCTTCTGAAGGATAAAAACTATCAAAATTATTTTAAATTGCAAGAATATTTCACAATACTACCGTTTTATCTTTTGTGTTTTTGATCAAATAAATGCAGCCTGATGAGCATAAGAAACTTATTTAAAAAAAATTACAAATGTTACCAATTTTTGAATGGCAGTCTATACTGTAGATACGGTATAAGAGTCAGGCAGCTAACACAGTAGCCAATGATAAAATGTCAATGCCTCAACAATCAGATGTATGAAATGTCAGTTTAAACAAATACATTTTATGTTTCTAGAAACTGTATATACTCCGTTGTCTTGCAGAAATGGTGACTTGGAATGTGTCCAAGCACTCAGGCAAAATACTGCCCTAAATCTGTAGATACTAGGAGGTCTTGAACCCACAATCAAAAGCGCTTGACTTTCACATTCACAATATTAGTTGAAAATAAATTCAAGTAATATGGGCCGCTCTGTAAATGTCTGGGCTTCCCTTTGGTCCATACAGATGGTTTGGCAGAGTGACAAGGCAAACTGGACCCGGGCCCAGACTCCAACCTCTATTTCATGGTGGCTTAGCACTCTCGCCTTCACTAGATTACAGTCACAGTGCTTCAAGAGCACCAGGCCAAAATCAAATCATTTACATAGGGCCCATCTGCTAGAATGACAGCAGTCGGAGCTGGTGAGTAATGATCAGCTGTGAAAATCGTGGTTGTGGTTGCGTATGGCTGGTCATAACACTGGGATCTGATCCTGTGTGGCTATGACTGATGGTGACAGGAGGCGTTAATATAGCCAATGATCAGGTGATTAGTAGCAAACGTGATTTTAGTGTGTGTATTGGGAAAGTCTGAAGTGAGAAGTGTGATATGGGGAAAATGTCCAAGTTCAGTGATTTCACACTCAAACACTGTAGAGACTATAGAAAACTGTAACGCTCAATCTCAGTCCAAGTATAATTATAGAGTCAAATCAGTCTGAGTACAAATATATTCAAAACACACAACCACAAATGCAAACACACAACTTGCAAATCATAGCCCACACTTCATGGATGTAATCTTACATGAGTTGTTTCTGCCACTGTTATGGCCTGTGCATTACACATATGGGGGCGAAATTGCCCATTAGCCAAAGATAGGCGAATGCCTTGGGCCTCCAAAAGCCAAGGGCCCCCTAAAATACTTTTCATATATGAGATACGCATTAAGCGCGGACACACGAACGGTTGCTGTTTACGGTGTTTATTACCACGACAGCCGTCTTGCGTGTCTGAGTTGAATATGCTTCTTGTGTATCCTGCTTGTAGCAAATATGAATATAATGCATCTGAAGCTGACTGCCGCTCGAGCGCGAGGTCTCTCTTTCCCAGCGTGCGCACACACCTCTCGTTCTCTCTCGCGTGCGCTTTCGCTCTCTCTCTCTCTCTCTCTGCATCTGCTCTGTTTAGCGAGCGACTGGAAGGAGTTGTGCTTTCAGTTAAAACACGGATATGTTACTTCTCTAATTTTACATGCACGTATAGTCGAAATCACAACACAGCTATCGTCTTAATCTTATGTGTAGCCTATTTAATTTTATTAGACCACGGCACGATTAAAATGTATAAATAAATCTGAATTTTTGTGCAGTTTAACATTTTTGAAAGGAGAGCTGGTTAAGTAATCTTAATGGGTCGCCTTTTCAGTCACTATTTTAATATTTATTCCTTTGTCTGACAACAGAAACAGAAAAATATACCAATGAAAACAGTTTTATTGAGAATTCAGCTATACATCAAAATATAATATGTGTCACAGGGAGGCAAACAAATGTAATAATAAATAATATATGTTTTTTATGTGATAATATATGTATATATTGTTTGCATGTTCAGAAGAAGTGAGCTGCTGTCCTGTGAAAATATAAACAGGTTTGTGTCAGTAAATTGCTCAGTGCAAAGAAAGAGAAGTAATGGGAACCTGGTATGTTCTATGTTCATTATTTTAATGTGTCTAATAGACATGAACAAGCTCTTTGAAAAACATCTATGAACTTTGAAACATTTCTAGTCTTCATGCTCTATGTTAACTATGGTTTCACTAATAATAAACATATATTGCATAAAGCATCCATATTTGTCCATGCCCATGTTGAGTAGAGTACTTGAAAAGTATTCATTTAAGGTACATTTAGAACAGATACAAATGTGTGATTAAGATGCGATTAACTCATGACAATAATGCAATTAAGTGTGATTAAATAATCGATTGATAGCCCTAAGTTAAAATGACTCAAATTAAATGTAGGCTTATGCTGGTAACTCATCAGTGGACTTTCCGCGTTAATATAGGCTATATTTTATCACACTTTTTTTCATTCTTGCTAATTGTCCAATTGTCTTCAGAAAAGTATTGATGGCATTTTCATTTTACCTGATAAAGTATCATTTATGAGCTGAGCGCTGCTTTATTTACAGTCATTAACCAGGAGAAACCGCTATATTTCTGAGTTTAAAAGCACCTCCTACTGGCAGAGAATGAATCTGCATTTTCAATAATCCAGTCTGCAGTTTTTGTTCAGACCAATGTGAAAATCCACCCTCATAAACCCTTAAATAATATAATAAATTATACTTCTGACTCATCCCTTATCTTCAAAAAAATGGTTTAAAGGTTCAATTGTGAGGTTTATCGTTTAATAATTGATTTAGTTTTAGTTAACTTTTATCTCAACTGTAAATCAATTGCTATTTCATGGTCTACAACATAAAATAATAAATGTGTCTACTATATGAATAAATGTAAATGTAAATTAAAGAATCCCATTCTAACATGTACATGAAAAATGTAGAAACCTTGGACTCAACTATGGGCCACCATTGTGCAGCAGCAAGCATCATGACAAAAAAAATGTGTGCAAATGTATAGGGCCCCATTCTTATATTTGCCTGAGGCCCCCAATTCACTAAATCCGCCCCTGTGTATAGTAGTATTATGCAGGATGGTAATGAGAATGAGATTTTTAGCATTACACAAATCACATTTTAGGGGATGTGCTTAAATGTCATGAAAATGCAGTATACAATAAAGTAATTATTTTAAGGAGCTGTTTCTACCTGATCTGACACTTAAGAATTATTGTCGGTGGTGTTAACCTATAGGTTGATCATATTAAATAATAGTTTTAATTTGAAGCGGTTAATTTAAACTGTACTACCTGAGGCACTCCATGAATAGGGAACAGAAGTAGCATAATTTTTGTTTCTTTTGCAGCAAATATTTGTTGAAAGGATGCATTTCAGAAAATTTTCATTACCATTATTATAATAGTTAACTAAATTATGTAAACTGAAATAAAGTACAATGAAATAATACAATAAATGTTGGTAACACTCCAACCAATTATCGCTATGAACTAGCATGCATATTACTGGAATTTACTATAGGTTCCTGTTGTATTGCACAACACTTGCTGCTATTGAGATAAGATACAGGTAATGTTAGGGGCAGGTGTTGTGCTATGGTCAAGTTTAAGGGCTAAGAATAGGAATAAGGTCAATACTGCAATTAGATATAACCACAGTAATTAATTACAGGTGTAATTATCTATTTGTTTAGCTTTTATGTGCAATGTAAACATGTAAGTGCAAGATTAAATATGTACTGTATGTACACAATAAGTGCATTGCATCAAATTATTCATTTGTATGTTAGTAAACATAGTAGTTAAAGACACTTCATATAAAAAGGATCCACTGTCTGACCAGTATACGGTGAGCTTCTGCTACAATATAACGTCAAGATAAGACACCAGCGAAGGAATTCTAGCACAATTTCCACATTAACTGTCTTGCACTCTCACAACACTGAAGGACTGTAAAGTCAATGTCAATTTTCTGCTTGGAATGTTTGGATAATTAAATGCGAAATGATATGAGAGAGCGTTTCAAATGTGTTTATGTGTAGCAGCGATGGCCTAGTGGTTCGTGCACACTGTGCCGTGCTGTTCAGGTGGGGGACGCGAGTTTGAGTTGAGCTCACAAATAGAAAGATAATAACACTTTAGTTTAGGGAACAATTATTACGTTCTTAAGTTGCTTATTAGCTTATTGGCTGTTTATTAGCACTTATAATGCACAAATTCTGCATATTCTACCATATTCTACATCACCCCATACTTAAACTTAACTACATTACTAACTATTAATAAGCAGTACTTAGGAGTGTACTGATGGAAAAGTCAGTGTTATTAGAAATGTAATGATGAGAATTGAACCTTAAAATTAACTGTGACCGGAGGGTGTAATCTACACAACCCCAGTTGATGAATCAGTCTCTTCTGAAGAGAAACAATAGATGTGAGAAAAAAAATATATAATAATATTTGGAATTTTTTAAACCATAAACCATCACTTTAAGCTAATCGTCCAATGCTGGTTTATGAGTTTGTGCTTGCTGATTACAAATTACATGATGAAAATTGTAGATATTAACGGATATTAACGTCTGTTAGACTACTCGTTTTAGGGAATGCATTCTGACTACTTTTTGATTGCTTTTTACTTTCAAGTCAAAATAAAATTAATAAACACAACATACAGAAATGTCTTTACCTGCAACAAGAAGAATTAAGGAGAATTAAAAAAAATGATATAATAATGAATTATATATAAATTACTGTTATTGTGTCAATGTCCTGTTTTGTGGTCTACCACGCTTCAGTTCAGTTGCATGCAAGATTGAGTGTAGTTGTACAAAAAGGGAGCTGTTGTTGATTACTCATTACTTAACCTGTAAGTTAAGTTAAGTTAAGGCATTCTGTCCCCATTATCTGCACCTCGCTCCTCTCTTCCCTCCCTCCTCTTTCATTCTTCTCCCAAATAAATGGAAAAATATTCCTTGCCTCAGGGTAGCACTGAACTTCTCACTCTCTGCATCCAATTTAGAGCCACTACTCCCTGTGACGTAACCCAACAGTCCCCCCTCAGAGGAGAGGCATCCCAGACACTTCTCAACCCTGATATTTAAACTCCAATAACTCTTTATGAACATTGCCGTTTGGACCAATTAATGCTGGTTAGCATCTGTTTCCCAAAGAATGCAAATGAGAGGGCGCCTCGAGCTTTCGACTCAATCAGCGCCTGCTTCAGCTCATTGGCTCCTGGAATACTTTCAGCGGCGGTTTCTCTTTTACATCTGGTTCTTTGATTTGACGTTCGATGTTATCACATAATGGTTGATGTTATCTCATAAATGCCATATTGAACGAATGAAGAGGGAAAAATGTATTTCATATGGTCACACTTTTTGCCTTCTGAAAAATGTAAACCTCTGTGAAATGTTCTCCAGCATTTTTTTCCATGCAAAAGTGACACTGTGATGTTGTGGGTTGTTGCCAGTATGTTGCTGTGTGCTCATGCAATTAACGTGTTCTGAATTGTTTTTAACATGTTGCTATGCATATGCAAAGGTGTTCAGGTCAAAGGAGTCCAACCCACTGTAATGCTCAGGTCCCTCCTTCAGTGAAAGTCTGCAGTTTCATATCCAACACAGTGAAAATCGTTAGTCTGATCCAAAGTTTGTATGGGTTAATTATCCCCTGCTGGTCGATGCTGTAATTACACCATCTGGTGGCAAAGACAATGTTCAAGGTTCAAGGTTTCTTTATTTGTCACATAATAAATTATACAGGGTATAACTAGAAGTGAAATGTAATCAAATCAGGTCCACTCAGTGGACAGTGCAGAAGAATAAAAAATAAGAATTATATAAAAGTAACACAACACAAGAGCATATATATGGTAAAAAAAAAAGAGAAATAAGAGTAAAATGTGCAATATAAAATGCAAAACAATAAGATGTGCAAAACAATAGGATGTGCAAAAAACAGTGTACTGGGACTTAATAAATAGTGATATGAATAGGAGGGATGTGCAGACGGGTTGTTCAGGGTATGTACACAAAAATACGGGTGATGAGAGTATGTATGTTTTTCTGTAACAATCTTGTAGGTGTTTATGAGACTGGGTTTGTGTTTAGGAGCCAGATGGCCTGAGGTAAGAAGCTCCTCCTCAGTCTTTCAGTTTTTGCCATCATGCTCCTGAAGCGCTTGCCAGATGGCAGTAAATAGAAAAGATGGTTACCGGGGTGATTTGAGTCTTTGAGGATTTTAGCAGCTCTGCTTTTGCAGTGTTTAAGGTAGATGTCCTGCAGAGAAGGGAGAGCAGACCCTGAGATGCGCTCAGCCAAGCGCACGACTCTCTGTAGAGCTTTACAGTCCTGGTTTGAGGAATTACCATACCACACTGAGATGCACTGAGTCAATACACTTTCTATGGCCCCTGAATAGAAAGTTTTCAGGGTAGCTGGTGAGACCCTGACTTTCCTCAGCTGTCGCAGATGGTACAGTCTTTACCTGGCTTTCTTAACCTGAGTCTGAATGTGTGTAGTCCATGTCAGGTCCTCGGAGATGTTTACACCGAGGTACTTGAAGCTACTCACCCTCTCCACAGGGGTCCCACTGATCATAAGAGGGGTGTAGGGCCACTGCTGTCTCTTCCTGAAGTCTACAATCAGCTCTTTAGTTTTGCTCACGTTCAGAGAGAGACAGTTGTCCTGGCACCATGATGTGAGTCTCTCCACCTCATCCAAGTATGCGGCCTCGTCATCATTGTTAATGAGGCCCAGAACCACAGTATCATCAGCAAATTTGACTATAGAAGTGGAGCTGTGAGAGGACAGTGTGTAGAGAGAGTATAGCAGGGGACTCAGGACACAGTGGGCTCCTATGTTCAGGGTGATGGAGTTGGAGGTGAACTGGCCGACTTTCACCACTTGTGGTCTGGCGGTGAGGAAATCGAATCCAGTCACAGAGTGAAGTGTTTAGGCCGAGGTCTGAGAGTTTGACAGCTAGCTTGGTGGGGACTATAGTGTTGAAAGCTGAGCTATAGTCAATGAATAACAGCCTGACATAGTTGCCATTCTTGCTGTCGATGTGAGTGAGGGAGGAGTGCAGGACCTGGGAGATGGCATCATCAGTAGACCTATTTGGCCGATAGGCAAACTGAAGAGGGTCCAAAGTAGCAGGGTTGGAGAAGCAAATGTGTTTCTTTAAAAGTCTCTCAAAAACCTTCATGACTGTCGATGTGAGGGCAACTGGACGATAGTCATTCAGGCAAGAGGGTTTACTGTTCTTAGGCACAGGGATTATAACAGATTTTTTAAAGGAGGTGGGAACAACAGAGGTAGCGAGGGACTCATTAAAGATGGAAGTAAACAAACCAGCAAGCTGATCAGCACAGGACCTCAGAACGCGGCCAGTAATCCCATCAGGTACTGCTGCTTTCCTGACGTTCACTCTCCTTAGTTCCCTCGAACGTCGTCCTCTGAAAAGGTGATAGCATAATCATCGCTGCTCCGTCTGCTGCTTTCTGACGCACTGCTCGGCAGAGTCGCGCCGCCGCCATTACATTCAAAGCGGCCGTAGAAGGTGTTTAGTTCTTCGGCCAGCAACGGATCTGCTCTCACCTCTGCGGAGGAGTTATTTCCAGAGGAACAGATGGTCTTCAGTCCCTGCCACATGCGTCGAGAGTCATTGAGCTGGAAATGTGACTAAATTTTCTCCCTGTACCGGCGCTTAGCGGCTCTTATTGCACGTCGGAGAGCGTAGCACGAAGCTTTGTAATCGCTCATGTTTCCTGACAACAGACCGGAGTTGTATGCGGCTGTACAATGGTTAACCGCATCACGGATTGATCTGTCCACCCACGGTTTCTGATTAGAAAATGTCCTTATTGTTACCGTTTCAGTGGCCTGTTCGGTTAGTGTGTTTATCCATTAATGACCACTCGTATGGAGATAGATATATTGGTAGATGAGCACTTTGAATTTTTCACACCCTCACCAGTATATTAAATGTGTCTGACAATATTCAATAATGTATAAACATACACTAGTTTTTACATTCAGGTTTCACTAGGGGCAACAAGGTTCGGTATGATGAACATTATGTAGACAGACATACTTTGTGAAATATGGAATAAATATTGACAATACTTACAGTAAGGTTTCCTTTGTTAATACTAGTTAAACTAGCACTGAAAAATACTTTTTTGGGGAACACTATTCACAGTTTACTAGTTGATTATTAGCATGCATATTACTAGCAAATTTGTTGTTTATTAGTACTTATAAAGCATGCATTAATGCCTTATTCTGCATGACCATATTCTAGATATCTTGAACCTACCCAAATACTTAAACATATCTACTACAACTAACTTACTATCGATAAGAAGCAAATCAGGAGTTTATTGAGGGAATATTCTGCTCCCTAATCTAAAGTGTCACTAAATGGATTGTTAATTTGAACATTTACTGATACATAATTAAAATAATTGTATCTGTTAATATTATTTCATTGACCTGAGCCAACATGACCAACGGATGTATTTGTATTAAATAATATTTACAAAGATGAATAAATGCTGCATCACATTTATTACTCATTCTTAGTTAATGCATTAACTAATGAAACCCAAAATCTTTTTCAGAAAATATATACTATACTTTGTCTAATATATTGTTTTAATTTAATATCAGTGTAATAATTTGAATGATGGATTTGGTAGCACTTTATTTTAAGGTGGCTTTGTTACAGGTTACATGTACTTACTATAATAATAACAATTAACTATGCATAATTACACACAAGTAACGCTAAATCTAAACCTAACCATATAGTAAGTACGTTATTTAATATTACTGATTACTTGCATGTATAATTACACTGTAACAAGGACACCTTAACATAAAGTGTAACCAAGAACTTCTAAATATAGTTTAAAAAATAAGTAATAAATGATTTGCATAATGCCATTAAAAAGGTAGAAATAATAAACAACAAAGCTTCTTTTTTCAACTAATCTGGGACATAAAAGAAACTGATGAATTCATTATTTCATAATGAATTGAAATAATGAAATAATGAAAATAATTAATTGCATTCATTATTTTCATGTAATTAAAAGCGTTCCAGATTTCCTTTAGCAAAGATAGCAGATTTCAAATCCTATTTTTCCAGGCTGTCCTGGCCAACTGAGCAAGTGCCATTGAGATGAATGGAAATACTAACAGATAACTCTCTCCGAGTTTTATTTACTTACTTGATCTGATCGCTTAAAAAACAATAGAGCTTCTCTCTCTGAAATATAATTCATGGGACTGATTATGCTAAAGTTTGACAACTGACCTAACTTAACTAAACTGACAAATAACATTTGTGTACGATTGCTCATTTTTAAATTGGCTAATAAGACTGAAAATGGTCATTTTCTGAATCCATTCACAGTAGGTATGTACTTGATGTTCAGTATCCCAGAACAAGGTCACCACAATGAGAAAGCACTTTATCAGACGCTTGGGCAACCTTGACTGCTCCAGCGTTCTGGATAGTTCAGCACAGGAGTCCTGGCGGATTGAAGCAGGAGTGACTTCAATCTCAGGCATGACTTCATGCCAAGTTGTCACACTTTACAGGCCGCATTCTCTTTAAATTGGCACAAACACACTGGATACAACACAGATGGAAACCACCATCAATGCCGTGCTTCAGAGCGAATGCATATTGCTTATGCTTTGACATAATCAAGGAGTTCTGCGAGTTCCCATCATTACGGTGTGCTTTATTTTCTTGAGCCCAAAATGGGTCTCAATCACTCTGTGTGTCAAAAGGGAGGCGCAGCTAAGCCTGGAAACTTGTAATGACAAAGATGACGATGATGATGATGATGAAGTATCTGTATATGACTTAAAGCAGGGCCGTTTCATTAAGGAGTGTGGTCTGGCAGGAGATGCTTTGTTAGCTCCTCACCCCATGTGTGTGTGTGTGTGTGTGTGTGTGTGTGTGTGTGTGTGTGTGTGTGTGTGTGTGTGTGTGTCTGTGTCTGTGTCTGTGTGTGTGTGTGTGTGTGTGTGTGTGTGTGTGTGTGTGTGTCTGTGTGTGTGTGTGAGTGTGACCCCTGAGGCCAGTCTTTATGTGAATGTGTGTCTGTGCAACATCAGGCCCATTATGAGCTGATAAAAACTCCTCGGCCAGCATCCATCCATCATGTCCCGCCTCTAATCAGCATGTTTGTCACTGTAACTAAACAGAACCCTGAGCCGCGCCGTCACGCGATTGGCTGTGACAGGCTGAAATAAATCTGCCTCCAGCCAATCAGCGGCAGGCAGCCGAGCGTTACGAGTGAGGTGACAGGCGCTTGAAGTCTCAACCGGTGTGAGATTAGGAGAGCCAGGGCCAACCTTAGCCCTGGAGGAAATGGCAAAATGGCAACCGTGTTGGAACAGCTCTAGCACTTGCTTCAGAGACGGAGAAGGTTTGCAATCCGTTTTATAGTTAGGCTACAGACAGTTCCATTTGGTCTCTCGCTGTAGAAGCAC